>JAYESA010000010.1:110268274-110803274 GCA_036927795.1 Iris macrosiphon | reverse complement strand
ATGCATCTTTATTTTTATGCACTAGTGATATGTATATTTTCTTGTTTCATACCTTATTTTATTCTCCTTGCTACTTGCTACAACTGTTTTATACTTTTTGTCATTTAACTGGAACTGGTGTTAGAGATGTACTTGCTCCAGTCCTGACTTGACATATTTTTTCCAGAGTATCCGGAGGAGTGGTGTCCAACGTTTTATGGACCAGAGCCTGTCGATGGTGCAAATATGGACCCTCTAGTTTAGGGGTAATTTTCGGGTTGGTAGCCGGGTTCACTAAGACCTTGTTATTGTTTTTATTAGCCTTTAGCACCGGATTTATCTCTGGTTTTGGATTGAGACCTTGTATTATATTTGATTCAGGATGTTGTATTATTATTATTATTGATGTTGTGGTATTTTAGCAGCAGTTGTTTAGACCTTGTAGCTGTTAGTCTTCTTTGTCATCCTATCGTGCTTAGATTCGTGATTGAGTACATTGTGATTATCATTATGATATTGCCCCTCCGTTTGGAGTTAAGATCTTGACAGGTTTTTATATTGATTGCGTGAGAATGTTAGCTAGATTGTTGACCTAGACAGCGTTCTACCGCTGATGCTGCGGCGTAGGCTGAACGTACCCACGACTCATGCCCGATTTTTTGGGTGCGGGTCGTGACATCTAGCAATGAAATAGAATACAAGTACACGTTAGAACAATAAACTAGTAACAATAAACTAGTATATATAAGTGAATGCTAGAACCATGACTAGAACATAAGGAATGCGAGATCAATATACTAGAGATATATGTCAAGAACATCTAACTAAGTGTGTGAAACATCAGCATATCATGTGATCGGCTTGGGACTGGTCAGGCTTGCTATGTATGACTAGCTATGATTCATGTAAGGTCAGGCTAACCATCCGGATAGCTATGATACAAGCAATAGTCAGGCTAGTCACACATAACAGGCTATGAGGCATGTAATAGTCAGGCTGTACCGACGTGAGGTGTGGATGAGCTATGATTCATGTAAAGTTTGGGTATGATCACATAAGCTACTAATATTTTCCCGTTTACCCCCAGCTAGCACGATGGATTCCAAATTATGACTCCTCATGACAGGTCTCGATGATGCCAACTCGTGTGAATAACAGTGTCAGAGTTATGTACGCTATACAACAAGAATTATAGAGATAATCAACATAATAGAAACTGTCAGAGAATGTACTCGCCTGTGATCCTTTGCTGGCAATACCAATATCCTGGTCACAAAGTATCGTCCGAATAATCCAACAGTCCTATACACATATCATATAATATAATATTGCATCAGCCATTACACTAACACACACAATCAAAACACAATATCTCAGAGACCGCTAGGGGTCACGTCTGTAGTTGCTGTGCATAACAGACAGTCAATGGTATGATCTTGCCAGTACGTCGGTGTACATATGGCAGTCTGCTAACATGTTACCTGGTCACAGGTCAATGTAACTACGGGGTATCCGTGGTTACATTCTAGTCATCTAGTATCTAGACACATAGTACATAATATGAACTAATATTTACATAAATATCCATTAGTTACCAATATAATAGATACATGTATATATATGTATACTTTAAATAGAATTAATACTTGTATATACAATAGGAAGATATATATATATATATATATAATACATCTATATATGTATATATATATACTAATTGAGAGTTATACGATATATATACATACCAAAATATATTTAACCTATACTAATACATGTGCCATACATATATACTAATTAGGTTCAAATACGTCATGGACGTATATATATATATCAATATACACATAATAACCATATACGTATACCAATGCTAATACAGACATACTTACACATCAAAAATATATCCATATACCACATTCGCGTATACTAAGCACAATACGCGTATATTAACATAGCAAGAATTATACGTGTGCATACAAATGAGGAATACACGTAAGCGTGTAGGTATGCATGTACGCGGGAGGGGACTCGAACCTGGGTATGTGGGGCGAGTCGTGCGTCGAGGTCATCGCGGGGTATTCGGTTGAGGGCAGTCGAGGGGTTGACAGCAGGTTCTGGCCGTCTCCGGCATGTTTGGCGTCGTGCAGGCGATCGTTCTGGTCGGTTCAGCGGGTTCTGGCCGATCGAGCACAGGCGGGTTGGCGAGTCCTCCGACATTCAGGCATCGTACAGCGAGTTGACGTCAAAGTCAGGCGGGTCTTCAGTCCAGCAGGTCTCAGGCGAGTTCTCCGGTCGGCGAGAGAAGGGGTAAAGTTTTGCGGCCGGGGACAGCGGGTTCTGCGAGCGGGATGGACGCAGTTTATAGCAGCGGGGTCCGGCGAGTTAGCTCGAGTACACTGGTGGAGCGTTGCATGAAAGAAGACGGCAGCGAGGGGTTCGTCCTGGTGAGGTTTAAGGTCGATGGCGTGGGGGAAGAGATGATGAAGGTGGTGATGAATAGTAAGGGGGTGGGGAACGGCTGTAGTAGGTTAGTTTTAGGTTAAAAAGGAAAAGTAAGGAAAGAGGTATTATATATATATTGTAGACTTGGGTTGACCTAAAATTTGGCTTGGTCAAAGCCCTATTGGAATTGGGCTTTCTCATGGGTATTTCAATGGCTAGGATTTTAAATAAATTAAAAAAAATGAATGGGTATAATTCCATTGGTTCAAGGTTTTAGGGCCATGGTTCAAGGAGGTCAATGTTGCATTGTATACTCCCAAAAATTATGGAAAAATACACATGAAGGGGAAATAGGGTTTATTTACATGTCGTGTCCAATGGGGTGGATACCTTAAAGTATTTTTTCATAAAAGTGCCCAACAATTGGAATATTATACAAGGTTAGGATTATGGTTTTTATTTGATTAAAATAAATTCAATATTGTTTTAACATTAATTAGAAGTACAAGGGACTAAAATTAAGTGGGACACAAGTGTCATGAATGAAGTAGACTTAGAATAGAATATTATCCTAATTGGGTTACTCAAAATGGGTCGAGATTGTGTCTCCAATTTTGATTGGAACACACAAAGATACAAGGTTTTATTTATATAGAATTAAGTGCAGTCGATTGTGACGAATGTTGTGCAACTAAGATAAAGTACAACAAGACATGGTTATGAGTCATGCAAAGGTCAAGGTAACAGTTTGGCATGTCTAGGACAAGGGTGTAAAATCAGTTGGAAGATAATGTCTAGTGTCGTGTTCTAATTATCAAGCAACATTAAAGTGCAACAATCAATAATATCATAGCAATTTAAATATAATTAATTATCATGCAAATTATTTACACATTAATTTTGAAAAGACGAAAATACCCCTAATCTGAAATGTGGGGGTGACAAGTCTACCCTACTTAAAAGAATTTTATCCTCGAAATTAAAATAATCTAGCACCAGAACAAACAATCGAACAATAAAATATAACTCAAGTCTCGAAGAGACACGGATACTGTTCGTGCATTTCGTCCTTTCTCTCTCAGGTTGACTCTCATGGAGAGTGATATCTCCATGCAACACGAACCAAGAAAATAGTCTGGTTTCATAATACCTTCTCTCTACGGTCCAAGATCTCAACTGGTTATTCAGGATAACTGAGTGTCGGTCCAACTTCGATCTCCGAGTGATCCAGTACGTGACTAAGATCTGCCACATACCTTCTTAGCTGTGACACATGGAACACGTTATGCACTCCTTCTAGAGCAGATAGAAAATCAAGTCTATAGGCCACTGCACCGACCCTTGCAAGAATACTGAAGGGCCTGATATATCATGGACTAAGCTTTCCGCCTCTACCAAAATGGATCATGCCCCATGTCGGAGAAATCCGTAGGAACACCAAATCGCCAACCTAGAACAAACAATCTTAACATGCAATCTAAAACAAAACAATCATAACCAATAAAACAAAATCTATACCTAAAACTCTAAGGGTCTACGGTGGCTGTCGGCCCAATACCGCTGTCTGTCCTGCGCCACTCGCAGTCTGTCTCTGATAAGTTTTACCTTCTCTGCTGCATCCATGACCATTTTTGGTCCTAACAAAGCTCTCTCTCTAACATTATCCCAAGATAACGGTGTACGACACCTTCGTCCATATAAATCCTCGAATGGTGACATCTCAATGCTGGCCTGGTAGCTGTTATTGTAAGCAAACTCTACTAGGTGTAGATGATCCTCCTAAGAACCTCCGAGATCCAAAACGCAAGTGCGTAGCATATCTTCAAGAGTCTGAATAGTCCTTTCAGACTGTCCGTCTGTCTAGGGGTGATACGCGGTACTGAACTTGAGCTGAGTGCCCAAGCTAGCCTGCAGACTCCTCCAAAAATAGGAAGTAAAACGATTATCCTGATCTGAGACAATGCTCACAGGAATCCATCTAATCTGACAATCTGCTGTACATACATCTCAGCTAGCTTCTCTGTCGATGTACCCACTTTGAATGGTAGGAAGTGGGCTGATTTGGTTAACCTATCCATGATGACCTAAATCGCATCCTTTTCTCCTGGAGAACGAGGAAGTCCTGAAATGAAATCCATAGTCACGTGCTCCCACTTCTACTCTGGAATGGATAAAGGTTGAAGCAATGCTTCTGGCCTCTGTCGATCTACTTTTACCTGCTGGCACACTAAACATCGGGCTACAAAGCGTGCTACTTCGCGCTTTATACCATACCACCACACATGCTCCCTCAAATCTCGATACATCTTGTTGGCTCCGGGATGCATCGAGTATTGAGAGCGATGTGCCTCCTGCAAAACCTCTTCGCACAGCTCTCCAATTGTCACACACATCCTCGTGCCATGCTGTAGGGATCCATCATCTGTAATAGTGAAGTCGTCTATCAATCCTGTCCGAACTTGTGCCCTGATATTCCTCAGAGTCTCATCATCATACTGAGTAGCTCTAATTCTGTCCATCAACTCTGATTGTATCTGTAATCCCCACATCTGAATCTCAACTCCTAGAACTAGTACTTTAATTTCCAAGCTCTCAAGATCAGCTAATAAGTGTCTATCTGAAGTCAAACATATAGCCATCGGATACCTGCTCAAGGCATCGGCAACTACGTTAGCCTTTCCTGGATGATACTGTAATAAGATATCAAAGTCTTTCATCAACTCTAACCACCTTCTCTGCCTCATGTTCACCTCCTTCTGTGTAAATACGTACTTCAAGCTCTTGCGGTCTGTGAAGATTTCCACACGCTCTCCGTACAGGTAGTATTTCCACAGCTTTAGGGCGAAGATAACTGCTGCTAACTCCAGATCGTGAGTAGGCTAGTTCTTTTCATGAGGGTGTAATTGTCTTGAAGCGTAGGCAATTACTTTCCCGTGTTATTGAAGAATGCATCCCAAACCTTTTTCTGAAGCATCACTGTAGGTAGTGAATCCACGTGTCCCTGACGGCAACGTCAAAACTGGTGTTGTCGTCAATCTCTTCTTCAGCTCATCAAATACGGCTTGACATTCCTCTGTCCAGACAAATTCCACATCTTTCTTGGTCAGCCTAGTCATTGGCTCTGCGATCTTGGAGAAGTCTTGTACAAATCTTCTGTAGTACCCTGCTAGTCCGAGAAAACTCCTGATCTCAGCTACCGAACTGGGGGTAGCCCATGACTCCAATGCTTCTATCTTTCTTGGGTTAACTGAAATTCCGTTACCTGTCACCATGTGTCCAAGAAATTCAACCTTGTCAAGGAAGAACTCATACTTCAAAAGCTTCTCGTACAACTTCTCTCTCCTGAGAGTCTCTAAGACCATCCCCAGGTGCTCTTCATGTTCTTCTGGGGTTTTTAAATATATTAGAATATCGTCAATAAATACCACTACGAACTTGTCAAGGTACTGGTGGAAAACCTTGTTCATCAAGTTCATAAATACTACTGGTGCATTGGTTAAACCAAATGGCATTATTATGAATTCAAACTGGCCATATTTGGTCTGAAAGGCTATCTTCGGTATGTCTTCCTTCTTTACCTTCACCTGGTGATAGCCCGACCTCAAGTCTATCTTTGAAAACACTTTCGCTCCGCTCAATTGATCGAAAAGATTATCTATCCTCGGTAGTGGATATTTGTTCTTGATAGTGAGGTTGTTTAGGTCTCTATAATTGATACACATGCATACCGTGCCATCCTTCTTCGGTACAAATAATACTGGTGCTCCCCATGGTGATGAACTGGATCTAATAAAACCTTTATCTTGCAACTCCTCAACTTGCTTCTTCAGTTCTACCAACTCGTTATTGTTGACTCTATAGACATATTGCGAAATAGGCTCCGCTCCTGGTATTAAGTCTATAGAGAATTCAATATCTCTGTCTGGCGGCAATCCTGGCAACACCTCTGGAAATACATCCAGGAACTCTGCTATCAGTGGATGTGGTAACTCCTCTTTTTCTATCCTGGCTCCACAAAAAGTGCCTCTGCTCCGCTCCTCTGGTGATCTCGAACTCTGGCTCTCCTGGTGGTCGAAATACTACTCTACCTCTGTGACAATCTATAAAAATATGGTGTCTACTCAGCCAGTCCATTATCGTATCCCGGAAGTGGCATGACGAGTAAACTCACGCTCAACTCCCGGCCTTCCAATGACACTCTCCGATCTTTGCAATAATCATGGACTTGGATAATGTCTCCTCCTGTCATGATCTTGCAAGTCCTATCTAATGGTTCTGTTGCTAAAAGGTGCTTAAGGGCATAAGATACAGATACGAAACTATGGGAAGCGCCAGAATCAAATAATGTAAGTGCTGGAATGGAATCGAGTAAGACTGAACCTGAAATCATGTCTCCAGCTGGCTCAGCCTCCTCAGTAGTCATGTCATAAGCTCATCCCCAGGGTGCTTCTCTCTGTTGCTGCTGGTGCTGAGCAAACCTCTGCTGCTGTGGTGGAAGTGGAGGTCCTCTCTGCTGGCTTCCTGGTACAGTAGGTGCTCTGGCTAGTCCCCTCTGAGCTGCTGCTCCTCCCTGGCGAGTCTGAACAGCTGAGCAGTCCCTTAGCTGATGTGCTGATGATCCACATGACAAGCAGGTACCCAACCTTTTCCTGCAGATGTCTCTAGTATGTCCAATATTTCCGTAATATGCGCATTGGGCAACGGGCTGATTTTGTCTCTGTGGTTGTTGTTGCTGCATATGTCCTCGAACTGGTGCCTGTTGCTGGTGTTGCTGCTGGTACGACCTCTGTTGTTATTGTTGAAAGTATGGGTGCTTGGCCGGTCCTGTGTTACCACCTGCTGTTCCAGAAGTGTCGTATCCTCTCTTGGGCCTGAGGTCCAAGTCATCTTTAGTAATCTGGGCATCCATCAGAATACCCTCAAATGTAGCAGTATGTCGTCCCAAAGTACGAGACTTGATCTCTCTATTCAATCCCTTTCTGAATTTTTGTGCTCGGTCTCCTGGATATCGAATCATCGATGGTGCAAATCGACTCAATCGAAAAAACTCTGCGGCGTATTCGTCGACTGACATGCCTCCTTGGATTAAGTCATGGAACTGACTTTCTAATGCTCCCAAAGCTACGTCGGGAAAGAATTTTTCCTTGAAGAGTTCCTTAAAGTCCTCCCAAGTAAGTCCTTCGACAATGACTCTCGGCTCTGTACAATACCACATCCGGGCGATATCAAATATCTGGCTGCGAGCGGCCTCTATATGAAGAATCTCCGAAATCTGTGCTAAGCGCAAGTTCCTCTCTATGTCCTCTAACCAATCGTCAGCATAGAGTATTCCTTCGGTTCCCTTGAACTCTCAAGGCATCATCCTCTTAAAGTCCACTATAGTACCTGGCCTCTGTTGTTGTTGGCCATGATGTTGCGGTTGTTGTGCTACTCTCTCCACAACCTAGAGAGCCACCTGATGAGCATTCTCCATGCTCTCTCTCATCAATTCTGTCTGCGCTTGGTGTGCTTTTGCTTGCACTCTCTGAGCCTCAACTTGAATATGCTGAGCTTCTACTATTACTCTCTGGGCCTCTAGCATACCCTACATCAGTGCGAACATCTGTGTCCCGTCAGTGGGCACTCCTCCGGGAATCGGTGTCGGTGGTGGTGGAAGGTTGTCTGTCATAGCTGGGGAAATCCTCTTAATAGGTGGAGGAGGAATCCGGTTAGCTGCAGATACTCCCACATGAACAGGAGATGTAGAAGGAATTCCAGGTGTCTGTTCGTCAGGTCGAGGGCCGGTAGACCTCTCTGAATCTGCTGCTCCCACTCTCATGGATCTAGTATTCGGCAGCATCCTGAATACAAATCAAAAGAATCAATTTAAGGTGATAGATACAATATTATCAGGAAAGGACAACAAAATGCTAAAGGAAGCAATCAATTCGAATAGCAATATGAAGTTCAGAATTTTCTAGTGTGATTGAGCATACTCTCATCCTAGATCCAATTTCCTATATCCTATTACAGGCTCATAGTAGTACAACTAATTTGTCGCACTACCACGATATCGCATAACTTATAAAACTATACCAGCATGGGCCACCACTAAAAATGTGTCACGATCCGCACCCGGTATAGGGGCACGAGTACGCAGGTAAGTCCAGCCTACGCCGCAGCATCGGAGGTGGAACGTTGTCTAGGTCACAATAAATACTAATATAACTAAATACTTGTCAATGATATCAATCTCCATAAGGAGAATAATATACATCTCATAATAGCTCATAATGTAAACTCAATCACAACATCTATAAGAGTATAAAGGCACGATAAAAAGATGAGAGGAATGACATAGTTAAACACCATGTCTCAAACATAAAGATAAATCACAGTCTAGCTGTCCAACATAAAGTCTCCACAAGTCTCAAATTAAACTTAACATAAGTCTAAACATAATCTGAAATAAACCTCAATAAGTCTCAGATGTATAAGATAGATACTATCTAGGTACCTGCAGGTGATATCTCATCTAAAGGAATAGTCTCCTCTAAGATCTCTGATGTGTAGTCTATATCTATACCTGGTCCATAGTGTGTGGTACAGAAATCCTCAAGATCCTCTAAAAAAATATCCAGTCAGGATTGGAACAAAGTACAAGCACTAACAGCAGTTCCCCATATAATGACAAAAACTATAATATAGTGTAAAAAAATACAAGACAGATATGAATAACGGCAATAAGAAATACTGGAATAAATGGAATAAGAAAATGCTGGAATAACTGGAATACTGGAGTACTAGAGCATATGTCGTCATTAATATACATCTAGCAATGAAATAGAATACAAGTACATGCTAGAACAATGAACTTGTGTATATAAATGAATGCTAGAACCATGACTAGAACATAAGGAATGCGGGATCAATATACTAGAGATACATGTCAAGAATATCTAACTAAGTGTGTAAAACATCAGCATATCATGTGATCGGCTTGGGACTGATCAGGCTTGCTATGTATGACTAGCTACGATTCATGTAAGGTCAGGCTAACCATCCGGATACCTATGATGCGAGCAATAGTCAGGCTAGTCACACATAACAGGCTATGAGGCATGTAATGGTCAGGCTGCACCGACGTGAGGTGCAGGTGAGCTATGATTTATCTAACGTTTGGGTATGATCACATAAGCTACTAATATTTCCTCATTTCCCTCCAGCTAGCACTATGGATTCCAAATTACGACTCCTCATGACAGGTCTCGATGATGCCAACTCGTGTGAATAACAATGTCAGACTCATGTACGCTATACAACAAGAATTATAGAGATAATCAATATAATGGAAACTGTCATAGAATATACTCGCCTATGGTCCTTAGCTGGCAATACCAATGTCCTAGTCCTAAAGTATCGTCCGAATGATCCAACAGTCCTATAAACATATCATATAATACAATATTGCATCAGCCATTATACTAACACACACAATCAAAATACAATGATCTCAGAGACTATGTTAGGGGTCACGTCTGTAGTTGCTGTGCATAATAGACAGTCAATGGTACGGTCTTGTCAGTACATCGGTGTACATATGGCAGTCTGCTAACATGTTACCTGGTCACAGGTCAATGTAACTATAGGGTATCCGTGGTTACATTCTAGTCATCTAGTACCTAGATACATAGTACATATTATGAACTAACATATACATAAATATCCATTAGTTACCAATATAATAGATACATGTATATATATGTATACTTTAAATATAATTAATACTTGTATATACAATAGGGAGATATATATACAATACATCTATATATGTATATATATACTAATTGAGAGTTATACTATATATATACATACTAAAATATATTTAACCTATACTAATACATGTGCCATACATATATACTAATTGGGTTCAAATACGTCATGGATGTATATATATATCAATATACACATAATAACCATATACGTATACCAACGCTAATACATACATACTTACACATCAAATATATATCCATATACCACATTCGTGTATACTAAGCACAATACCTATATATTAAAATAGCTAGAATTATACGTGTGCATACAAACGAGGAATACATGTATGCGTGTACGTGTGCATGTATGCGAGAGGGGACTCGAACCTGGGTACGTGGGGCGAGTCGTGCGTCGAGGTCGTCGTGGGGTGTTCGGTTGAGGGTAGTCGAGGGGTTGACAGCAGGTTCTGGCCGTCTCCGGCGTGTTTGGCATCGTGCAGGCGATCGTTCCGGTCGGTTCAACGGGTTCTGGCTGGTCAAGCACAGACGGGTTGGCGAGTCCTCCGGCGTTCAGGCATCATGCAGCGAGTTGACGTCGAAGTCAGGCGGGTCTTCAGTCCAGCGGGTCTCCGGCGAGTTCTCCGGTCGGCGAGAGGAGAGGTGAAGTTCTGCGGTCGGGGACAGCGAGTTCTGCGAGCGAGATGGAGACGGTTTATAGCAGCGGGGTCCAGCGAGTTAGCTCGAGTACACTGGTAGAGGGTTGCATGGAAGAAGATGGCGGCGAGGGGTTCGTCCCGACGAGGTTTAACGTCGACGATGTGGGGGAAGAGATGATGAAGGTGGTGATGAATAGTAAGGGGTGGGGAACGGCTGTAGCTAGGTTAGTTTTAGGTTGAAAAGGAAAAGTAAGGAAAGAGGTATTATATATATATATATATATATATATATATTGTAGACTTGGGTTGACCTAAAATTTGGTTTGGTCAAAGCCCTCTTGGAATTGGGCTTTCTCATGGGTATTTCAATGGCTAGGATTTCAAATAAATTAAAAAAATGAATGGGTATAATTCCATAGGTTTAAGGTTTTAGGGCCATGGTTCAAGGACGTCAATGTTGCATTGTACACTCCCAAAAATTATAAAAAAATACATATGAAGGGAAAATAGGGTTTATTTACGTATCGTATCCAATGGGGTGGATACCTTAATGCATTTTGGCACAAAAGTGCCCAACAATTGGAATATTACACAAGGTTAGGATTATGGTTTTTAATTAATTAAAATAAATGCAATATGTGTTCTAACATTAATTAGAAGTACAAGGGACTAAAATTAAGTGGGACACAAGTGTCATGAATAAAGTAGACTTAGAATAGAATATTATCCTAATTGGGTTACTCAAAATGGGTCAAGATTGTGTCTCCAATTTCGATTGGAACATACAAGGATACAAGGTTTGATTTATATAGAATTAAGTTAGTCGGTTGTGACGAATGCTGTGCGACTAAGATGAAGCACAACAAGACATGGTTATGAGTCATACAAAGGTCAAGGTAAGAGTTTGGCATGTCTAGGACAAGGGTGTAAAATCAGTTGGAAAACAATGTCTAGTGTAGTGTTCTAGTTATCGAAGCAACGATAAAGTGCAACAATCAATAAAATCACAACAATTTAAATATAATTAATTATCATGCAAATTATTTACATATTAATTATGAAAAAACAAAAATACCCCTAATCTGAAATATGGGGGTGACACCAGCTGCAATTATGATAATCACTTACTCGAATATAAAACATAATTCAGTCATCGCACATGAATCAACTCAGCATTTATGTTGATTTCAATTATAGAAGTTACCCATGCATATTTTAAATTTGTTACATCATACGCATTGATTTCTCTTTATTCTCATATACAAAAATATTAATAACAACTTATACTATGACATCAAATCATTGTTGGGTTCTTGGTATCATTTATAATTCAAGAATCACAACTAGAGCACACAATGTATTTAGACTTATTGTATGAAACATTCAGTGAGCAACCAAGAGGTCAAAGACTTTCGATCGTGGAAGCACTTCAGAGTAATAACAGAAGTAGCTCAGAGTAATAATGGAAACAACTCAGAGTAATTATAGAAGCAACTTGCAACATCAGCAGAAGCAACTTGAAACTGAATTAAATTAAGTGAGAATCCTAGGACGTAAAACCGTGCTCTGATTCTAATTTATCATGTCCCGGTTCGGTAGAATCAAAAGTATCCACTGGGCATGATGCCATACAAGCCTAGATTATACTTATAAAAGGCGGAAGATAGACAATGAATGATATATCTCAGAATAATCGATATTGTAGCAGAAATAGACAGACAAATTAAAGTCACAGTAGAATATATTGAAAGCATCTCTTTTATTGATAATGATATTGGAATATAAGGTTTACAATAGATCATAAGACTCTTTCAATACAACTGATACTTTACCATTTGGCTTATATTTTCTACCTCAGCTTACACTCTCACTGGTACAACAAAAATATAATGTTCTATACATTATGTCATTTATAACAGAAGATCCATCCTTTGAAAGAATAGCTTATGTACGTCCTAAAAAATCTTCGATGCCTCGGGACAGTTCATTCCATTCCCCATAACTGAGTATTTGGGGATGTCCACAAACGTGGGTTAGTTTATATCGTGTACTAGTGAGTAGAACTAGCCCATTCACCTAAACCAACACTAAGTAATCATGTGAAGCATGCATAATAGAAATGTGATCTTTCTAATGGGGACTAGGATCAATTTATAATGTTCAGGATATCTTACCAGCATAGTGAAAGCATATTATATGTTCATTAGTATAATTAAATATGTAAAAGATTTTATATATCACTTATCAATGATTCTTACCAACAACCCGCTTGTTCATCCCTATATATAGTATGAGATATCGTACTGACGTTTCTGGAATACGATAATTATCAGTATGCATCCTATCTATATGAAGGTCACTAGTGACACGCATGTCGCTATTACAAACTATCCCTAGTAAGTAATGAACATTTCACGTGCAGGTTGTGAGACCTACTAAAGGCACCATCTTAGCCATATTATGATGCTCCCTTCTAGACCAGGTAGCAAGCCCGACTGTAGGTTCCGTAATACTTCATATTCTTCTATTATACACGGTAGGTTTTTCTTTGTTCCTCCTAGGCCGAACGATCCCGGTGCCCCGGTGTATCTCGTTCGAGGAACCATATGCCTTGTGTATAGGCTTATTCGTGACCATAAAGATGCATAAATAGTTAAATCATAACTTATGCACGGTATAAAGAATATAAATAAATGATGTTCTCTCTATTCTTCTCGTAAATTCAATATTCTTATTTCTTGTTTGGGTTGGTGACCCGCAGGTCCCAACATACTTTCCTCTTTCTTTCTTTCTTTATTTCTTTACAGCGGACTTAATGGTCCATACTTTCTTCCTTTCATAGTGCCTGTATACTTATGCACTAAATAGTTGTAGAGGTATTAAGTGTTCTCTTCTCAGTATTCCAAGCATGTAAAGTAATTTTTATGTATCAGTTCGTTTCTCAGGTAAAATATATATTACCGCACTCTCTGTTAATAGTTCTTGTAGTTATCATTCATGTGTTTCATTGATTTTAATAGTATTGAACATTGGCATTCATTAATTTATGTGAACTAGAACAATATTCGCTAAGGCAACACAATATAATAACACTAGGATTTATTTTTATTAGGGCATAAAGGAGTAGAGAAGAAGGGACAGATCCACTCACATATACGAATATAGCCTACATGCCTTGATCTCACATATGCCTACACTTTCTTAAGAGATGATATGATACGATGCACAGTCTTCAAACTTGACAAAACTATCCAACCGAACCATGTTTCATCAATTATCCTATCTGGCCAAGTCGAGGAAGATTGTATCACCACCCCAAATGTAATAATTCTCAGCACCACATATATCCCACTGCTTGATCCATCTATAATTTTACCGTAATGCCTCTACGCGGAGCGGGGCATTACAGACACTAGCTTCCATGCGTAGCACCTCCTGTACCACTAGGATCCTGCGGATATAAATGACATAGCCAATACTAAAGTTCCTGACGATCATCCATACCATAAGTCTTGGCTGCCTGGCCCCGACTTCTATCTTCCACGGGAACATACTACTGTTCTGATGAACTTCTTCATCTTTGGCTGGCCCAACCAAGCGGATGGTGCGGTTCTTTCGAGATTTAGACTTATGACCCTTCCTACCTTCGTGTTCGACATTAAAGCTCTCCCGAACACATGCATCCTCGAGTAGAACATCATGCACTGTGCATGTCGTCGATGACACATAAATCTTCCAGAAATATGTAATGAATAGAGATGCACCGCTTCAGATTGAGTTTGCTACATACCTTGATCTCCTCTCTAGCTTTGAACTGCTGAAACTAATGTCACTCCATGATTTATAGCGGTACTAACCATTGAGTTCGTATCATTGATTATGATTTATTTGACTTATAATTCATCATATTTAGAGACCTTTGACCTTAAAATATTTTTCGGTACAAAGTGGCCCACATGTCGACTCCGCTTTGGTTGAAATTACCATTTTAGTCCTGTATCCAAATTTGACGAAATGGTAGAGTTTTTTGACTATCTTGCTGATTTAGAAGATGTTGGTGATATTTATTTTAGCATTCAAATACGTTCTTTTAGAGTCTCTACCTTTTGGTTCTTTGTGCTTATCGCCTGAACATCTATAGTCCAGAGATTTCTTGTTAGGAAAGTATACCTTGCCACAATACTGCTTAGTTACATTCATTTGCTGCATATTCTTTTATTTCTATTTATTTTGCTATATAAAATTGTAAGTCCAAGAATGACTTGGGTGCAACGACGATTGCATCATCCTTTGTCTTTTATTTATATTATGCATATTGACCTACAGTTTAGAGACCATCCCATAATTTTGAGGCATATTTATGTTTCATATGGCCTGACACAGGTCTTACATGAGTTATGAGTCTCATATAGATCACGGACTTGTGTATTGACTGGCCATCAATACGTATGGAATGTGCGATAGGGAATAACTGCTAATAGAATTGCATACTAGAAGACTTAGCAGTTACTAGAGGTATTTGTGTGTCATGGATATGACACGATTAGTACAATTGGGTAAGGAGAACAAGGAGTAAGTGTATGTGACTCCTTTACACTTTTCTTTTTGGCCCGTAAGCTCCGTCGGAGATACGAGGCATTTTGACCCTATTATTTACTATAGGCCTATGACGATCGAAAGACGTTATGCCAATAGCCCCTGGATCCCTGAGAGAACTATGCCCATCCCATTATTTTAGCCAGATAGTACATACACGATAAAAGTTGTTTTTAAATTGTATATCACATAGACTGGTTAGGCGACCATGTTGGATGTTTACTTTTAGTACTTTATCGGCATGCTTTTATGTATCTTGTTACGTCCCTCTGAGGACCTAGTCCCTTTCCAGGTATAGATGATTGAGATTATTTACAGGAGTACGGACCATGACCTAATACTTTATTCTCTTTCGAGGAGCTCTTCAACTTCGTATCTATTGGTTCATAGTTGAGTTAATACTTTTCTGTTGTTTATTTATTTTAAGAAGTCAGATTATATTTCTATCCTAGTTTGGTAGTGGATTTGTCTCCACCTGACTATTATTTCAGATTATTTGGACTGGAGCATTTGGATCTATATTGGTTTAGTTTATTTATTTATTGACTTATGCTGTGGATGAGATTTAGTTGCCTGTGACTTATGATAATATATATATAACACTTGTGAATTATTATTCATAAATACAATATACGTATGTATTATGGTTTCCATATATTGGAGTTGCCATATACATACAGTTGACATGCTACGTATTCCTAATCCTACGTAGTTTGGGACTGGGACATGACATATTTTTGTGGTGGCCAATGCAGGTCGAGAATATATTATCTCGGTTATATTACTGTACGGAGCAAGCCTGCATTTAGGATTAGTGTATAGGATCTCATCCATATATTTGACTTTCTTTCTTGATTATATTCCAAATTCTTTGAACCTAATTATTTTCTCTTGCCTTTAAAATTATATTTACTTCTTTCCCCTGACCTCCTATCATTGTTTCTTCACCTATCCCTATTTGGAGAGATGAATGTACTTCATAGATGGTTCATAGAGTATAGCCTTTTATTAAAATATAGGGATCCTTGTTGTTAGGTTTAGAGGATAATTAGGATAGCATGACTACTAAGAAAACTAATTAGAATATTGACAGCTCCCAAAAGTTTGTATACCTAATAAATCGTAGCATCCAAACATCTGTAAATTAATTGACCCTTATCCCTTGCTATATTTAGGTAAATCTTGAGAGTTGTATAGACACTACTAGGATTAGTTAGGAATTAGACCATATTGTTTGAACCTAACATTGAGGAATTAATAGAAATCCATGGTTGAATATTAGGACTAAACCTAACTTCCATAGTGAGATAATATATGAGGACTATAAATTTAGATTCTTGTCCTTGGTATTAGCAAAGTAGTACCCTAGAAAACCAAGAGGAATGAACCAATATCTTAGTAAGAGCAAGGGTACCCCATCTTCAGCTTAGTAGATCCCCTAGAATCTATGATCATAGTTGGTGCATACTCGAGTATTCATAAGTCATCGACCGTGCCATATCATCAAACCTTGAGTAATTACCTTTCCTTTATTGTAGCTTCCTTGCCCACTACTTTAACCATTCAATTATTGCAAGGATCTAAATTTATCCCTTAATCGTGCTTTATCCTAGAAGAGCGTTGTATTCTAGAAAATACCATATTCCCTTAAGAACCCTGTTATCCTCTGACTATAGTTCCATCTTCAGTTACATATTTGTTTATCTCTATTGTGAATCCATTATCATCACTCTCTAATAGTTTGAATAATGCTAACGATTAGAATCTCTTCACTAATCCTTCCTAACATAGGAGACTATTATATCCCGACAAAATACCACCTTCCCTTAACAAACCATGTTATCACCCAAATACCTGTTTAAATTCTCCAACTTGGGTTACTTATATCTTCCTTCAATCATAACCCTATCTATAATCATTTGAACCTAGCAATTGATTATAATCATTACCTTGATCATTCTTCGACCTTGGAAATTAGCATACTACCTCCTCCTATAAAACTATGTTACCATTAAGAGTCTCTATTTAATTTTATAACTTGTTTCTCCGTAACCTTAATTTCAATGCTCGTTACTTTGTGTGAGGATTGAAAATTATTTTTCTTTATCTTTCAAATTATACCACATTCGTTGAATCAAATACTATTGAATATTTTCTTCTTCAAATTATTTCGTTTCCCTTCTTGAGGTTTACTCTTTATTCTCCTACGTGACTCTCACAAACACATAACTGTTGTATTTAAACGTTGATAGAAATTATATCGTGTCACCTAACCCTTCTAATTATAGGCTAAGAAATCCTATTTATTATGATTATGATTATAGTTATTTAGGATTATAGTTTATTAATTTTAAATTCTGATTTTGTTGTTAGTTGTTAGAATTTGATAGGCTGAGTTTGTTCTTTTAGGTTAGATTATGATTTTGTGATTATCCCATAGTTTGAAATATAACATCCTTTAGTTTATATTAATACCTTTTGTTCTATAAGCACTGCTTATAACTGAGACTTAAGGATGACCATTACCGTAGAAAGTTTTATACTGCACTAGGATACCCTAATAGTATTAAGAAATTTTCTTTATATACCATAACAAGAGTTTAAACTATATTTCCATGAACAAAGATATTTTATAGAATCTCGAAAAGGCAATTACCGTACTAGTTAAATTTTTGTAAGTTGGGTAGCATGCCCCACAACTTAGCGGAACATAGTCCTTATGACCCATTAATGACGTATAATTGAATGACACTAACTATATGCTAGTGTAAGAGATAGTGTTTATCCAAATTTTAGAACTTTAGAGGCCCATACCCCCATTTGGTTAACATGAGACTTAGACAAGAAGTTAGTATGGTAACTGTAGCGACACAAAAACCAGACGAGTCTTAGATTGTTGACAAACTTGAACTATTTTTTCTTTCCTTCATCATAATCTCACGTACTTATATTTTGGACTATCTTGACTTATGCGCTAGTATAGCCTAGTTTTGCAAGCTTATTCTTTTATCGAGCTTGATCATGACATACGTGTTATATGGGATGCCCACTAATAAATTGTCTAATTAGAATCGGTATATTATGGTCTGATCAACCTTAGTGCACTTGGTTCGCTCTTCAAATGACTATTTTGAGAGGATTGAGATATAGTTGACTTAGCTTATTAGAAGAACATACTTGCCCTCTTGACAGGTCAGAGCATAACGCATCAGTTACATAATTGTACTGATACGAGCCTGTGAAATTAAATTTACAAAATTAGGATCTCATCCATAACTATCTCGACAACTCGCTTTTGAATACTACCATAGCCCTTGAATCTCGTGTTTGTATTCAATCACATCTCCTTGAACTCTTTATAATTATTTTTTGTCTTTCCCTATTTCGAAAAGAAAAACGCTTGTGCTTGATAAAAGTTTGACATATGGATAGTACTAGATATACACCCCCATTATGACACAAAATTTTAGGAGTATAGATAAGACGTTAAATTGTATATATATATGGTGGTTTAGCGACTATAAGGATATGTTGATATTTTAACTAGATGACACACCCATAAAACTAGTAGATGACACGAGTAGCAGTATTCTCTTTCCTATCAACACCTTGTCCCCTTGGATTACTAATCTCCTCTACCGTGTCCTTCTTATCCTCGATCCCATGTGCAAGTTCTCCTCGTATTAAAAATAATTTGTTCCATATTACCTTACTTAATCCGACTAGACTGAACCTTAGAATTTACTGCATTATTTATATTTTCTCTTTTCCAAGTTAGATGTACGATAATTCAAACTTGACCATTCTCTACCATATTGCTTCTCTTATTCACCGATTGTGTGTTATTTTTAATTTTAAGGACAAAATTCTTGTAAGTTGGGTAGAATATAAACCCCATAAATTAAAG
Organism: Iris macrosiphon; assembly: GCA_036927795.1. Classification (NCBI taxonomy): domain Eukaryota; kingdom Viridiplantae; phylum Streptophyta; class Magnoliopsida; order Asparagales; family Iridaceae; genus Iris; species Iris macrosiphon. The sequence goes on along the minus strand of JAYESA010000010.1, from coordinate 110,783,946 downwards.
TTTATATTTTTTATTATTTCTAATTAATTATTGGTTTTTTTATTTACCTAGATAATTAGATGATTAAATTCCCTTTCTTAATTAACCATACAAATATTTAATTATATTTACTAAGTATAAAAATGGTGTAGAATTTCTATTAAAGTTTTTTATAAATTTTTCTAGAATTTATTTTAAGATATTTGTGGTTTTACACTTTGTATAATTAAATATATAATAGTATTAAGAAAACAAAAACAAAAACAAAAACAAAAACAAATCATACTAACCTACCCATCCCTAAATTCGCGGACGAACCCTCACCCTTCTTCCATATAAGAACATGTTAAAACCTAACCCTATCCCTAATCTCATCCTCTAAACCTAAAGCCCTATCCTACCCCAACCTTTGCGCCACCACCCGCGACCCCAGCGAGCCGCCTGACCGCTGCCGACGCCGGCCAATCCGACCCCCCGTGTGCGCCTGACAGCAGTCCGCGACCCCAAATTCTCTCTTCTAAGTAACATAACTCTCTCATCTCTCCAACATTTCTCGAACAACTTCTTCATACATGCTCACAACATGACCCTCTAGGAATCCATGAAAGTAGAATTATTTTAGGTGTCATGGTTTGATCGAAAGTCGATCGATAGTTGGACAAAAAATTGTTTAAAATAGTTCAAAAAATTAGTCCAAGTACCCTTATTTATGCCCAGTTTCCTAACAACCTGCTTAATATTTTTAAAATCTATTTGAAGGGACTTATTCACAACATAAACAAGATTATTTTGTGATCAGCTCACCAGAATCCAAAATTGGACATACCATTGAGTTCGTATCATCGATTATGATTTATTTGACCTATAATTCATTATATTTAGAGATCTTTGACCTTGACAAATTTTTTGGTGCAAAGTGGCCCACATGTGGACTCCGCTTTGGCCAAAATTATCGTTTTAGCCCTGTATCCAAATTGGACAAAAGGGTAAAGTTTTTTGACTATCTCACTAATTTTGGAGATGTTGGTGATATTTATTTCAGCATCCATAGACGTTCTTTCGTAGTCCCTACCTTCCGTTCCTTGTGCTTGTCGTTTGGACATCCATACTCCATAGATTGCTTGTTAGACAAGTATACCTTACCACAGTACTGCTTAGTTACATGCATTTGCTGCATATTTATTTTCTGTTGTTTATTTCCATTTATTTTTCTATATAAAATTGTGCGTCCAAGAATGACTTGGGTGCAATGATGATTGCCTCGTCCTTTGTCTTTTATTTATATTATACATATTGACCTACAGTTAAGAGACCACCCCATGATTTTGAGGCATCTTTATGTTTTATATGGTTTGACACAGGTGTTACATGAGTTTTGAGTCTCATGTAGATCATGGACTTGCGTATTGACTGGCCATCGATACGTATAAGACGTACGATAGGGAATAACTGCTAATAGAATTATATGCTAGAAGACTTAATAGTTACTAGAGATATTTGTGTGTCATGGATATGACACGGTTAGTACCATCGGGTGAGAAGAACAATGAGTAAGTGTATGTGACTCTTTTATACTTTTCTTTTTGGCTCCTAAGCTCCGCCGGAGATGCGAGACGTTATGACCCCATTATTTACTGTAGGCCTATGACGATCGAAAGACGTTATGCCAGTGGCCACTGGATCTCTGAGAGAACTATGTCCATCCCGTTATTTTAGCCAGATAGTCCATACGCGGGAGAAGTTATTCTTAAATTGCATATCACATAGACTGGTTAGGCGACCATGTTGGATGTTTACTTTTAGTACTTTATCGACATGCTTTTATGTATCTTGTTACGTTCCTTTGAGGATCTGGTCCCTTTCCAGGTATAGACGATTGAGACTATTTATAAGAGCACGGATAAGGACCTGCTACTTTATTCCCTTCCGAGGAGCTCTTTACCTTCGTGTCTATTGGTCCGTCGTTGAGTTGATACTTTTCTGTCATTTATTTATTTTAAGAAGTCAGATTCTATTTCTATCCTAGTTTGGTAGTGGATTTGTCTCCACCCGACTATTATTTTGGATTATTTGGACTGGATCATTTGGATCTATATTGGTTTAGTTTATTTATTTATTGACTTGTGTTGTGGATGTGATTTACTTGCTTGTGACTTGTAATAATATATATACCACTTGTGAATTATTATTCATAAATATAACATACATATGTATTATGGTTTCCATATATTAGAGTTATCATATACATACGGCTGGCATACTATGTATTTTTAGTCCTATTGTGTTTTGGGACTAGGGCATGACATACATAAATCAACGAAGATAAAAAATGATTGTCTACATGCCAATAAGGTATAACATGAAAAATATATATGAATCAATATGATATCATGGTATAAAGTAGGTATAATTGTATTGAAAAAGAGATACGATATGAAGTAACAATACATAGGATCATGAACTAATATAATATAGGAACTAAATAATTTAAATAAGAATCTATGACTAGAAATAGTATAAGTAAACTAGCTATGTGTCACTTCGTGTGTTAGAAACCATTATTCAACATGTGGACGAGAGATAGAACAAAGACGTATGTGAGTGCACACCAATGAGCAACTCTAAGATATAATAAGGGCAACTGATCTTATATAAATGCAAGATCTACGACACTATTTTGTCCACAAGTCTCATAATTGTTCCTCCCTTCCCAATTACTAACAATTCATTGTAACTAATGATATGTTAATAATATCGATAAAATACAATGATGTCATGATATAGTAGTTTTACTCATGTGTATAATTATTAGATAAACTCTAACAAGGTTGAAGAATAGATGTGACAATTCTAGCTACACATAATACAAACATGTATAAGAAACTAAAATTAAATGCGTTAGGCAAGAGTGCTTTACTTTAACCTTCGGATGGTGTGAAACAGACACCTGACTAGGTTAACCCAAGCATTTCTCATACTACCCCAAAACAAACATAATAATCACACAGAAACATAAGATTAGATACTTTGGTATAGGCCTAAGTTTTATTTATTAGGGTATAATTCCTACATTATGCAAATCGGTGCTCTAAAATTAGGTCAAAATTTTATGCCTTTATAATTGAAACTAATTGTTGTCTAATAAAATAAACGAAAAGATATGGAAATGAGGCTTTATACGAAAACCCGCCATTTATGTTTACAAACAAGCAGTACAATTAATCCTATATGAGGATGTCGAGTACAATTTTTTAATCTGGGTAAATATTGCTATAGGAGTCTGATTTGCAGTCGATCACTTTGTTCCTTGGACCACACGATGATGAAGAAGTGTCATAGAAGACAGAAAGCAGCTTCGAAGGTTGCTAAAGAGAGTGGATGCTCGATGCCAAAGTCGTCGATCGCTACTCTTTGCCTGAGCTCTGGATTCTTCTCTCTCTCTCTCTCGACCGTTTGACCTTCAATTTTTTGACCATTTTCTTGTCGACCTTGGATCTGATACTGGATTTCTTTTCCAATTTCCGACCCTTTGACCTTTAATTTTTTGACCTTTTCCTCTGTTGATAGAGGTCTCTATTTATAGAGTTTTAGTGACAGTGACCACTCAGTCGGTATAGAAACCGAGTTGTGGAAAGTATAGCACCTTTTTATACGACGGTTATAATAACCATTGCCTGCGTATAGATGACCTTTTGAATGAGCGTGTGACACGTGTCCAACTAAGGGACAACGAGTATAACTGCTACGAAGATTACGGCGTAGAAGCCACGTAGGTAGTTATCCTTTGTGTAGAAGAGGTTGGCATAGAAGCCAATAACTGTCACCATGCCGTAGAAGCCAAATAGGCATAAAAGTCGAGTGAGCGTAGAAGCCGAGTGGGCGTAGAAGCCGAGTGGGCATAGAAGCCGGGTGGGCGTAGAAGCCAAGATGATGTGGACGTCTTAGCCGAAATTATGGCTCTTGGAGATATAATCAAATCTCTTGCATTAAATGCAGAGATCTTTCCCCATCCTGTGCATTAAATACAGATGCTTGTCTTTAAGATTTGCCATCATTCTGCGCATTAAATGCAGATACGCGCCTCGAATCCTGTACGAAGAGTAACTGTTGATGTGGCAGTCTGTTTGTCTTCTGTGGAGCATAAGAAGCTCACGTCTTCTAGTGTAAAACTAGGCAGCGTATTCCCTTGTATGCGTAAGAGTAGTTTACGCAAAGGGGATATCACTAAACGGCGGTTCGGTGACATTTAATCAAATCTCCTGTATTAAATATAGAGATCAGCCATTATCCTACGCATTAAATGTAGAGACATGTTTTGAAGGTCTGCCACCCTTCTGTGCATCAAATGCAGAGACGTGCCTCGGGCATCTGTCAGTATTCGGCGCTTTAAATGCAGAGACGTGCCTCGAGAACCTGTCACCGCTCTGTATATTAAATGCAGAGACGTGCCTCGAGCCCTGTACGAAGAGCAGCTTTTGACGTGGCAGGCTGTTTGTCTTCTGCGGAGCGTAAATAGCTCACATCTGCCTGTGTAAAACTAGGCAGCATATTCCTTTGTACGCGAAAAAGCGGTTTACGCAAAGGAAATGGTGGTAAATGACAGCCCGGGTTGCAGTATCGCTCCTTCATTATAGCCGTCGCCTGGGTAGTCGTGCAATGCTCTTTGTCTGGAGTCCAGACGTCAGGTTCATTGTATGATCTGACAGGTTCATTTTAAAGAATACGAAGCATTACTCGTATACTTCAATGCTACACTAAAAGCGGATGAGTTTTACGCTATAAAGGCGATGAAGCACCCTATTTACGCTGAAGCAGCCTGGACATACTGTATTACGCGGATGGTCTTGAGTTTATATTTTACGCTGTGCTCAGCGAAAAAGCTCTGTTTATACATTGATGGCTTTGAAGTCCTCTGTTTATGCTGCTCTGCATCAATATGCTGCGTATAGCTATCCAGCGTATTTTTTATGCTTCTACAAGACCCCCTTCAAAGCTTTTAAATTCCTCATAATTTGAAATGCTTTGAATGAAGCATGAGACGTTCCTCATAATTTGAAACGCTTCTAAATGGAGCTTGAAACAGTCAAGTCTGACACGTTCTTTCAAGGATGACTTTATGGCAGAGTTATTGGGGATCGGTGTGATCTCTTTCACCTATAAAAGGCTGAGAAGTTAACATGTTCTTCCCACATTTCCTTCACCACACAGAGATGATCGCCGGAGTTCGTTGGGTCAACCTGAGGAAGAAGAAGACCATGTTCTTCCAGCATGTAAGGAGCCAAAAAAGATGGCATCTTCGAGCAAATATCCTCTGCAACGATGGATCATTGAAGGATATCATAGCCTCCTTTGCTCGGGATAATCAGCAACTTTGTATGGCGGTTCTTCCAGAGAAAGGAATGGTCATATTTGACCACACAGCTTGCAAGCTGTATCTTCTCCTGATACCTCCATGGACGAGAGCAGATAGACTAGCTCTGTCCAGGATTGAGTTGGGTGAAATATCTCAACTCAATCTGTCACGACGTTGGACGTAAGAAAGCAGATTTACCCAGCTTTTCTATATTTGGAGGATGGGTCTATGCCTAGTTTTGTATCCTCCCGTCGTTGACAATATGTCAGTCGGTTTGCGGGAACCGACTGACTGCTGGAGAAGATGGATGAAGAATTTCGCCCATGCGAGAACCTAGCAGAATAGATTCTGGGCGCGATCTTCAGACGACGATGGGGAAGTCCTTTGTAGACGGGATTTCCCTCATATATAATCATGAAAATGAAAAAAAACCCTTGTAGACTGGATTTCCCTCAGATGTAATCATGATTTTAATCTTAATAAAATCGTCTTCTTCTGCGCATATGATTATTTTACCATATACTTTGCTGTGATGTCTGAATATATGTAGCTTCGACACATCTGGTAACTTTACACCGACTCTGTTAGAAAGAGTGCTAGGTTCTGTCCTGTCTTTTACGCATAACTAGGGACACGTAGAAAGCCGTTTAGCATTCGAGTGTTTGAACTGTCCTGCTGTTTAGGAATGAGGAATCGCATAGAATTCTGAGCTGTTACTTCTGATAAACAGAATTCCTATTCAGACATCATCTTCAAGAATGATTTCTTAAAATATCCCTTAGAACAGGACGAGAAATGACTGTCAAACTGAGTCGTTATCTTGATTTGTAGATAAAATATTCAGACTGGAGTCTGGGTGAACTTCGAATCGACCCATGAAGAAGAGTAATTTTTAATGTTGAACTCTGTATGCTTCGGGTACTTGGGATATCTTGGGGTCAAGAAGGAGTATCTTCTGTGTGAACTTTTGTAATTGACCGCCTTGAGAATCGTTCAGATGTACGCGTACTCTGGCCTGCGTATCTTTCGGATGTGCGAAAAGTCATTAGCATAAAAGTATAAGTTCGTAGCCTCTCGAGCGTAAACTAAACGCCACCGAGCATGAAATCATAGACTTGTAGTTCCTAAGCGTGAAGTCATAGGTTTGTAGCCTCTCGAGCATAAAAGCTACCGAGCATGAGAGCATCCGGGCGTAAAACCATAGACTTGTAGCCTTTGAACGTAAAAACCATAGATTTGTGGCTGTCGAGCGTAGAAAGCTCCTTGGCGTAGAATTATAGATTTGTAGCCTGTGAAAAGAAAATCTTCCGAGCATAAAGTTGTGGATCTGTTACCTCTGAGCGTAAACTAAACGCCACCGAGCGTGAGATCATAGATTTGTAGCTGCTGAGCGTGAAGTCGTAGGTTTGTAGCCTCTCGAGCGTAAAAGCTACCGATCACAAAGGCATCCGGGCGTAAAACCATAGACTTATAGCCTGTGAGCGTAAAACCGTAGATCTGTAGCTGTCGAGCGTAGAAAGCTCCTTAGCGTAAAAATCACGAATCTGCTTTGCGTAAAAAAAAATTGAATTTGCTGACTGTCCGCCTTCCCCGAGTAATAGGCTGACGTAGTACCCAATCATAACCGAATATTAATTAGGAGATTTGGTTCGGGTTTCGAGGAGTCCATCCGAACTCTATATATAGCCCAAGTTTCTGAGAGAAATTTTTTTCATCCGTCTTCTACGAAAGAAAGCCTTCGACTGTTCGAGTTCTTCTTCGTTTCTCCTCCGAGTCTTCAAAGTTTCTAGTAATGGCCTCGAAACAAACCTCCTTCTCTAAGGGAAAGAAGGTTGATTCTTCTTCTCGTTCTTCTGCTCAAGCGAGAGCGTCTTTGGTAGGGCAAGGCGAACTTTATTCTGAGCGAAGTATCCCGTCGACGAGCATTGCACCCGGCCTGAAAGGTAGAGCTTTTGGGACAAAAAAGAATGACTGAAAATCCTTCGCACACGTTGTACGTAACCGCGCTAGGTCGTCTTCTGTGCTGATAATCTCTTTGAGGAAGATGATGCACAGAGATGTTTCATCTTTTACGCCCACATTTCTAATGTGTCAGCACAAAAACTCCATATTTTCGCAGTCTGGCGTAAAAGCTTTGACTGTCGAAAGTTGGCGTGTACTTATATAATTTGAGCATTACGTAGGGATGGAAATTCTGACGTAATAACTCAAATTTTGGTAGTCTGGCGTAAAACACAGACTGTTGAAAACTTTGTATATACTGCCAGTCTTGAATTTTACGCTTTAGGAAATGGATTCCAGCGTACTGATCAAGTTTTTACAGTCTTGGCGTAAAGCACAGACTGTTGATTTTTGGCGTATGCTGCAAGATCTGTAATATTTAGTTATAGGAACTGATGTATTTTTCTTGCACTCTTGCAGTTAACTTGCATGCGTCTCTGTTAGCCGATGTGATAGGTTCTGCCATCGGGATGCTGCACTCCAACTATTTAGAGGATCTGTTACACGTGACATTTCCTATCTCCGGGCCCCAGTATCCCGAAGGAAGGGAAATTTGATATCGGCTCAGGACGAGTGAATGCTGCTGAACATGCTCAACGGAGAGCCCCTGACGTACATAGACGGAGACCAGTACCTAAAGCCGGCTTTCCTCTTCGGGAACATGATTGACAAGGCAATCCCAGACGAAGCCCAAGAGAGAACTCTGGGTTTTTCCTGCCGGGAGCTTGGTTTTGTATCTGCCCAAGATGCCGAGAGACTATCCTATATCGGCTTCTTCCATGCTACACATCCCAGGAGGATATCGTGGATGCTGACTCCCGATCTTCACGGCAGGCCGGGGAAGATCTTTCATCTGAAAGGAGCTGACCAGGGGTCGTTCGTCAGCCGCCCTTCCGGCTCTGTGACGACGTTCAGGGGACTGGGCAGTGTCCCGAGTGAAGGCAGTTTAGTGATTCAGCCGGTCCAATTACTGACTTTCTGCAATAATTTCAAGGGGCACGGGGGGGTATACCCTAAGGTGAACCCTCGGTGTAGTGGGTGGATCACCCCTACAAATCTTCGATGGGCTCGCTTAGCTGATTGGTCCCTGAAGCATTTTTAGACCGAGTTGGAGAGCATTGGTCTGTTTGCAGCCGTGAGTGCCACCAGTATTGGGTTACCTCCTAACCCTAACCTGTTTCTGGTACTGATAGAGCGATATATTTCGCTCATCGGGACTTTCGCCACTCCACTAGGCGAGTTGGGATTGGCCCTCCATGAGATGGCAGAGATCTCGAGACTGCCGATGGGGGATACTCCATATGAAGAGTATGTTCCTACGAACCGGGAGCTGGGGGATTCAGACCCTCGGGTAGTGGAAGTGTACCAGGAGCTGATGTGCCACTACCTCGCTTGCACCATTTTTTATGGTGAGCCCTCAGATTTGGCTCACATCACTAAATGGACGTCCTACCTCTTCTTTCACCGGTCCAGGACTGCTAAGCCGTAAAAGGTATTGGAGGGCAAGGATCAGCCTTTGAATCCTCTGAGTATGCTTAATGCTCAGGTAGTTGACGATCTCATGGTAGACGCTGGGGCTCCGGACCGGCTCCTCGACGAAAGGATTGGAAAGTATTCTATAGGCACTAAGGCCTATAGTTATTTGATGCGCTGCCGCAGGCCTCTGTCCAGGGAAGCTCAACTGGATGGCTTCCTCTCCATATGGCTGCGCCGACTGGTGGTACCCGGTATCGTATCTGCGAACCGCATTCACCGCAACACGCTATGGCCTGCAGTGCGTCTGGTGTTCGGGGCAAGACTGGGCTTGCTCCCTGCCATGGTATGCCGTATACAAGCTGGCCTGAGGGCCATGACTGACGGGCTGCTCATCGATGAAACTCTGCGTGATAGCTTTCCCAGAGTAGAATTACCATACCTGTATTTGATGGGATGGTTAATTCTTCATAACCCCAGGGTTATGTCTCCCGGCTCCGGAAGTAGTTCGGGGGCTAGTTTCTTATTGAACTACCAGAATTCCTCCTGGAACGTGACCACAGTTATTGACTGTCGGCAGGTACTGAGTTTTAGTCACAGCTGGAAGCTCTTCTGTACTGTCCCCTCTGTTTATCTCAATCAATCGGGGATTAGGCTTGAGGATTCAGGTAGAGAGAAGACCATTCTTTATTCTGAAGCTTTTAATTGGTTGGTCTGCATTAGACCTTCCCATTTACTGTACAGAAGTGAAGACCATTGCTTCTTGGAGCCCTACCTGCCTAGTCAATTTGCCAGACAGTTTGGCTTTGATCAGTTGCACATGGGCAACGCCGTCACCAGCTTTCGTTCCAGGGGTGGACTCATTGATGGAGCGAGAGGCTGGCGATACTTCATCATGGGTTGCACTGGAGCAATTTTTACTGTGTCGGTCATTACACTCTCTACGGAGCTGCACATCCTCCACTCGTATGCCCAGTTCTATGTGGCAACCAACACCTTCTATCGCGATTTTGATATGTATGGAAGTTTTAGGGTGCCCTCTTCCAAGCCTGGGAGAAGAGTCAAAGTTCCCTCGGTTTTTTCTTACGAGGGTGAGGAATCCGCCAATCCAGATGAGCCTCTGTTGGCGGTACCGAGAGGTGAAGTACCTCTTCCCGCAGGGCCTTTGGTAATCTTTGGGAAGCGAAAGGCTCCTGCTCCGAAGGAGACTTCCCCTCGTAAGAGAAAGAAGAAGACGGTTAATCATCCTCTCCGAATTCCTGGTATTGAGGCACATGGAAGTGAGCCTGCATCTCCTCGTGTTGGGGATAATTCTTTGATTGGATGTTCCTCACTTTTTAGAGAGGGACCCTCTAATGTTCCGGCCGGTGGTGCCGGAGGATTCTTATTGGAGGCTGCTGTCGCTGTTACTGCTTCAGGTAGTGGAACTAGATCGCCTTTAGGGTCGAGCCGAATGAGGATATCTTTGTCCGGATCAACATCGGGAGAGATCCCTGCCGTATCTGTAGGTGCACCCAGCGAGATTCCACCTGGTGAACCTCAAGTGGATATCGGCGAAGACCTGGAAGAGCATTTCCCAGTGTTTATTAGCGCACCCCCTTCTCCAGGTATGACAGCTTGCCTAGCATCACTAAGAAATGATTTAGCTGTACTGGCCGCAGACGCGACATATACACCATTGGCCATGGGTAAATGTCGTCTTTTATGCCTCTTCTTTAGGAAAATTAGCATTATGTTGATATTAACTTCCTTTTGTCTTCTTTTTAGGGGAAGATCTCTTCGGGGAGGGCAGTGTAGATGGGCCCTTCGGCTCTGTGTCAGGTCCTGGCGGCGACACGGAGGTGCCTAATTTTGAAGAGGAAACATCTTCGGGTGCCGGCTCGCCTGTCGATGAGATTCTAATATCTCAAGAGGAGGACGAGCCTGTCATTGCGACAATGCTTGGTGTACTGTCGTAGGCACCCAAAAATAAAACCTTTACTCTTGAAATAATATGTAGTAGTGAGAGTAAGGATCGTTCCCACGAAGAGCAATTAGTTTAATCTTTATGCTATGTGAAATAAGATGGGGAAAGAGTTTTGGAATAAAGCAAATTAAGAAAAGCTAAAAACAATTAAAGTATTAAAACAATCAAAAAAATAAATGTTGGTCTTAGTCAACATCCACCATTGGAATCTTAAAACTGATCATCGATGCAAGTATATATTAATTCATAATTTGAATATTCATCGTTGGAATTATTTTTCTATCTCCTTTAGCCACAATTAATTAAAAACAAGCGATCTAATTAACCTTAACTACTAAACAACCCCAGACAAGCGCTAAAGGTTTAATCTAGTAGCGTATTAAACTCGATGAGATCGATGAAGCAAAACAACACAAGCACAAGCGGTTGCATTTAATTTTGTCAAAAGTTTTTCTCCTAAGATCTAATAAAACAAAGCAGTCCATTAAATCTTGGTTGCTTCACAAATTAGAGGGATCGAACAATTACGGATTCGATATCTAGTTTAGCATTAGATTGTCAGGAATAATAAACTAGTATGCATCCTAGTTATTAAACAAGATAATCATGAAAATATGCATAAGAAAATATTTGATACTCAAAGCACAAATCAAAAATATAAACACATATTATATCTGAAAAGTTTTTATTCATTCCAAGGCTTCCGTTTCCTTCAACCAACAAGACTTTTAGCTCCGCATGTTCAAGAAAACTTCAAAAGAATATTGGAGAAGAGGAAGAAGAGTTGTGTGTTGTTCTTTCCTTTTCTCCTGATCTCTATCCCTTTTATAGACTCTAAATTAGTTATTTGAAGATCACAATATATTCCCACAAATCCTCTAATAGTTACAACAACCCAAACAATAAAATAAAATCTTTGAAGAAGTTGGAAAATGGTTATTTCAGCTCCACTTTTGGTGCACAGCATAGTTGACTCAATTGTAAACCTGATTTGGTCCATGATGAAGCCAAAATCTCGGGAAACGCAAAACAACAAAATTGTACCTCTATCACTTATCTTTCTGAATCAATTTGGATCAGCTCAATTGGACTTAGGATGAGCAAGTTATGACCATTTTACTACAAGATGTCAGAACTATCCAAAATTGATAATTAGCTCCATTTTGCTTTTAGTGACTCCAATTGCATCCTAGATCAAAATATAAAAGTAATAAGTATCTTTAGACATTAAATGAGCATAAATGAGTATATATTAAGGAATAAAAATATGATATTTTATGTTCTCATCAAATACCCCCACACTTAACCTTTGCTCGTCCTCGGCCGAAACTCTAATTTATTTTTCCAAAAAGAAATCAAGGTTGCAATATCATAAATAAAAAAATAACCAAGCTCTTCAAAACTCATAACATATCATGAACATATATTTTTAAACAACTTCTAATTACTTAGTAGATATTTTTACTCGAAAAATAGAGTAAACTAAATAGGTAGACCCTTACAGAATAAATACTCAACTCTCATGTGTTTAAAGGTATATATTTCACTCAAATTTATTCCAAAAGAAATGATCTACCATAATCTTGCATATCTTTTCATTCTCCACCACTGGGATCACATGCATAACATAAATTATAAGAACTTTTCATGGGTTGTAACGTGGCTTAGGATTAAGGTGGGATATATTTGGGAGTGTAACTCAAAAGCCATCAAAACTAGTGGAGCAAAATTGAATTAACTCAATCTCAATATAAAATATGTAAAATCAATCACTCTATTTTGTAACATCTTCAATTTAGCTTTTAAAGCATTTAAACAATGTAAAACAACTTCCATCCTTTTTTTCCTTTTTCTTCTTTTTTTCTCTCCTTTTTTTTATAACAATAATGGAACTTAGGAAATTTGAGGATAAAAATATGTTCCATTTTGTGGGTTGTAACCAAACCACAAATTTAGACACCCCCACTCTTATTTTTTCGTACACCCATACATATCATAATGATCAACAATGCTCCACTAGCTTTGTGACTTGGGTAAAGGTATAATTATTATTGGTTGAAAGCTTGTAATGTGGGTATACCAAGAAAAAGGCAATAAAGCTCAAAGGGGTTCAACAAAAAGAAAATTAATTACAAGATGGGCTATTTGGCTTATGTAATGCATAACAAAGATGGCCTTAATCATGTTCATGCATGCATGTGTCAATGTGACCTCGAAGAGAATCAAAGCAAGTTCTAGAGAAACAATCAGTGGAAGAATATCTCTCATGAAAGAATAATGAGACTGATGTGTCAGTCTAAAGGCTCAAATCCTCACTGGCTTTTGTCTACCAATTTAGATACTACCATTTTCAATAAAAAATAACTAGACTAATTAATTCTAAGTTGAAAGAAATTTATTTATTCAATCATGTTATGAATTTTTCAAATCTAGTTGAATCTTACTCATGACATACACAACCAAAAATCATTAAAAACCAAAAACCAAAATTCTTTTATTAAAAAAAATTTATTATTACTATTATTATTATTATTATTTTTAGAAAAATAGTGAACTAAAAATGTTTAAAATAAAGTAAATCCCCTCCCCCACACTTAAAACTGACATTGTCCCCAATGTAAGGTTAAATGCAAAGAAAAGGCAAAATAACTAAAACTAAAATACGAGAATAAAAATAAACTTTCCTTGGGTTGCCTCCCAAGCAGTGCCTTTGTTTAATATTGTCGTTGGCTCGACTCTATGCACACTTGATATAACTAGGCATAAATTTTAAGTCTAGAATAGATGCCTGCAAAACATACGATAAAGACCTATTATCATAATTTGGTAACAAAATATATGGAACGTTACCTGACTGTTGTCTTTTTGGAAGCTCGTTCAACACTGCAACAGTTTTATGTAAATTAGTACTCAAAGGTAACTCATGTTCTTTGTCAAAATTCTCACTAATGGCAATTTTTACTCCATCTTTTCCATCAAGTTTTAAAACTTCTTTTGTATTAGGTACTACATCGCCATTAGGAATGTCCGTATCTGCAACGATATTTTTCTCTTCTTCTTCTTTTGACGATGCACGTGCTTCTTTTTCTGGAATATTAACTTCTTTACAACTTCTCAAAATGATTGCACTTACAGTTTCTTTTGGATTTACTATCGTTTCAGATGGTAAGTTCTCCAAGCTTTGTGCCTCTAGCTTATTAATTGCAGTTGTCATTTGACTCATTTGATTGTTCAAACTTTCGATACTAGCCCTCGTCTCCAGTTGAAATTGTAAGTTATTAATGACAATAGACTTAATAATATCTTCTAAAGACATACCAAAATCAGAAGTTTGGCTCGGTTGTAGGTATTGCTGCTTGTATTGCTGGTAACTTGGGCAATTTTGAGTTGTGAGCTGATTTAATTGTGGACTCTCGTAGGTAAAATTGGAATGATCTCTCCATCCTAGATTGTACGTGTCTGAATAGTGATCATACTTCATTTGTGGTAGTCCAGGAAACCACATGCCGTATTCACTTATTCATTGGGCTCCTCTTGAAGAGTTGGGCACATATCAGTTGGATGCCCTGATACTAGATAAACCCCACAAGCCTTTGTTGTTTTCATGTTACCTAAAACCATCTGACAAACAAGAGAAGTTAAACAAGAAATTTGTTATTCTAGGGAAGAAACATTTACCTCATCAGCATGACTAGATGGAAGATTTAGCCAAGTGCCAAATATTTGAGAATTGGCCGCCATTTTCTGTTATCGAACTTTTTTTTTTTGCTAATAGGCACAAAATTATTTTATCACAAGAACGAAATAAAGATCACAAAAAGCACAAAAATAAACTAAAATTACTCCCCGGCAACGGTGCCAAAATTTGGTGTGCTGTCGTAGACACCCAAAAATAAAACCTTTACTCTTAAAATAATATGTAGTAGTGAGAGTAAGGATCGTTCCCACGAAGAGCAATTAGTTTAATCTTTATGCTATGTAAAATAAGATGGGAGAAGAGTTTTGGATCAAAACAAATTAAAAAGAGCTAAAAACAATTAAAGTATTAAAATAATCAAAGAAATAAATGTTGGTCTTAGTCAACATCCACCATTGGAATCTTAAAACTGATCATCGATGCAAGTATATATTAATTCATAATTTGAATATTTATCGTTGGAATTATTTTTCTATCTCTTTTAGCTCAATTAATTAAAAACAAGCGATCTAATTAACCTTAACTACTAAACAACCCCAGACAAGCGTTAAAGGTTTAATCTAGTAGCGTATTAAACTCGATGAGATCGATGAAGCAAAACAACACAAGCACAAGCGGTTGCATTTAATTTTATTTTTCTCCTAAGATCTAATAAAACAAAGCAGTCCATTAAATCTTGGTTGCTTCACAAATTAGAGGGATCGAACAATTACGGATTCGATATCTAATTTAGTATTAGATTGTCAGGAATAATAAACTAGTATGCATCCTAATTATTAAACAAGATAATCATGAAAATATGCATAAGAAAATATTCGATACTCAAAGCACAAATCAAAAATATAAACACATATTAGATCTCATAAGTTTTTATTCATTCCGAGGCTTCCGTTTTCTTCGACCAACAAGACTTTTAGCTCCGCATGTTCAAGAAAACTTTAAAAGAATATTGGAGAAGAGGAAGAATAGTTGTGTGTTGTTCTTTCCTTTTCTCCTGATCTCTATCCCTTTTATAGACTCTAAATTAGTTATTTGAAGATCAAAATATATTTCCACAAATCCTCTAATAGTTACAACAACCCAAACAATAAAATAAAATCTTTGAAGAAGTTGGGAAATGGTTATTTCAGCTCCACTTTTTGTGTACAGCATAGTTGACTCAACTGTAAACCTGATTTGGTCTATGATGAATCTAGAATCTCGGGAAACTCAAAACAGCAAAATTGTACCTCTATCACTTATCTTTTCGAATCAATTTGGATCAGCTCAATTGGACTTAGGATGAGCAAGTTATGACCATTTTGCTACAAGGTATTAGAACTGTCCAAAATTGATAATTAGCTCCATTTTGCTTTTAGTGACTCAAATTGCATCCTAGATCAAAATATAAAAGTAATGAGTATCTTTAGACATTAAATGAGAATAAATGAGTATATATTAAGGAATAAAAATATGATATTTTATGTTCTCATCAATGCCCCCTTTGAGTATGCTGGTATCTTCGTCCGGTGTTGGCGCTTCTTCTTTTGTCGCACCACCTGTTGAGGCGACGGCCGTGGCGACATCGTCTGCGGTTGTTCTTGGAGGGGGACTCGCCACTATCGCGGCCACTCCCAACGTCCATTCTGATCTAGCTGCGCTGACCGAGCAGTACACTGGTAGCTTCTACACCACTTTGAAAATGTTAATATCAATGGTGTTGGCGAAGAATCTGAGCTTTGCGTTGCTGAAGAGGTCCTTCCGGTCCGCGATAGTGCCGATCCGAGAATTCAACGACACTGGGGTAGCTGATACGCTGGAAAAGATAGTTAATGGTTTGGAGCAACCCATTAACGAATACTTGCAACTAGCTTAAGACAGCATTGAAGATCTGGTCCAGGCTAGATACGACTCCATGACTGCGCGGCTTACTGAACAGATGGAGTCTCTGAATAAGTCCATCGTGGCTCAGCAGCAGGAGATGGATCATGAGTGTGTCCAATTGGAGTATATCGTCCCCGAGTTGACCCTATGCGAAGCCGAATATGAGGAAGAGGCAGCGAGGGTCCGCATATTGAAAGATAAGCTCGCTCGAGCAGAGGCAAAGGCTCTCTCTTTGTCGGCAGCCCGAGATGTGCTGAAGGAGCGACGGGCGACTGTTCAGCAGAACCTGACACATGCGGGTGTTATCCATGCTGATTTTGTGCAGGCTCGGTCTGAGCTAGTTGCTTTGAACAATGATGCAGCAAGGTTGGAGCGGGCTCGTGCCGACGTCTTGGACTCCAGGACTGAGAAGATGGCCGCACTAGCGCAGCAGCTTTGCGATCTGACCGCTCCCCCCAAATGATGTACTTTTGTTTTTGCTTTTCAATGTACTTTCGCTCCTTTTTGGGAATAATAAAGAGGCTTTCATCTGACTTTGTGGACCCATCATTTTGGAATATAAATGATAGGTTTGGGTGAAAGTGATATCAGAGGTAATATGGACGTGATATACTCTCGGTAAGTTTTAGCAGGATATATCTATTCAGAGGTTATATGGACATGATAGAAATATGCTTTTTGGCTAAAATTTGTACACAAAAACTATCAGACGTAGTATGGACGTGATAGGTCTTGAAGTTCTAAATTAGTTAAATATATCTATTCAGAGGTAATATGAACATGATAGAATACGATCCAACTAGTTTCATTTTGGAAGTAGTTTTGTCAGAATGAGGTTTTCTCCATATTCCACTTTAGGAGAGGAGGTTAAGCATAGTACCTTTTATGAAATTTGCCATTGATAGGAGCCATTAACAGGTCCCCATTAGGCTAGGCTAACCTGTAAGCGCCGTTTGAGAACGTTGTCTCGATCACATAAGGGCCTTCCCATTTGGGCTAAAATTTGCCCTTACTCCTGTGAGTAAGAATCATCGGCCTTCTTACAGCTAAGACTAGCTCGCCGACTTTGAACACTCTTTCCTTTACCTTGTGATTAAAAGCTTTGGAAATACGTGCTTGGTAGAACGCGATGCGCTGTTGAGTTTGGAGGCGTTTCTCGTCTAATCCTTATAGCTCTTGAAGCCTTAACAGGTTATTCTTTTCTTGAGTCAACTCTTAGTCACGGCTATCCTGAGTGACAAAATTTGGATCTCGATGGGGAGAATTGCTTCGCTCCCGTAGACTAATGAGAATGGGGTACAACCTGTCGGTGCTCGTACCATTGTGCGGTATGCCCAGAGATATTCTCCCAGCTTCTCATTCCAATCCCTCTTGTTCGAAGAGACAAACTTTTTTAAGAGCTTGATAATGGTTTTGTTGAAAGCTTCCGCCAAACCATTAGCAGCAGGATTATATGCCGTAGAGGCGACATTTTGTATCCAATTTTTATCGCAAAATCGATAAAATGCTTGCCTGATGAATTGCGGCCCATTGTCATGAATTATCCTTCGGGGTATCCCTAAGCGATAAATGACGTAATGCTTGATGAAGCTGATCACATTAGATGCCTTCACCTCAGCAAGAGGGATCGCTTCTGTCCATTTGGAGAAGTAATCCGTGATGGCCAGTATGAACCGGTGACCTCTGGAAGAAGACGGGTGAATAGGACCAATGATATCCATACACCATACTTCGAAAGGCCAGGACTCAACCGTAGGATATAGATATTCAGGAGGTTGATGGATAAAGTCTGCATGGACCTGACAGGCTCTGCACTGTCTTGCATACTTTATTGCATTTGTGATCATGGTAGGATAGTAATAGCCCATTCTCCTGATGCGATCCTGTAGCTTAGGACCGGGCTGATGCGCTCCGCATACGCCATCGTGGGCTTCACGGATAATCCGCTGTGCTTCATCACCAGAGAGACATTGTAATAATAGTCTGTCATAAGATCGACGATATAGACATTATGAAGATGCGTCGAAATAGAAGCGCAATGATCGTCTTTTGACGGATACTGCTTCTTTAGGGTCTTCTGGCAAGATTCCGTATGCTACGAAATCTATAAAGGGACTTCTCTAGTCTCTCCTGAGAGGATCTGTGTCCACCACGTAGCTGTGTTCTATGTGAAAGTTATTTTTCATACAGAATAAATCTCTGTTAAGAAGGATTACCGAATTCTGCCTTCTTATAGGGGTAGCTAAATCTGCAGCTAGACTGGCTAGGTCATCAGCTTCCAGATTCTGAGATCAAGGTACATGCTCTAGGAAGAATCCTTTGAATATCATGGCTATCTTGACCGTTGCTCGCTGATAGGGGATGAGGTCTGGATTCTGGACTTCATATATTCCTCTGACTTGATTGACGATCAGCAGAGAATCACCGAAAACTTCAAGAGATTCGACGCCCAATTCTTTAGCGACTTGGAGGCCGATTAGTAGAATGTTGTACTCTGCCATATTGTTGGAACAGGGCTCGCTAAGAGAATATGCTCGGTAGATGACGAGCTTATCAGGAGTAACCAGGACAATTCCTACTCCCGAAACCACGTTTCTCTTGGGACCAGTCCTGGTGGCACCATCGAAGAACAATTGCCATGCATCACTTTCCATTACGGAATTACATTCTGTAACTTCGTCGGGAATGTCCTCGTACAGTTTGGAGGCCTCCAGGATCGGATGAGCAGCTAGGAAGTCAGCCAATGCTTAGCCTTTGACGGACTTCTGAGGGACGTACGCCATGTCATATGGTGTTAATAACATCACCCAAGTCGTGAGTCAGGAATTAAGAATACTCGGCTTGTTCATCAGTACCCGAAGAGGATTGATCCTAGAGATGATGTGAATGGTTTGGCCTGTGACATAGTGTCGTAATTTCTGGATAGCCAACATCAGAGCCAAGCATTCTTTCTCCACTGGGTTGTACCGGTGTTCAGCTTCGACCATCATCCTGCTGAGGTAGTAGATAGCCTGCTCGTGACCCATATCGTTCTTTTGCGCGAAAAGAGCTCCCAGAGAATGATCCATCGCTCGAACATACAGCACGAATGGCCTTCCTATAACTGGAGGCACCAGAACTGGCGGACTAGTGAGGTAGCGCTTGATATCACCGAACGCTTGCTGACAGGCTTCATCCCATACGAAGGATACACCTTTCTTCAAGAGGCGAGAAAAGGGCTGACATCTCCCAGAGAGGTTGGATATGAATCTCCGGATATAAGCCAGACGACCTTAAAATCCTCTGAGTTCCATCAGATTGTGGGGCGGTCGCTGTCACTACCACGTTCCAAAAACAGGGGTATTTTCGACTTTCAATAATATTTAATATTTTTGTAGTTACAATTAAATAATTGCATGAAATTTTTTTAATTAATTATGTGAGATGTGTAATTAAATATAATTATATACAGTGTCTATTTATTTTGAGCTAGCAGACTTGACCTAGAAGCCCAGTAGATGAGCACCTGTCCGAATTAAAGAATTCTGTATTTAATTATTTGCGCATTGTCTTTGCTTCGATAATTGGAGCACTACCCTGACTTTTGTCTTCCAACAAATTTCACAATCTTGCCCTAGACATGCCCGCCTTCCATTCTGCTATTTTTGCAACTCATAATTATGCTCTCTGTGCTTTGTTTCTAGCCGTACAAAAATTATCGCGGACGTTATTTAATAAATCCCTATTTTGTATCGTTGTGCGTTCCA
The DNA here is from genome assembly GCA_036927795.1 of Iris macrosiphon. NCBI lineage: Eukaryota > Viridiplantae > Streptophyta > Magnoliopsida > Asparagales > Iridaceae > Iris > Iris macrosiphon. Next base: position 110,763,868 of record JAYESA010000010.1, on the reverse strand, counting down.
ATTTAAATTGGGGACAATCTTGACCTATTTTTCGTACGGCCCAAATTAGGGTAATATTCTGTTCTGAGTCTTCTTCATTATTTGTATTGATAACCTGCCCTAATTTTGGCCCCGTGTACTCCTAATTAATTTTAGAACGCAACTTACATTTTATTCTAATTAAATTGAGGATACTATTTTTACCGATTCTAAAATTCCAATTTAATTCCAGTGCCCTGCTAATTGAGCCATACCGAACATACAGCGCCCCCTGACCCTACAAAACACCGGACACTGAATCGCCCGCCAAATTTTTGTCATTTCATGCATCTGTGCAAATATCCAAATTTAAGGGTGTTAATTTACAAATTTGCATTTTTGTCAACAGCCATTTGTTTAAACCAATGGGGAATCCCTAATATTTTAATCATCACCCTCATTCCCACATGAGAAAATCCTCATGTCAAATCTGGAACCCACATTTAATGGGTCAATCTCCACCTTTGATTTCACAACACCCTCTTACTATTTAAAGCCCCATCAACACATTTTCCTAGAAAATCCTAATCCCCAAGCAAGCCCCCACCTCTCTCTCTCCTTCATCCTCAATCCCAACGTAGGAAATTTTTTCCCCTCTTCTTCTCTTTTCTTCTTCTTCTTCTTCTTCTTCCTTTCTTCTTCTCCTTCTTTCATTTTTTGAAATTGAAATTCAAAGTGAAAAGGGGGGGAACTGGAATACTGTTCACAGGCGGCCCACGGCCACACTCCGGCGGCCCTCTTCTCAGCCGACCCACTGCTCCTCCTTCCTGTACTCCGTCGGACATCACCACCACCATCAGCGCGCCTCCATTGCCGAGTCCCTCCTCCACTCCGACATCACCCTGCTGTGCACTCCGGCAGCCATCAACCCAGGCCAACCCCCTCGACTCCTCCCTCTGCGGTGAACCCCAGCCTGTCCCCGAGCACCGACCCCCTAGCCTGCTCCTCCCCTCGCCGCTGCTGTTCTTCCCCGAGTGCCCCATCCCGATCACCTCTCCGACCCGCTGCTCCAAACCACCCCGACCATCAGCCGGCTGCAACCTCCTTTACCACCACCTCCTCCATCACTTAACACCAATCACCACCTCCTCTATTAACTCCGGCCTCCCCCATCAAGTCCGGCGGCCAAGCCCGAGCTCCTCTCCTCATAGCCACTTATCCGTCGACTGCTCCCCCATTCCTCCTCCTGCTGCTCATTCCCTCCGGCGGCCCGGCCTAGCCCCGAGCCCCTCGGCCTCTGCATCCTCCTTCGTTCGAGCCCCATCCCCGTTGCTGTGAGCTCCGGCCAGAGCTGTACTCCGACCGACGGCTGCATCGACTGCTCCCATCCTCTTCACTCCCTGTTCCGGTCAGCCATTGCTCCGGCCTGCCGACCCTGTACTCCGGCGGCCTAGTACTCCTCCCTCCACAGTAAGTTCCTATCTTCCCTTTCCCTATATACATGTATATGTGTAGTTAATATAATGTATGTATGGTGTATATAATGTATAGAGTATATTAGTTGGTTAATGTATGGTGTACATTAATTAATAATGTATAGTGTATATAAATCAAAATAATGTATTAGTATGGTTAATATAATGTATTGATAAATTAATGTAATTAGTGTGTATAAATATATGATTATGAAAATACATGTACGTATATCTGTGTGTGTGTGTATGTTAATATACATGTATATAGTATAGTTATTATTTTGGTATAAATATATATGTATAGTATATATATGTAATGTATATGTATTTGTAGGTATTTAATTAATGTGAATAAATTGTATATAGTTAATCAATGTGTAGGTATGTGTATAGTATTATTTTATTTAATATTTAATACATGTATAAGTATAGTATATGTATACCTTAGTATAATAAAATGTATGTATTTAAAATATGAATATGTATATTATTTATTAATATTTAACTGTATAAGTACAGTAGGTGTTTAAATAAATTGTATAATTACGTAGGTATAACTAATTGTATCAGTATGTATTTAATTAATGCATATGTATATGTATGTATATTGGGTATTTTATAGGGTATAAATTTAATTGGTGAATTAATATTAGTATGTTTAAAATGTATATGTATATATTTAATATGGTTGATATGAATATAAATACGTACTTGGTATATGCATTATTGGTATTGTATTAATTGATATATGTATATATGTTTCGTATATACTTCAACATATATAATTTGTATATATGTATAAAAAATATATATTTTGTAAATGCTTTTATTATATTCCTAATATACATTGTATAAACTAAATTTGTATTAGTATTAGTATATTTAATAATGAGGTTGACAATATATATATGTATATTCTAAAATGTACTTTTGCACATATATGATATATACGTATTTTGGTATATAAAATGTAATAGTATACGTACTATTTTGATATATATATATATATCTCTTTATTGTTCAATTGGTATAGTATAATATGTATATGTGTATTTCCTTTAATATATATATGTAGGTATTTTGGTATAAAAATATATAATATTTAGTATATGTATATATTTGTATATATATATGTACTTAATATATTTTCAAATATGTATAATTAGTATAAATGTATATATATATATATATATCTTGTACATACAATTAATGTATTGTATTTGTATTTAATGTGATGTACTAGTATTAGTATATATTTGAATAATAACATTGACAATATATATATATATATTTTAAATTGTATTGTTAGCATATGTATGAGTATACATATATAATGTTCAACTAGTATAAATCAAATATGTATTTAAAAGGCATATATATATATATATATATATATATATATATATATATATATATATATTGTAAATACATTTAAATTGTTGCATGTATAAATATTTTGAGTATTAATTAGTGTAATGTGTTTTACGTATCCCTACTAGGTGATCCTAGGTGACCGGTATCATACCTAGAGAAGTCCCGAACTCAGTATTTTTAGACTGTGTTAGTGTAGCATCTGATGCAAATGTGGTTTTGCTTGTGATATGTTTATAGGACTGTCGGATTCTCCAGACGATACTCTGGAACTGGACATCAATAATTACCAGCTAAGGACCAAAGGTGAGTACATTCTCTGATTAGTTTCTAATTTATGATATCTCCTATGTTCATTGTATCTAGTGTAGATATCCATGCTCTTGACACGTTGGTTATACGGATTGGTATACACGGATCTCGTCATGAGATGTTATTCCTTATTCATGGTGTAGCTTGTACAAGACTTGTTTCCTTGTTATCTTGTGCATGTACATACACTGATTTCCGGGGAGACTTGCTACCTCCCCAGGGAATCCCGTGCTATAGCGTACCATGATTGGATCTACTATTCCAGTCGGGGGTGGGGAGTATTTTAGTGTAGATATGTGATCATACCCAACTTTTCATGCATCATAGCTCACCCCACATCTCACGTCGGGTGCGGTCTGACCATCTCCATGCTTCATAGCTGTTACGTGTGATTAGCCTGACCTCTACATGCATCATAGCTAACCAACAGTTAGCCTGACCTTACATGAATCATAGCTAATCACATGTAACCAGCCTGACCAAGTTCCCAAGCCGATCACATGTTAAAGCTAGTACTCATACACTTAGTCATAGGTTCTTGCTCATGGACATATTGTTTCTTCTCCTGCATTTACTTACAGTATTTCTAGTATTTCTTTTATTTCTCGTACCTATACATGCTTCTGATATATTTCCATCTAGAACTGCTACATAGTTTATATCATTAATATAGAACTGCTATTTAGAGATGTACTTTGCTCCTTCCTGACTGGAAAATATTTTTCCAGACTGTGACCTTAGTAGACTGGTATCTGACTCACTTGAGGATTGGAAGTTAATGATTGCAGGTATGAGTATTTTGTCGTTAGACTTGTCTTGTATTTCTTGTTTGCCTTGATATCTTATCGTGCTTTAGTTTATGTGATTGAGTATTTCTAGCATTATTTTATGATATCCACGTCTCCTTATGGAGTTGGGTATTCACGTGAGTTTGTTAGATAGTTACATGACCTAGACAGCGTTCTACCGCCGATGCTGCGGCGTAGGCTGGACGTACCCACGCACTCGTACCCCTAAACCGGGTGCGGGTCGTGACACGTTTTTAGTGGTGGCCCATGCAGGTCAGACTTCGCTAGTTGTGCGATGTCGTAGTAGTGCGACGTCATAGTTGTACTACTGTGTGCCTGCGATAGGATCAAGGATATAGGATACTAGGACGAGAGCGAATACTCGATCATAAATTCTTGAGAGATTCCTGGGATGACCCCTTGAGAATCTTATTACAATTTCTAATTTTAATTCCTTTCCCTTGTTTTCGTCTGTTCTCGCTTGTTGATATTGAGCTTGATTTTTGTCGACCAGTTGTTAAATTTAAATTCTTGGTATCGTTGTTGAGTTGATTTCATATTGAGATAAATTTTACGGACTAGAATTTATGGTATCATCTGATGACATATATTGATGAGGACAGTGAGAAAGGTAAAACGTCTACTTTGGTTATGGAACCTAGAGTTTATCGCAGCCATATTAGCTGTCGTGACGAGAACGTAGGAACCTAACTTGGATGTACATACTTTAGTTATGAGATTTAGAGTTTCTCGCAGCCATACCGGTTGGCGTGGCGAGGATTCTAGATGACATGATTATAGGGTTGCATACCTTAGTTACATAACCTGTCGTTTATCGCATCTATGCTTACTGGCGTGGCAAGGATTCTAAGTGTCATGATTTCTGACAGACGTGTATGATTATCAGGTCGTATCTTAAATTGGTTCTTAAAGTATCATCTCAAGACTTATCTATTTCTATTATTCCAGGACTTTGGTCCATCGCTTCTTTTCTTTACTAGCAGTAAAGATACCTTCAGTCCTTGATCCAGTTCCTTTTTGAGCTTATTTTCTTTGAGGATTCCTTGTTAGTATGATAATTAGTGACTTACAATTTTGGTTGTGTCTTATATTAGTTGACTGAGTATGACTTGTGAGTTTGTAAGTGTCTCTTATGTTGGACATGGGAGCATTAGGCATTAATCTAGAGATACTCATAGTATAGTACCTTGTAGCAATAGTTCTATGATAGGTGTTATTATAATTAGTATTTGTATTATAGAAAGTATAAGTGATAGTGAGTTCTAATAAGTTTGATGAGATAATCTAATGATAAAGCTAGTGTTACCATACCAATAGTGCTAGTGATTCTATATCAAGGATTAGTCGAGAATGATGCTAATAACAGTAAGTACTTCGTGTGATGATAATTAGATTGGTGTATCAATTAAAATAGATAGAAAATCATTGAAGAAAATATGTGTGATGATAACTTGGATTATTGGAAGCGATATTGCAAGTAATCCAGGCAGTGCAATATTCAGTACACAGTTGAGAGTTATAGATAATTGATGTATTTGTGTGCACCTTGAGTATTAGAGACTGTGAGTATATATGTGTACTTAGATGCTTATGGATCTAAATTTATAATTTGAAGAGTGGAAATGAATTACAATTTTTAAGAATTTTAAGGAGTTGAGGTTTTATGTTACTAAAATGTTGAGGATTCAATTTGATTCAATGAGCCTAAACAAAGCTGTAAGGATTTTTGGAAGTGATTAAATTTTTGTTTCAGCTTCTGAACATCTGACTTTGAGAAAAGTATATGCATTTTACTTTAAATTGTTCGAGGAGTTAGTTTTGAGGACCTTACTATGAGGATAAAATTTTATAATGAAAGAGATATAAATTAGTATATGAGTAGATGATATACATGTGTAAGGATCTGATGACTTGAGCATGATTTAGGTGGCACCGCAGACTGACTTGGGTGTCCATCTAGAGTTGTATTAGAAAGGGTTTAGCACTTAGTATGGTGTTACACTTGGTGTACACTTGAATGATAAGAACAAATAGTATGGGCAATTGCAGCAGATAAGAGAGCTAGCAGTGAGTGTGCTTGTAGTAGAAACAGTAGTACTAAGGAGATAGAGGTATCAACTTGGATGCATTATTGAATCATGGTTATATTAGAGATTCTTGGCATCAGATTTAGGTGTTAATAGACATGTGTGTGCAATATGGATATATTCATGGATCTTGTGGATAAATGACTAGTTGATATGGGTACCAATATACAGGAATAGGAATTAGTTAGTGAATATGCTAGAGTTAAGTGTATGTTAGAGATAGGAGATACTGCAAGAATATGTTAGTAGGTTCCTTCTTTCTTTCCTCATATTTTTTTTCGTCTTCTGATCGATTGATTCCCTAGTACTGTAGCTTGTATTCATGATTTTTGTTAGAATGTAGTTAGTAGTACACCCTGTAACCTCCGATTTCCAATTTCCAAAATAATTAGATTTTAATTTATTTTAAAATATCAAGTTTTATAAAATATTGCTCCTTGAAAATTTTTAATTGATTTTGAACGATGTTTGATTTTAGAAGGTAATTTAAAAATCTTTTATAAAAGTCATTTTTTTAAATGTCGATGTATTACAAAATAAATAAATAAATAATAATATATATTTTAGTTTCAAATGTTTATTGGCTTGAAATCATAAAGTTAGTTATTTGATAAAATTAATTAAAAGACTAGTGTTTCTTCATAATAAATTTTATAATTAATTGGGGTAGTAAATAAATGAATTACGTACTTCCTAATATTTTGAAAAATGAGTTTAATTAGTAGCTAATCAAAAGCTTCTTAAAAACATTTTTTCTTAAATTTCTTTTCTATTTAATTTATCGTTTCCGTCTCCCATTCACGCCTCATTCTTCCCACATGAAAGGCCCCTTTATATTTAATTCTGGGCCATTCATCATTGGGCCAACCCGCAACCCTTTATCCCACACCCTTCTCCCTATTTAAGTTCTCATTTTCACATCTCCCTAGAAACCCTAATCTCCTAATTATTAGCTAGCCTCCAATTCCCAAGCCAACAAGCCATCACCACCATTTTGTGTGCTCGTGTCCGTGTGTCCAACATCCGTGTCAGCCGTGATGGCCTCGGGTCCGACCCCGGGTGTCCCACCATATCCATTTCTTTTCCTGTGTCCAGATTTACAGTTTACAATCAGATTTCCGTGTCCGACACACCCGGACACAACCCCCACGCCCACAGTACATCGGATTCCTGTGTCCTGCCCCGGACACGTCCTCCACAGAGCACCATCCCCGTGTCCGACGACCCCCTGACACGCCCAGACCCTAACCGGAACCCTAAGCCCTAACCTAGGTCAGCCAGCCGCCGTCGCCGCTGAAGCCGGCGATCGCCGTGGCCGCTGGAACGAAGCCCTGTCGCCACCGCGTCGAGCCCTCGTCGAAGCCGCCCTGCCCTCGAACAGACCGCCACCGCCGAGAGCCCGCCTCCTCGGACAGAACGCCGCTCCTCGAGCGCCGAGCCCGCCGCCTCGAGCCGAGCGAGCCGCCGCGGATCCCCTCCGCCGAGATCGAGCACCTGCCGCCGTCGTTGGCCGCTGAGTCGAGCGCCGCCGCGGAAGCCGAGAGCCCGCCGCTGTAAATCCAGCCGCCGCCGCTTCAGATCCATCGAGCCGCCGCCGCAGACCCGTCGAGTTCCGCCGCTGAGTTGAGCCGCCGCCACAGATCCGCCGACGCCCCGCCGACCGGTCCCGGCGAACCCCGCGCCAACGCCGACGGAAAACCCTGTGAGCCTCCCTTCCCTGTTTCTTTTTTCCTTTCGATTCTCAGAGGGGGGGGGGTGAGTTTAAAAGGGGTTAATTATAATTAATTAGTTAATTAATATTTAATTAGTTTAGTTAAATAAGATTAATTAGTTAATTAGTTTAGTTAGATATTTATTAACCAGTTAGTTAATTATAATTAATTAGTTAATTAATTAATTATAATTAGTTAGTTAATGAGTTGATTAGTTAATAATTAATAAACAGTAATTAGTTAGTAATCAGGAATTTATTTATCAACCAGTTAGTAAATATTAATCAATTAGTTGGTATTTTCTTATAATTAGTTTAGTTAATTTGTAATTGATGTAGTAAATAAATGTAAATGGGTTAGTATATGTAATTAGCTAATTTATGTAATTAGTTTATTTGGATCGGTGACCGATTTTTACCATAAATGAAAATGTATTGGCTTTTACGTAAATTTTAGATTTTATAAATAAACCTTTACATTGTAATTTTGTTCAAAAGGAGAGTTTTAACAATTATTGTTCAAAATGATTTCCAAATGATTTTTCATAAATTAAGGAGTTACCTTGATTACGAACAATCGACCTTTTCTCTTATTAGCTAACTTGTAAATCTTAACCTTAGCTAAACCCCGGCGAATTTCTCTATGTATTGAGGACTCGGTATACTTATCTCGATTTTCGTGCCGAGCTCCGATCTTGGACTTCTTTATGTAGTTTCTAGCTAATTGGACTGCTCCGGACCCATTGGAACTAACTGCTACTTCATTTGGGATCACCTTGAGAAGTGTGGCATTATGTACATTATTTGATTTGCTAATATACATATATAAAAATATTTGATTGGTGTATAAATATACAAATATGTATTTTGTGCAAATACTATGAGACACTTGTATATATATTATATTACGTTTTATTGGTATACTTTGAGTGTAAATGTATATTATATACGTGCCCCTAATAGATGACCCTAGTTGACTAGTGCCCTGCCTGACATGGCCCTGAGACCAGTATTTTTGACTGTGTTAGTGTAGCATCTGATGCAAATGTGGTTTGCTTGTGTTATGTTTATAGGACTGTTGGTTTACCCAGGGGATACTCTGGGACAGGACATTGGTTTTACCAGCTAAGGACCCAAGGCAAGTACATTCTCTGATTAGTTTCTAATTTATGATATCTCCTATGTTCACTGTATCTAGTGTAAATATACATGTTCTTGACACGTTGGTTACACGGATTGGTATACACGGATCTCGTCATGAGATGTTATTCCTTATTCATGGTGTAGCTTGTACGAGACTTGTTTCCTTGATATCTTGTGCATGTACAGACACTAATTCCCGGGGAGATTTGCTACCTTCCTAGGGAATCCTGTGCCATAGCGTACCATGATTGGATCTACTATACCAGTCGGGGGTTTGGGGAGTACTTTAGTGTAGATATGTGATCATACCCAACTTTATATGCACCATAGCTCACCCCACATCTCACGTCGGGTGCGGCCTGACCACTTATATGAACCATAGCTGTTACGTGTGATTAGCCTGATCTCTACATGCACCATAGCTAACCAACGGTTAGCCTGACTTTATATGAACCATAGCTAACCAACGGTTAGCCTGACTTTATATGAACCATAGCTAATCACATGTAACCAGCCTGATCAAGTTCCCAAGCCGATCACATATTAAAGCTAGTACTCACACACTTAGTCATAGAATTCTTACTCATGGACATATTGTTCTTTTCCTGCATTTACTTACAGTATTTCCAGTACTTCTCTCATTGTACATTCCTCGTACTTATACATGCATCTGGTATGTTTCCATCTAGAACTGCTACATAGTTTATGTCATTTATATAGAACTGCTATTTAGAGATGTACTTTGCTCCTTCCTGACTGGAAAATATTTTTCCAGACTGTGACATTAGTAGACTGATTTCTGACACTTGGGGATTGGAAGTTAAGGATTGCAGGTATGTTATGTTATCATTAGACTTGTGCTGTATTCTTTTATTTCTTCATTTTCTATCGTGCTGTAGTTGTGATTGAGTATTTCTAGATTTATTTTAGTGTTATCCGTGTCTCCTTATGGAGTTGGATACTAGCGTGAGATTGTTAGATAGTACTTGACCTAGACAGCGTTCTACCGCCGATGCTGCGGCGTAGGCTGGACGTACCCACGCTCTCGTGCCCCTAAACCGGGTGCGGGTCGTGACACGTTTTAGTGGTGGCCCATGCAGGTCTGACTTCGCGAGTTGTGCGACGTCGTAGTAGTGTGGCATCCTTGTTATACTACTGCGTACCTGCTATTGAATATAGGACATAGGATACTAGGATGAGAGAGGATACTCAATCACAAATTCTTGAAAGATTTCCTGGGATGACCCCATGAGAATCTTATTTTCAATATAAATCTTTCCTTGTTTCCGTCCGCTCTCGCTTGTTGTTACTGAACTTGATTCTTGTTGAGCAATTATTAAATTAAATTCTTGGTATCATTTTTGAGTTTGATTCTTGTTAACCAGTGTTGACTTTAATTCCTGGTATCGTTATTGAGTTGATTTAAATTAAGATGAATTTTTACGGACTAGGATTTATGGTATCATCTGATGACATATATTGATGAGGACAGTGAGGAAGGTAAAACGTCTACTTTGGTTATGGAACCTAGAATTTATCGCAGCCATATTAGCTGTGGTGACGAGAACGTAGGAACCTGACTTGGATGTACATACTATAGTTATGAAGCTTAGAGTCTTTCGCAGCCATACCGGTTGGCGTGGCGAAGATTCTAGACGACATGATTATAGAGTGCATACCTTAGTTACGAAACCTATCGTTTATCGCATCTATGCTTACTGGCGTGGCGAGGATTCTGAGTGTCATGATTTCAGACAGACGTGTATGATTATCAGGTTGTATCCTAAATTGGTTCTTAAAATATCATCTCAAGACTTATCTATTTCTGTTATTCCAGGACCTTGTTCCACCGCTTCTTTCTTTACTAACAGTAAAGATACCTTCTGTCCTCAATTCAGTCTTTGAGCTCCTATTCCTTGAGGATTTCTTGTTAAGTATGATAATTAGTGGCTTGTAATTTTGTTTGTGTCTTGTATTAGTATTGACTGTGTTGCTAGTGAGTTGTCAGTGTTTCTTAGTTGGGCATGTGAGCAGTAGGCTTTAATCTAGAGTTAGCCCTTAGTATAGTACCTTGTACAAATGATTCTAGGAGTAGTGTCATTAGAGACTAAGGAGAGTATAGAGTATCAGTTCTCAGAGTTAGTATCAGAGCCAATTACCCGTCCTGGATAATCATGATTATGTAATTGAGTGATCTATGTAAACGATTAAGTATCAGGGAATTGTGTTAAGGATTTATGGAGCATGATGTCCAAATTGATGATTGATATCGGAAATGTTAAAGGTAAAGAAAGGTATATGTATAAAGGGTTTAATGAGATGTCATAAGTAGAGGAATATCAGGATTAGTAATGGAAGTTGTGAAGCGTATCACGGATTAGTTTAATAGGCTTTAAGGGATTGAAGGAAATACATATACAACCATCGAGATGAGGAACCATACACATACCCATGAGAGTAAAGAAACATGAGTGTTATAGAGGATACAGGTGATCATGAGTCTAATGAGCTTGACGAGATAATCCATTAATGCAGCTAGTGATAGAATACCAAGAAGTGCTAATGATTCTATATCGCGGATTAGTCAAGGATGACGTTAATAACAGTAAGCACTCTGTGTGTTGATAATTAGATGATATACCAATTGACATAATTGAAATCATGAAGGAAAAACACAGTTGATGATAACTTTGATCATTGGAGGTAATAGTGCAAGTGATTCGGGCAGTACAAATTTAGTACACAGTTCTAGACAATAGAGGTATTGAGTGCACCTTGAGTATCAGAGACCGTGAGCACTAATATGTACATTGAGGAGTTATAAATTAAAAGGTGGAAATGAATTTAATATTTTCAGAATTTTTAAGGAGTTGAGATTTTATGTTGTTAAAATATTGAGGATTTAAATTTGATTCACTAAACATAGTTAAGGCTACAAAGATTTTAGAAGTGATTAAATTTTATTTCGATGTGGAGTATCTAATTTTGAGGAAGTATATGCATTTTTAAGTTGATCGGGAAGTTAAACCTTGACGATTATTTTAAGAGTTAATTTTTGGTAGATGAGAGATATGAATATTAATATATGATTAGTTGATATGGGTACCAGTGTACATGAATAGGAATTAGTTAGTGAATGTGCTAGAGTTAAGTGTTGTTAGAGATAGTAGACACTACAAGTAATATGTTAGCAGGTTCTTTCTTTTCCTTCCTAATGTTCTTTTTCGTCTTTTGATTGATTGATTCCCTAGTAACGTGGTTTATATTCATGATTTTTTTGTTAGAACATAACTAGTAGTACCCCCTAACAGAGACTGAAATACCATGACAAAAGACACATGACCTATATTTTCTTAAATTGCATGGCTGTAGGAAGAGTTTTCTTAAACCATGATCATTGGGTTTTGACCATAGCAAAGATCTATGACGAGGTTATGACTGACGAAAAGAGACAAGAGGATTAAATTTGTGGATGAGCATTAAATTAAATAAAGAAATTAGGGGTTGTTATAACGGAGTTGATGGATCATTGATTTTATGATAATCAAGGTATGATTGAAATTCGAGGGCAAACAATTACTTAAAGGGAGAATTAAGAAATTGACAGAGCCAAAAATTTGAGGATTTATTAATTTTAAGGAGGTCTTGATATGATTGAATTGATTATTTAAAATTTGAGAAATTCGAGAGATTATCATTTTATCTAATTGATTGCAAGATAGAAATTTTATATGTTACGAATGTTGCATTGAAGATTCTGGAAGCATCGCATCGTGCATATTTGAGGAAAACGAAAATCAGAAAATAAATATCGTAAATGGAATAGTGTCGAATTAAATTCTTGGGATGAGGAGTTAGATTGGAATAAGCATCAATTGAATTTGAGTTAGATGATTGATGAGTTTTAAAGTTAAATTTTGGGATGCAGGTTTTTAAGTTTTATAAATATGCATTGATTGGGTTTCAATTGAGGGATTGGATAGTAAATTTTGTATTTAGTTATTTACTCAAAATTTGAGGAGACTATGATACGACTGGAATTCAACTAAAATATTGAGGATTTGAGTAATAAAGAATTTTACATTGGGATAATAAATTCAGAGGATGAGAAAAAAAAAATATATTAGTTCAAAATTAGGAAACACTATACATATGGATAAAGAAATATGGAATGAAATGAAGCTCATGGTAAAGAAGATTTTAATAATTGATTATGGGATCGTATAATTGAAGGTCGTAAGGTTAGATCATGGTATATTGAGGTTGTGATCTAAATTAAAATCTTGACCATGACAGTAACATTGAAATCGAAGAAATAATCGAGGTATAGTTGATGTTAAGATAAACAAACTCGAATTTGATGATAAGGCTTTTGATTCAGAAATTCGAAGATCTAATCTAATAAAGTTGTGGAATTTGAACTTTTATAGATATTAGTTAATGATGAATCACAAGATTGAGAAAAGTAAAATGAACGAGGATAAAAAGGAAGGATTATTTTCAGATGGTAGTAAAGACTATTTTTTTCCTAGAAATTAAGAGGGGCAATTAGATGTCTCTTGATTACATTCTGAATGATGTATTTAAGTTCTTAAATCAAATTGTCGACCGTATCTTTCGATTCAGCTATAACTTTCATGTCTATATCATTCATTATACTGGGTCTTCCTTGGTTTAGTTACCTTGAAAAGGTAACGTGCATTATTCAAATTATCTGTTTTTGTGATCGTGTCTACTTCCCAAAACCTAACCTTCTAGAGGATCCAAAGCCGAGCCATGATTCCTTCATGTCATTCCTGTCTTAAACCATATTTTCTTTTTCTTCATGTTTCCTTCTGTTGGTAAATATTTTCCTTATAGAAATATTTTTTCAATAATATATTCATCATTATGAACAACAAATTTTTTTCTATCCTAGTCATCCCTAAAATTTCGAGGACGAAATTTTTCTAAGGTGGATAGACTTGTAACCTCCGATTTCCAATTTCCAAAATAATTAGATTTTAATTTATTTTAAAATATCAAGTTTTATAAAATATTGCTCCTTGAAAATTTTTAATTGATTTTGAACGATGTTTGATTTTAGAAGGTAATTTAAAAATCTTTTATAAAAGTCATTTTTTTAAATGTCGATGTATTACAAAATAAATAAATAAATAATAATATATATTTTAGTTTCAAATGTTTATTGGCTTGAAATCATAAAGTTAGTTATTTGATAAAATTAATTAAAAGACTAGTGTTTCTTCATAATAAATTTTATAATTAATTGGGGTAGTAAATAAATGAATTACGTACTTCCTAATATTTTGAAAAATGAGTTTAATTAGTAGCTAATCAAAAGCTTCTTAAAAACATTTTTTCTTAAATTTCTTTTCTATTTAATTTATCGTTTCCGTCTCCCATTCACGCCTCATTCTTCCCACATGAAAGGCCCCTTTATATTTAATTCTGGGCCATTCATCATTGGGCCAACCCGCAACCCTTTATCCCACACCCTTCTCCCTATTTAAGTTCTCATTTTCACATCTCCCTAGAAACCCTAATCTCCTAATTATTAGCTAGCCTCCAATTCCCAAGCCAACAAGCCATCACCACCATTTTGTGTGCTCGTGTCCGTGTGTCCAACATCCGTGTCAGCCGTGATGGCCTCGGGTCCGACCCCGGGTGTCCCACCATATCCATTTCTTTTCCTGTGTCCAGATTTACAGTTTACAATCAGATTTCCGTGTCCGACACACCCGGACACAACCCCCACGCCCACAGTACATCGGATTCCTGTGTCCTGCCCCGGACACGTCCTCCACAGAGCACCATCCCCGTGTCCGACGACCCCCTGACACGTCCAGACCCTAACCGGAACCCTAAGCCCTAACCTAGGTCAGCCAGCCGCCGTCGCCGCTGAAGCCGGCGATCGCCGTGGCCGCTGGAACGAAGCCCTGTCGCCACCGCGTCGAGCCCTCGTCGAAGCCGCCCTGCCCTCGAACAGACCGCCACCGCCGAGAGCCCGCCTCCTCGGACAGAACGCCGCTCCTCGAGCGCCGAGCCCGCCGCCTCGAGCCGAGCGAGCCGTCGCGGATCCCCTCCGCCGAGATCGAGCACCTGCCGCCGTCGTTGGCCGCTGAGTCGAGCGCCGCCGCGGAAGCCGAGAGCCCGCCGCTGTAAATCCAGCCGCCGCCGCTTCAGATCCATCGAGCCGCCGCCGCAGACCCGTCGAGTTCCGCCGCTGAGTTGAGCCGCCGCCACAGATCCGCCGACGCCCCGCCGACCGGTCCCGGCGAACCCCGCGCCAACGCCGACGGAAAACCCTGTGAGCCTCCCTTCCCTGTTTCTTTTTTCCTTTCGATTCTCAGAGGGGGGGGGGGTGAGTTTAAAAGGGGTTAATTATAATTAATTAGTTAATTAATATTTAATTAGTTTAGTTAAATAAGATTAATTAGTTAATTAGTTTAGTTAGATATTTATTAACCAGTTAGTTAATTATAATTAATTAGTTAATTAATTAATTATAATTAGTTAGTTAATGAGTTGATTAGTTAATAATTAATAAACAGTAATTAGTTAGTAATCAGGAATTTATTTATCAACCAGTTAGTAAATATTAATCAATTAGTTGGTATTTTCTTATAATTAGTTTAGTTAATTTGTAATTGATGTAGTAAATAAATGTAAATGGGTTAGTATATGTAATTAGCTAATTTATGTAATTAGTTTATTTGGATCGGTGACCGGTTTTTACCATAAATGAAAATGTATTGGCTTTTACGTAAATTTTAGATTTTATAAATAAACCTTTACATTGTAATTTTGTTCAAAAGGAGAGTTTTAACAATTATTGTTCAAAATGATTTCCAAATGATTTTTCATAAATTAAGGAGTTACCTTGATTACGAACAATCGACCTTTTCTCTTATTAGCTAACTTGTAAATCTTAACCTTAGCTAAACCCCGGCGAATTTCTCTATGTATTGAGGACTCGGTATACTTATCTCGATTTTCGTGCCGAGCTCCGATCTTGGACTTCTTTATGTAGTTTCTAGCTAATTGGACTGCTCCGGACCCATTGGAACTAACTGCTACTTCATTTGGGATCACCTTGAGAAGTGTGGCATTATGTACATTATTTGATTTGCTAATATACATATATAAAAATATTTGATTGGTGTATAAATATACAAATATGTATTTTGTGCAAATACTATGAGACACTTGTATATATATTATATTACGTTTTATTGGTATACTTTGAGTGTAAATGTATATTATATACGTGCCCCTAATAGATGACCCTAGTTGACTAGTGCCCTGCCTGACATGGCCCTGAGACCAGTATTTTTGACTGTGTTAGTGTAGCATCTGATGCAAATGTGGTTTGCTTGTGTTATGTTTATAGGACTGTTGGTTTACCCAGGGGATACTCTGGGACAGGACATTGGTTTTACCAGCTAAGGACCCAAGGCAAGTACATTCTCTGATTAGTTTCTAATTTATGATATCTCCTATGTTCACTGTATCTAGTGTAAATATACATGTTCTTGACACGTTGGTTACACGGATTGGTATACACGGATCTCGTCATGAGATGTTATTCCTTATTCATGGTGTAGCTTGTACGAGACTTGTTTCCTTGATATCTTGTGCATGTACAGACACTAATTCCCGGGGAGATTTGCTACCTTCCTAGGGAATCCTGTGCCATAGCGTACCATGATTGGATCTACTATACCAGTCGGGGGTTTGGGGAGTACTTTAGTGTAGATATGTGATCATACCCAACTTTATATGCACCATAGCTCACCCCACATCTCACGTCGGGTGCGGCCTGACCACTTATATGAACCATAGCTGTTACGTGTGATTAGCCTGATCTCTACATGCACCATAGCTAACCAACGGTTAGCCTGACTTTATATGAACCATAGCTAACCAACGGTTAGCCTGACTTTATATGAACCATAGCTAATCACATGTAACCAGCCTGATCAAGTTCCCAAGCCGATCACATATTAAAGCTAGTACTCACACACTTAGTCATAGAATTCTTACTCATGGACATATTGTTCTTTTCCTGCATTTACTTACAGTATTTCCAGTACTTCTCTCATTGTACATTCCTCGTACTTATACATGCATCTGGTATGTTTCCATCTAGAACTGCTACATAGTTTATGTCATTTATATAGAACTGCTATTTAGAGATGTACTTTGCTCCTTCCTGACTGGAAAATATTTTTCCAGACTGTGACATTAGTAGACTGATTTCTGACACTTGGGGATTGGAAGTTAAGGATTGCAGGTATGTTATGTTATCATTAGACTTGTGCTGTATTCTTTTATTTCTTCATTTTCTATCGTGCTGTAGTTGTGATTGAGTATTTCTAGATTTATTTTAGTGTTATCCGTGTCTCCTTATGGAGTTGGATACTAGCGTGAGATTGTTAGATAGTACTTGACCTAGACAGCGTTCTACCGCCGATGCTGCGGCGTAGGCTGGACGTACCCACGCTCTCGTGCCCCTAAACCGGGTGCGGGTCGTGACACACCCTGATACAGAGACTGCAATACCATGACAAAAGACACCATGACCATACATATTTCCCCTTAGATTTCATGTTGTATGATTATAGGAAAGATTTTTAGACCAGGATTATTGGGGTTTAACCATGACGAAGATTCATGAAGGAGTTATGACTTGACAAGAGAGGCAAGATGATTAAAATTCGAGGATAACCATCGATTTAAACAAAGGGCCAAGAATTTAACATGGCAGAATTTATGATTTATTAATTCCAGGAAGATTATGACATGCTTAAATTGGTTATTAAATTTGAAAATTTTGGGAGATTTATCAATATATTTATTAAATTGCAAGTTATGAATCTTAGAATTTTATATCGGATGTTGCAATTAGAAAACCCCTAAGTATCGCATTGTTGAGTATTTGAGGAAAGAGGAAATCGAGTTATAAATCATTGATGGATTAATGTTTGAATTTAAACTTTTTCGGATTTGATTTACATTTTCTATAGGAGCATTGATTAAAATCAAATTAGAGGAGTGGATATTAAATTCTGAGTATTGAATTATTAACTAAAACTTCAAGAAAATTTTTGATAAAAATGGACTTTGATTCTATTTCGAGGATTTTTTTCAGGAATGCAAATAATTCAGAATTTTTGAAAAAAAAAAAAATTGTGAAAAGACCTTATGGATTATTAACTGATCTCGTGGTTGATGAATTTAAAATTGAGGGAAATAATAAAGTGTATGATTAAATGCTACTATGAGGATTTTTTAAATTTCGAGGACGAAATTCTTTTAAGGAAGGTAGACTTGTCACTACCACGTTCTGAAAACAGGAGTATTTTCGACTTTCAATAATATTTAATATTTTTGTAGTTACAATTAAATAATTGCATAAAATTTTTTTAATTAATTATGTGAGATGTGTAATTAAATATAATTATATGCAGTGTCCATTTATTTTGAGCTAGCATACTTGACCTAGAAGCCCAGTAGATGAGCACCTGTCCGAATTATAGAATTCTGTATTTAATTATTTGTGCATTGTCTTTGCTTCGATAATTGGAGCACTACCCTGACTTTTGCCTTCCAACAAATTTCACAATCTTGCCCTAGACATGCCCGCCTTCCATTCTGTTATTTTTGTAACTCATAATTATGCTCTCTGTACTTTGTTCTAGCCGCACAAAAATCATTGCGGACGTTATTTAATAAATCCCTATTTTGTATCGTTGTGCTTCCAATTTAAATTGGGGACAATCTTGACCTATTTTTCGTACGGCCCAAATTAGGGTAATATTCTGTTCTGAGTCTTCTTCATTATTGGTATTGATGACCTGCCCTGATTTTGGCCCCGTGTACTCCTAATTAAATTTAGAACACAACTTACATTTTATTCTAATTAAATTAAGGATACTATTTTTACCGATTCTGAAATTCCAATTTAATTCTAGTGCCCTGCTAATTGAGCCATACCGAACATACAGCGCCCCCTGACCCTACAAAACACCGGACACTGAATCGCCCGCCAAATTTTTGCCATTTCATGCGTCTGTGCAAATACCCAAATTTAAGGGGGTTAATTTGTAAATTTACATTTTTGTCAACACCCATTTGTTTAAACCAATGAGGAATCCCTAATATTTTAATCATCACCCTCATTCCCACATGAGAAAATCCTCATGTCAAATCTGGACCCCACATTTAATGGGTCAATCTTCACCTTTGATTTCACAACACCCTCTTACTATTTAAAGCCCCATCAACACCTTTCCCTAGAAAACCCTAATCCCAAAGCAAGCCCCCACCTCTCTCTCTCCTCCATCCTTAATCCCAACGTAGGAAATTTCTTCCCCTCTTCTTCTCTTTTATTCTTCTTCTTCTTCTTCTTCTTCTTCTTCTTCTTCCTTTCTTCTTCTCCTTCTTTCATTTTTTGAAATTGAAATTCAAAGTGAAAAGGGGGGGAAACTGGAATACTGTTCACCGGCGGCCCACGGCCACACTCCGGCGGCCCTCTTCTTAGCCGACCCACTGCTCCTCCTTTCTGTACTCCGCCGGATATCACCACCACCATCAGCGCGCCTCCATTACCGAGTCCCTCCTCCACTCCGACATCACCCTGTTGTGCACTCCGGCAGCCATCAACCCAGGCCAACCCCCTTGACTCCTCCCTCTGCGGTGAACCCCGGCCTGTCCCCGAGCACTGACCCCCTGGCCTGCTCCTCCCCTCGTCGCTGTTGTTCTTCCCTGAGTGCCCCTTCCCGATCACCTCTCCGACCCGCTGTTCCCAACCACCCCGACCATCAGCCGGCTGCAACCTCCTTTACCACCACCTCCTCCATCACTTAACACCAATCACCACCTCCTCCATTAACTCCGGCCTCCCCCATCAAGTCCGGCGGTCGAGCCCGAGTTCCTCTCCTCACAGCCACTTATCCGTCGACTGCTCCCCCATTCCTCCTCCTGCTGCTCATTCCCTCCGGCGGCCCGGCCTAGCCCCGAGCCCCTCGGCCTCTGCATCCTCCTCCGTTCGAGCGCCATCCCCGCTGCTGTGAGCTTCGGCCAGAGCCGTACTCCGACCGACGGTGCATCGACTGCTCCCATCCCTTTCACTCCCTGTTCCGGTCAGCCATTGCTCCATCCTGCCGACCCTGTACTCCGGCGGCCTACTGCTCCTCCCTCCACAGTAAGTTTCTCTCTTCCCTTTCCCTGTATATATGTATATGTGTAGTTAATATAATGTATGTATGGTGTATATAATGTATAGAGTACATTAGTTGGTTAATGTATGGTGTACATTAATTAATAATGTATAGTGTATATAAATCAAAATAATGTATTAGTATGGTTAATGTAATGTATTGATAAATTAATGTAATTAGTGTGTATAAATATATGATTATGAAAATACATCTACGTATATGTGTGTGTGTGTGTATGTTAATATACATGTATATAGTATAGTTATTATTTTGGTATAAATATATATGTATAGTATATATATGTAATGTATATGTATTTGTAGGTATTTAATTAATGTGAATAAATTGTATATAGTTAATCAATGTGTAGGTATGTGTATAGTATTATTTTATTTAATATTTAATACATGTATAAGTATAGTATATGTATACCTTAGTATAATGAAATGTATGTATTTAAAATATGAATATGTATATTATTTATTAATATTTAACTGTATAAGTACAGTAGGTGTTTAAATAAATTGTATAATTACGTAGGTATAACTAATTGTATCAGTATGTATTTAATTAATGCATATGTATATGTATGTATATTGGGTATTTTATAGGGTATAAATTTAATTGGTGAATTAATATTAGTATGTTTAAAATGTATATGTATATATTTAATATGGTTGATATGAATATAAATACGTACTTGGTATATGCATTATTGGTATTGTATTAATTGATATATGTATATATGTTTCATATATACTTCAACATATATAATTTGTATATATGTATAAAAAATATATATTTTGTACATGCTTTTATTATATTCCTAATATACATTGTATAAACTAAATTGGTATTAGTATTAGTATATTTAATAATGAGGTTGACAATATATATATGTATATTCTAAAATGTACTTTTGCACATATATGATATATACGTATTTTGGTATATAAAATGTAATAGTATACGTTCTGTTTTGATATATATATATATATCTCTTTATTGTTCAATTGGTATAGTATAATATGTATATGTGTATTTCCTTTAATATATATATATGTAGGTATTTTGGTATAAAAATATATAATGTTTAGTATATGTATATATTTTGTATATATATATGTACTTAATATATTTTCAAATATGTATAATTAGTATAAATGTATATATATATATATATCTTGTACATACAATTAATGGATTATATTTGTATTTAATGTGATGTACTAGTATTAGTATATATTTTAATAATAACATTGACAATATATATATATATATTTTTAAAAATGTATTGTTAGCATATGTATGAGTATACATATATAATGTTCAACTAGTATAAATCAAATATGTATTTAAAAGGCATATATATATATATTGTAAATACATTTAAATTGGTGCATGTATAAATATTGTGAGTATTAATAAGTGTAATATGTTTTACGTATCCCTACTAGGTGATCCTAGGTGACCGGTATCATACCTAGAGAAGTCCCGAACTCAGTATTTTTAGACTGTGTTAGTGTAGCATCTGATGCAAATGTGGTTTTGCTTGTGATATGTTTATAGGACCGTCGGATTCTCCAAACGATACTCTGGAACAGGACATCAATAATTACCAGCTAAGGACCAAAGGCGAGTACATTCTCTGATTAGTTTCTAATTTATGATATCTCCTATGTTCACTGTATCTAGTGTAGATATCCATGCTCTTGACACGTTGGTTACACGGATTGGTATACACGGATCTCGTCATGAGATGTTATTCCTTATTCATGGTGTAGCTTGTACAAGACTTGTTTCCTTGTTATCTTGTGCATGTACAGACACTGATTTCCGGGGAGACTTGCTACCTCCCTAGGGAATCCCGTGCCATAGCGTACCATGATTGGATCTACTATGCCAGTCGGGGGTGGGGAGTATTTTAGTGTAGATATGTGATCATACCCAACTTTTCATGCATCATAGCTCACCCCACATCTCACGTCGGGTGCGGCCTGACCATCTCCATGCTTCATAGTTGTTATGTGTGATTAGCCTGACCTCTACATGCATCATAGCTAACCAACGGTTAGCCTGACCTTACATGAATCATAGCTAATCACATATAACCAGCCTGATCAAGTTTCCAAGCCGATCACATGTTAAAGCTAGTACTCATACACTTAGTCATAGGTTCTTGCTCATGGACATATTATTTCTTCTCCTGCATTTACTTACAGTATTTCCAGTATTTCTTTTATTTCTCGTACCTATACATGCTTCTGGTATATTTCCATCTAGAACTGCTACATAGTTTATATCATTAATATAGAACTGCTATTTAGAGATGTACTTTGCTCCTTCCTGACTGGAAAATATTTTTCCAGACTGTGACCTTAGTAGACTTGTTTCTGACTCACTTGAGGATTGGAAGTTAATGATTACAGGTATAAGTATTTTGTCGTTAGACTTGTCTTGTATTTCTTGCTTGCCTTGATATCTCATCATGCTTTAGTTTATGTGATTGAGTATTTCTAGCATTATTTTATGATATCCACGTCTCCTTATGGAGTTGGGTATTCACGTGAGTTTGATTAGATAGTTACATGACCTAGACAGCGTTCTACCGCTGATGCTGCGGCGTAGGCTGGACGTACCCACACACTCGTGCCCCTAAACCGGGTGCGGGTCGTGACAATCGCATTTCTAAGATGGCCTTGACTTTATCAGGGTCCACTTGAATGCCTTTGGCAGTAATGACAAATCCTAGAAATTTGCCACTAGATACCCCCAGAAAGGACTTTGTAGGATTTATTTTGAGTTGATGTTGGCGCATCAATTCAAATACTGTCTTCAAATCTTGGATGTGATTATCCTTGAGGTAGCTTTTGACAACTATATCGTCCACGTAACACTCCACTATCTTGCATAAATGCTCATGGAATATGTTACTCATAGCCCGTTAGTACGTTACCCCAGCATTCTTCAATCCGAAGGGCATGACCGTATAGCAATATACCCCTAATGGTGTCCGGAAGGCAGTATACTTCTTATCTTCAGGATACATCTTGATCTGATTGTGTCATGAAAATCTGTCCATGAAAGACATACGTTCAAAACCGCATGTATTGTCAATCATGACGTCTGTGATAGGAAGAGGAAACTCGTCCTTGGTGCAGGCTGTGTTCAGATATCGGTAATCGATGCAGACTCGTACTTTCCTATTTTTTTTCATGACCGGGACAACATTGGCGAACCAGTCGGGATATTGTTCTTCACGGATGAAGTCGCAGGCTATCAACTTCTTGATTTCAGCTTCAATGGCGTCCATCATATCCGGGCGGAACTGGCGTTGGTGCTGCTTCACAGGCTTTGAATCGGGCAATATATTGAGCTTATGAGTAGCCACCTTTGGATCAAGGCCCGGCATATCCTCATAATTCTACGCAAAGATGTCGATATATTCTTGTATCAGCTGGATAACTTCTTTCCTTTTTGCTTCGAAAAGATTATTACTGATAAATATCGGCTTTGGCAAAAGTTCATCCCCAACGTCAATCTGGATAACTTTATATTCAGAGGGAGGTTCTCTCTGCTCGAAGCGAAACTCCCATTGTGTATCCATTTGCTGAGCCTAAGCGTCATTCTCAAATAGTTTAGATTCTTGTTCGTCTGATTCGAAGGAATCCGTCACTACCATATTTACTGATAATGTTCGCTCGAGAGCATGAGATGAGTCGGAGGACGCTGAGCCATTTTGAGAGAAGGAAAAGATATTCTTGTTTGACTCAGGAGTTGCGAGGGAGGTGGTATACCCTTACCCAAAATGGGTTCGTTGATAGTAGGGATCGCCGTGCAGCGGCATTCGTCTGCCTTTCCCGTGGTTGAGACCCGGTTCCAACTTCAAGTTATAACCCATTCTTTGCATGATCTTCAAAGCTTGCAGGCTGTATCTGTGAACCTGCATTTTACCGGCATCATCATCGGAAGAATCTTCTTGCACAGTCGGTTCATTGCGCATGCGACCGAAGACTATTGAATGCTGACTGCTGCAAGTAGGTAAGACAATGAAGTTAAAATCCTCATGCGGTCTATATGTCATGGTGACATTGGATGATGACGCCACTTCCCATATATACGGATGATAGGAATCTATAGCTTCCAAGAATTTTTGTGCTATAGGTTCTATATCGTCGTGGGGGGAGGATTCCTGATTTAGAATTTGAGCGTCCATACACTAGAAAAGAGGATATTTATTATCATCTGAAACTTCGTTCCTGGTTGCATTTACATCAATCGGCTGCCTACTGCGCTGAAGGTTGATGACCAGGGGTGGAGGCTTCTGGTTTAAAATGATCACTAGAGGATCACCCTCTTTTCCTGATCTAGTTTTATTCAGGTGGATAGCCATAGGCTCTATGGCTTTTGGACGAGTAGTCCATCCTTTCACCTTGATTGATAGAGGTTGCTTGGCAGAGGGTTCTTCTGGCTCCCGGTGGGATTCCTTCTCTGCTTCGGCTGACACCTCTTTCGTGTAATCTTGAGAGTATAATACGGCATCAGAGTAGTATGATTCTACTCCTCTAAACGGGTTCAGGTCAGCAAACTATGTTTGTACTGTTCCTTGGGCGTCTACATATTTAAAGGATTGATGTAGAGTCGAAGGAACGATGTTGTGGTCGTGGATCCAAGGTCTACCCAGCAGGATGTTGTAGGACACCTCTGAATCAATGATGTAGCATGTAGCCACCGATCTGAGGTTGCCAATCTGGATCCTCGGGAGAATTTTCCCCAACGGCTTACTTCTTTCGGTGTTGAAACCCATGATCTTAGTGGTGGTGTAAGCTAATTCGCTGGTAGGAATCTTCAGCGGTCTGAGCAGACTATGAGGAATGATGCTGATTGATGATCCCGGATCTATGTGAATCCGATCGACCTCTATGGAACCGATGTACCCGGTGTAATAGAGGGGTCTGTCATGCCTGTTGTGTTTTAACAGCATGTCGTCTTGAGTGAAAGTGATGTTCGGGACCACCTCAATCACACTGTGGCATTGAGGGCATGCCACTGGTTCTTCCTCAGGGGACTTGAGCTGGGTCAAGTATGCATCCGCCTGCATCAGTGCTTCACTCAGGACTAGACGAGTATCTTGGGAGAGCCTGAGTAGCTCAAAGATGGACAACCTGGCTGGTGTATTAGCCAGTTGGGCCAGGATGTCCAAGTTGTATGGCTTCTCTAAACCTTTGTTTTGAATGTTTTTCACAGGTTTATCGAAGCTCACTTCTTTTTGCTTCCCTCTGTCCGTCGAAGTTGGTCTCGAACGACCAGCCTCTGGTATGGTGGACTCCGGTTCTGAAGGCTTGGCAGCTGAAGCGTCTGCCGATGTATCTTCCTGGCTGGCTCTATAGTCCTGGAGGTAGGCTTTCCCTGAGCGGGTTCCAGTAGCCAAGACCTCGTCTTCTGATGCCGAGTGTACCATAATTATGTGACACGGTTTGTGCTTTGAGTTCTTTTTAGACTTAGCCTTAGCAGCTTGAGTCTTTTTCTCGATCTCTAGCACCAGATCTGGATGAACCTATATAATCTTGCCTCATTGGGTAGTTAGGGATAACAGGTCATAATTTTGACCCCTAACCGGAGGGAGATTAACGATGTTCATCGTTGTCCGGGAAATAGGTATAACACCTTCCGGGACTTCTTGGGGAGACAGATTGCCAAATTGTAGAGAGATCATGTTGGCCGTGACCGTCTTCTCGCTGTTGTGCAGAGTGATGGCCTTTGCATCGATCAGCTCCTGGATCTTCCTTTTCAGCATATAACACGCCTTTGTAGTATGGTGTACGTATCTGTGGAAGATACAGTACTTGGGGTTATTAGTACTGCCGACTTCATTGGGCCGCTTCTCCTCCGGAAGGGTAATCTTGCCACTTTTGATGAGACACTAGAATATGCTCGGAATATCGTCGTCGTCGAAAGAGTATACTTCGATTGGCCTGGAAGTCCCAGGTTTTGTTTGCGTGGTTGCCGCAGTCTTTTGTCTGGACGTATTGATCGCCAGAGCTTCTTTTCCTTTGGAACTGTGAGGATGGTCGCTGTTGGGGGATAACCTCTTGCCTCTGTCGGAGGTAGAGATCATGATGCCATTGTCACGCGCCTTAAGACTTTTGTCCTCGGCGGCTACCGCTGAGATGATGAACGAGGGCCAATCATGGAACTAATATGGTCCTGTGAACACCGAGATCACAAGAAGAAGGTTCTTTCTGCAAATGTCCACTAATGCAGAGTCTGGAACTCCGGGAGGCATTTACAAAGTGGCTTGACAAAAATGTTCGATGAAGGTGCGAACGTCCTCTTTATCTCTCTGCTTCACTTCGATGAGAGAGGACATCGACATATCCATCCCTCCTTCGTAGAATCTTGCAAAGAATAAGGCTTTGAAGTCGTCGAAGGAAGTAATGCAGTTGTCCGCCAGGCTGCGGTACCACTGGTAAGCTACTCCCGAGAGACAGCCCTTGAATACCCGAGTGAGGAGGGCGTCATTCCCCTGTAGCAATACCGTCATCATACTGAAGTAGTTCATGTACTGACTCGGTAATATTTTTCCCTCGAACAGAGCCATGGTCTGTGGTTTGTATCTATGAGGGAAAGGGGCCTCTTCCCAGATAGCCGGGTAAGGCTGGTTGATTCACAACTTCTTGAGCTGATCTTTGTGCTTCAAGGCATCAAATTGGGCTTTCAGATCCCGTACTGCCTGCATCAGATTTTTAGCCGGTAGCAGGACCACGGAGTAATGAGGAATCGGTTATATTGTGACTCCAACGGGAGGTAATATATTCTCCGAGTGAGGAAGCGGAGGAACTGCTGACTCTTGATCTAGAGCAGGCTCTTAGATCATGTTGGATGGTGGTAAGTCCACCCCCACACGTATCTGAGTTGGAGGGACCGATGCTTGAGCCATGGCAGTTGAGTGTTGAGTTAGCATCATCTAGTACATGTTCTCCATCATGGATTGCATCTCCTTCAGAGATGTCTCCAGTATAGTGATGCGTTGTTCAGCGCTCCCGGACGGGGAAGCTTCCTCGCGTTCATCTCCAATGGCACAAACTCCCATCTCCCTGGGTGTCATTGAAAGATTCGTATAGGTCTCTGTAGAAGTTGACTCTATACTTTTGGCATCTGATTCGGGAGACTGGCGACCCCCAGCATCGGAATCAGAAGAGTACGAAGCCAGTTGTCGTGACCTCGAACGAGTATTTTGGAATACCCCAGCTTCGGTGTTCCTAAGGAGCATGTTGAATCTCCTTCGGCTCAGAGTTCTAGAGGGATGATGTCTTGAGCCCGACCTTCCTCTAGGTATGTGTGAAGTCATGTTCACAGATGCATGTGTGGGATCTTCTTCCTGGAAAGATAGAGAGTAGCTCAACAGGTCAAAAATTGACTATTACAACAGTTCTCGCTAGGAGGCGTAATAGACATGCTGGAAGATCCCCTCTCCTTGCGTTTATGGATTAGATACTTACGTAGGTCAGGAGGAGTTACAGAAGAAGAAGATGATGGCTTGATCCTTCTGTTCATATCAGTGGGCATGCGGATGTTGGGAACCATAGTTTTCCCTGTGCCACCTGTATACAACAGGTTGGCCATCTGGGTGGCAAATAATCCCCGAGGAGGGTGTCTTTCCGCAAATTGAGCCTTCTTTACGCTGAGGGGCTTCTCCTGGCATAATTTAGAGCTTTGCTCCGGTTGGCGTAAAGATGAGGATGTTCTCAGTCGGCCATCAGCTTCTCGCGTAATCCGGAGGGCGGGCAGATTATTCCCTCGCTGGCGTAAAGGCCAAGAAGTTGAGTAGTCTGCCGCTTGCTTTCCCTTGCGTAGATTGCAGGGATCATCTGCTTTCCGCGGAAGGCAGATGTATTTTTACACGCGGAGCACGTTTGGGATTCCTGATTTGGCGCTGAGGCATTATCAGAAATTTTGTCTATTCCGCCAGGGACGGGAGACTGAATTTTATGCGCAGAGCGCGGTGTAGGCTTCTGGACTAGCGCTGAGGCATTTTCCGAAGTTTTGTTTGTTCTGCCAGGGACGGGAGACTAAAATTTATACGCAGAGTACGGAGTATACTTCTGGATTAGCGCTGAGGCATTGCCAGAAGTTTTGTCCGCCCTGTCAGAGACAGGCGACTGAATTTTATGCGCAAGGCGTGGAGTATACTTCTGGGTTAGCGCTGAGGCATTGCCAAAAGTTTTGTCTGCCCTGTCAAAGACAGGCAACTGAATTTTACGAGCAAGGCGCGGAGGGAGCAATGCTACAATCTCATTGGTCGGAGAGATCGGAGAGTCCACAGGAATGGTAGAGGATGTCTTGGGCATCCAGACCTTACGCAGCTTCCTATTTTTTTAGACAAAGAGAGAGTGAGAGCTACCCCATGTTTGAAGCATGTCTTCATAGGCAGACTGGTCGAACTGGACGACCAGTGTCTTCTTCACGGATCCCACGGATACCGTATCGTGTTGAGCAATTGCTTCCTCATCAGAAGAGAAAGATGTCCCCAGCAGAGTTGCCATCTTGTTGTCTGATAAAATAAACAAAAAGATATGGAAATGAGGCTTTATACGAAAACCCGCCTTTTATGTTTACAAACAAGCAGTACAATTAATCCTATACGAGGATGTCGAGTATAATTTTTTAATCTAGGTAAATATTGCTATAGGAGTCTGATCTGCAGTCGATCACTTTGTCCCTTGGACCACACGATGATGAAGAAGTATCGTAGAAGACAAAAAGTAGCTTCGAAGGTTGCTAAAGAGAGTAGATGCTCGATGCCAAAGTCGTCGATCGCTACTCTATGCCTGAGCTCTGGATTCTTCTCTCTCTCTCTCGACCGTTTGACCTTCAATTTTTCGACCGTTTTCTTGTCGACCTTGGATCTGATACTGGATTTCTTTCCTAATTTCCGACCCTTTGACCTTCAATTTTTTGACCTTTTTCTCTGTTGATAGAGGTCTCTATTTGTAGAGTTTTAGTGACAGTGACCACTCAGTCGGTATAGAAACCGAGTAGTGGAAAGTACAGCACCCTTTTACACGACGGTTACAATAACCATTGTCTGCGTATAGATAACCTTTTGAATGAGCGTGTGACGCGTGTCCAACTAAGGGACAACGCGTATAACTGCTGTGAAGATCACGGCGTAGAAGCCACGTAGGTAGTTATCCTTTGTGTAGAAGAGGTTGGCGTAGAAGCCAATAACTGTCACCATGGCGTAGAAGCCAAATAGGCATAGAAGCCGAGTGGGCGTAGAAGCCGGGTGGGCGTAGAAGCCGAGATAATATGGACATCTTAGCCGAAATTATGGCTCTTGGAGATATAATCAAATCTTTTGCATTAAATGTAAAGATCTGCCCCTATCCTGCGCATTAAATGCAGATTCTTGTCTTTAAGATTTGCCATCATTCTGCGTATTAAATGTAGATACGCGCCTCTAATCCTATACGAAGAGTAACTGCTGACGTGGCAGTCTGTTTGTCTTCTACGGAGCGTAAGAAGCTCACGTCTGCCTGTGTAAAACTAGGCAGCGTATTCCCTTATATGCGTAAGAGTAGTTTACGCAAAGGGGATGTCACTAAACGATGGTTTGGTGACATTTAATCAAATATCCTGCATTAAATGTAAAGATCCGCCATTATCCTGCGCATTAAATATAGAGGCATATTTTGAAGGTCTGCCACCCTTCTGCGCATCAAATACAGAGACGTGCCTCGGGCATCTGTCAGTATTCGACGCTTTAAATGCAGAGACGTGCCTAGAGAACCTGTCACCGCTCTGCACATTAAATGCAGAGACGTGCCTCGAGCCCTGTACGAAGAGCAGCTTTTGACGTGGTGTTTGTGGTTTTAAACGAAAGAATAAAAGTGTATTTTAATGACAGGGTTTATACGAGACCCGTGCCCTTTGGTTTACAAACAAACTTGTACAATTCGATCCTATACGAGGATGCGGGAGTATAATTTATTTTAATCTGGGTATAAATTGCTATAGGTGTCTGATCTGCAGTCGACCACTTTAGCCCTTGGACTACACGATGTTGAAGAAGTGCCGTGGAAGACGGGTAGCGGCTTCGAAGGCTGCGAAGGAGGGTGGATGCACGGTGCCAGAGCCATCGACCCCTACTCTTTGCCTGAGCTCCGGACTCTTCTCTCCTTCTCCTTCTCTCTCTCTCTCTCTCTCTCTCTCTCTCTTTTTTTACCAATTCTCTGACCTGGTTTGATCTTCCAAATTGTCGACCTTGTTCCCCATTGATAGGGGTCTCTATTTATAGAGTTTTGGTGACAGTGACCACTCCGTCGGTGTAATAACCGAGGAGTGGACAGTACAGTACCCTTTTACACAATGGTTAAAATAACCAATGCCTGTGCATAAATGACCTTTTGAGTGAGTATGTGACACGTGCCAAACTGAGGGGACAAAATGCGTATATCTGCTGCGAAGATTACGGCGTAGATGCCACGTAGGTAGGTATCCCTTGTGTAGAAGAGGTTGGCGTAGAAGCCAAATGACTGTCACCCCTGGCGTAGAAGCCAAAATAGGCATAGAAGCCGAACAGGCGTAGAAGCCGAATGGGCATAGAAGCCGAATGGTCGTAGAGACTGAGTGGGCGTTTGAAGCCGAATGAGCACAGATCCTGGATGGGCGTAGAAGACGCTGCGTATCGTGCCAGAGTGTTGATGTGGACGTCTTTGCCGGAATTACGGCTTTCGAAGGTGTAATCAAATCTCTTAGAGAGATTTGCCACCATCCTGTGCATTAAATGCGGAGACATATTTTGAAGGTCTATAGCCCTTCTGTACATCCGTCGCAGATATGTGTCTTGAGGGAAACTATTACCGCTCTGTGCAATTTGATGTAGAGACGTGCCTCGGGCCCTGTACGAAGTGTAGCTTTTGACGTGGCAGGCGGTTTGTCTACTGCGGAGCGTAAAACAGCTCATGTTTGCCTGTGTAAAACAAGGTGACATATTCCCTTGTACGCGAAAGAGCGGTTTACGCTGGGGGGACTTTGGTAACCGACGGTTTGGTGATATTTTAACCAAATACTCTGTATTAAATGCCGAGATCCGCCATCATACTGTGGGCGCGTCCCGAGGGGTCTGCCATCGTTTCCAGCCATCGTTTGGGTAGCCGTGCAGCACTTTTTGTCAGGAGTCAGAGGCCAGGTTCACTGCGTGACTTGACAGGTTCATTTCGGGGAAAATGAAGCGTTCCTCGTACGCATTAACGTTGCTTTGAGAGCGGCTGAGTTTTACGCCATGGAGGCGATGAAGAACTCTGTCTTACATTGGAGCGGCCTGGACGTACTGCACTTACGTGGATGGTCCTTTGAGCTTACACTTCATGCTGTGTTTTAGCAGAAAAAGCTCTGTTGCACGCTTGATGGCTCTGAAGGCCTCTGTTTATGCTGCTCTGCATCAAGAGGTTGCGTAGATCCTCCCAGCGTATTTTTCATGCTTCTACAAGACCCCCTTCAAAGCTTTTAATTTCCTCAGAATTTGAAACGCTTTAAATGAAGCATGAGCGGCCCCTCGTAACTCGAAACATTTCTGAATGGAGCACTGAAATGGTCGATGCGAACTTTATGGCAGATTTATTGGGGATCGCTGTAATCTCTTTTGCCTATAAAAAGGCTGGGGGGTGAACCTGTTCTCACCACATTCCCATCACTATGCAGAGATGATCGCCGGAGTTCGTCGGGTCGACCTGAGGAAGAAGGAGATCATGTTCTTCCAACATGTAGGGAGCCGAAAAAGACGGCGTCTTCGAGCAAATGTCCAATGCAACGATGGATCATGGAAGGATATCTTAGCCTCCCTTGCTCGGGATAATCAGCAACTTTGTATGGCGCTGCTCCAGGAGAGAGGAAGGGTCGTCTTTGACCACACAGCTTGCATGTGTTGTCTTCTCTCGTTGCCTTTGGTGATGAGAGTCAGACAGACTTGCTCTGTCCCGGCTTGATCGGCGCACGGAGCATGGGATCTGTAAAATCTATGCAGGCCCAGTTCTGTATTCGCTCGCCGTTGATCATTGCCATGTCAGTCAGCTTGCGGCAACCGACTGACTGCTGGAGAAGATGGATGAAGAATTGAAGCCCAGCGAGAACCTGTCAGAATAGCTTTGGGGAAATCTTCAGACGATGATGGGAAAACCCTCCTGTCGACGGAGTTTCCCTCAGTTATAATCATGAAAATGAAAAGAAAACCCTTGTAGATTGGATTTCCCTCATATGTAATCATGACTTTGATCTTTTAATAAAATTGTCTTGCTTCTTCATATGATCATCTTGCCATACGTTATTGTGAAGTATGAATATGTGTAGCTTCGACACGTCTGAATCTTTATGCCGACTCTGTAGAATGAGTGCTAGGTCCTGTCCTTTACGCATAGCGAATAGTCCATAGAACGCTGTAGAGCATTTTGAACATTTTAGAACTGTCCTGTTGCTAGGAATAAGGAACCGCGTAGAGCTCTGAACTTCTGATAAATAGAATTTTTGTTCAGACTTCGTCTTCAAGAATGACTTCCCAAAAAATCTCTTGGAATAGGGTCGAGAAATGGCTGTCTAACTGAGTTGCCGTCTTTTGATAGACGAGATATTAAGACTGGAGTCTGGATAAACCTCCAATTTTGGACCCGAGAAGAGTAATTTCTCAATGTTTGAACTCTGTATGCTTCGGGTACTTGGGATGCTTTGGGTCAAGAACGAGTATCTTCTGTGTGAACTCTTTGCAATTAACCACTTTGGGGACTGTTTCGAATATGCGAAAAGTCGTGGAACGCGAAATCATCAGTCTGTAACATCTGGGCATAAAATACCATCGAGTGCGGAATCGAGACTTGTGGTTCCTGAGCGTGAAGTCGTAGGTTTGTTGCCTCTCGAGCATAAAAGCTACCGAGCACAAAGGCATCCGGGCATAAAACCATAGACTTATAGCTGTCGAACGTAAAGCTGTAGATTCGTAGCCGTCGAGCGTAGAAAGCTCCTTTAGCATAGGACTGGAGATCTGTAGCTTGTGAGCGTAGAACACCATCGAGCGTGAAATCGTAGACTTATGGTTTCTGAGCGTGAAGTCATAGGTTTGTTGCCTCTCGAGCATAAAAGCTACCGAGCACAAAGGCATCCGGGCATAAAACCATAGACTTATAGCTGTCGAACGTAAAGCTGTAGATTCGTAGCCGTCGAGCGTAGAAAGCTCCTTTAGTGTAGAACTGTTTGATTTATAGCTCCTGAAAAAAAAATTTCTTCGAGCGTGAAGTTTGCGGATCTGTTGCCTTTGAGCGTAAACTGAGCGCCACCGAGCGTGAGATCGTCGATTTGGTATCTACTGAGCGTAAAGTCGTAGGTTTGTGGCCTCTCGAGCATAAAAGCTATCGAGCACAAAGGCATCCGGGCCTAAAACCATAGACTTGTAGCTTGCGAGCGTAAAATCGTAGATCCGTTGCTGTCGAGCGTAGAAAGCTCTTTTAGCGTAGAACCCGCTGAACCGTTTTGCGCGAAAAACCTTTTAAATTTGCTGACTGTCCATCTTCCAAGGGTAGTGGGCTGACGTAGAATCCAATCATAACCAATCTGCGAGATTTGGTTAGGGTCTCGAGGAGTTCGTCCGAGGATTCGAGGAGTCGACCCGGACTATATATACCCCAAGTTTTTGAGAGAAAAACTTTTTATCTGTCTTCTGCGAAAGAGAGCTTTCGACTGTTCGAGTTTTTCTTCGTTCCTTCTCCGAGCACTTCGAGTCTTTCAGAAATGGTGCCGAAACAAACCCCCTCCGCTAAGGGAAAGAGCATAGGTTCTTCCTCTCATTCTTCTGCCCCAGCGAGGGAGTCTCTGGTCGGGCAAGGCGAGCTTCCCTCCGAGCAAAGTATCCCGCCGATGAGTAGCGCACCCGGCCTTAGAGGTAGAGCCTTTGGGGTGACAAAAATGATGAAAAATCTTTCGCACACGTTGAACGTGACCGCGCTAGGTCGTCTTCTGTGCTGGTAGCCTCTTTGGAGGAAGATGATGTACGGAGGCATTTTCATCTTTTATGCCCATATTTCTAATGTGCCGGCATAAAGACTCCATATTTTTATAGCCCTGAGCGTAAAAGCTCTGGCTACCGAAAGTTGGCGTACATCGTAAAATTTGAGTTTTACGCTTGTGGAGGGGACTTCCGGCGTAAAATAACTAAATGGTTATGATCCTGCGTAGAGCACAGACTGTCGTTTCCTTGGTCTGTACGTTTGTGCAAGATTTGTAATGACATATTTCCCTTGCACTTTTGCAGTTGATCTGGGCGAGTCTCCACTGGCCGAGGTGATGGGCTCCGCTGTTGGGATGCTGCACTCGAACTACCTGGAGGATCTGTCCCACTTGGCATTTTCCATCTTCGGACCCCAGTATCCTGAGGGAAGGGGGTTTCTGATATCGATTCAGGGCGAGCGGACGCTGCTGAGCATGATTAATGGCGAGCCCCTGACCTACGTAGATGGGGAGCAGTACATAAAGCCGGCTTTCCTCTTTGGGGACATGATTGACAAACAGTCCCAGACGAGGCCCAAGAGGGAGCCCTGGATTTTCTCTGCCGGGAATTTGGTTTTGTATTTGCTAACGATGCCGAAGGATTATCCCATCTCGGCCTTCTTCCATGCGACGCATCCCAGGAAGATGTCGTGGATACTGACTCCTGATCTTCACGGTAAGCCGGGGAAGATCTTTCATCTCAAAGGAGCTGACCGGGGGTCGTTTGTCAGTCGCCCTTCCGGCTTTGTTACGTTGTTCCGGGGACTGTGCCCGGGTAGTGTCCCGAGTGAAAACAGCTCGATGATCCAGCCGGTCCAATTGCCGACCTTCTGCAACGACTTTATGGGACGAGGCGGGGTATATCCCAAGGAGAATCCTCGATATAATGGGTGGATCGCCCCAACAAACTCCCGATGGACATGCCTAGTGGGCTGGGCCTTGAAGCACTTTCGGAGAGAGCTGGAGGTCATTGGGCTATATGCCGCTGTGAGTGCGACGAGCGTCGGGTTGCCTTCGAACCCTAACTTGTTCCTGGCACTGATGGAGCGGTACATTCCACTCACTGGGACCTTTGCCACTCTACTGGGGGAGTTGGGATTAGCGCTCCATGAGATGGCAGTTGTCTCGAGACTGCCGATGGGGGATACCCCCTATGAAGAGTATGTTCCCACTAATCGGGAGTTGGGAGATTTGGACCCTCGAGTGGCGGAAGTATATCAGGAGCTGATGTGTCAATACTTCGCGTGCACCGCTTTTTATAACGAGCCTTCTGATTTGGCTCATACCACCAAGTGGATGTCCTACCTCTTCTTTCACCGAGCTAGGGCTGCCAAGTCGGAGAAAGCCTCGGGGGGCAAAAATGAGCCCGTGAATTGTTTGGGCGTGCTTAGCGCCCAGGTCGTCGAGGGTCTTATGGAGGAGGCTGCAGCTCCGGATCAGATTCTCGTCGAGGGGGTAGGAAAGTACCCCGAAGGCACTAAGGCCTGTAGTTACTTGAGGCGCTGTCGCCGGCCTCTGTCTAAGGAAGCCCAGTTGGCTGGTTTCCTCTCCATATGGCTGCGTCGAGTAGTAGTGCCCGGCTCAGCGTCCGCGGATCGTATTCACCGGAACATCCTGTGGCCGGCAGTGTGCCTGGTGTTCGGGGCAAGACTGGGCTTGCTTCCCGCCATGGTGTGCCGTATACAGGCTAGCTTGAGAGCTATAACTGATGGGTTGCTCGTCGATGAATCTCGGCGTGAGAGTTTTCCCAGGGTGGAGTTACCATACCTATACTTGATGGGATGGTTAATTCTCCATAATCCCCGGGTGATGTCTCCTGGCTCCGGTAGCAGCTCGGGGGGTATATTCTTGCTGAATTACAAGGATTCCTCCTGGAATGTGAACACAGTCTTAGACTGTCGACTGGTGTTAAACCTTAGCCACGGCTGGAAGATCCTCTGCATTGTCTCCTCCGTTCATCGCAATCAATCAGGGGTGCGGCTTGAGGATTCAGGTGGAGAGAAGACTGACCTTTCCCCGGAAGCTTTTAACTGGTCGGTCTGTATTAGACCCTCCCATCTGCTGTATAGGAGCGAAGACCATTATTTCTTTGAGCCCTACTTGCCTAGTCGGTTTGCCCGACAGTTTGGGTATGATCAGTTCCACGTGGGCAATGCCGTCACCAGCTTTAGGTCCAGGGGCGGACTCATTGATGGAGCCAGAGGGTGGCGGCATTTCCTCATGGGTTGTATGGGGGCAATCTTTATCGTGCCGGTCATTATAACCTCCACGGAGCTCCGCATTCTCCATTCTTACGCCCAGTTCTATGTGGCGATTAACACCTTCCATCGTGATTTTGACACGCGTGGAAGCTTCAGGGTGCCTTCTCCCAAGCCTGGGGGCAGAGTTGACGTCCCCTCGGTTTCTTCGGACGAGGGCGAGGAGTCTGGTACTCCGGATGAGCCTCTGGTGTCGGTGCCGAGGTGCGAAGTGCCTCTGCCTGCGGGGACTTTGGTAGTCTCTTCTGGGAAGCGACGGGCTTCTGCTCCGAAGGAAGTTTCTCTTCGTAAGAGGAGGAAGGAGGCGGTTGCTCGTCCTCTCCGTATTCTTGGTGTTGAGGCTCCCAGGAATGATTCTTTCCCCATATCAGGGATGATTCTTTGGCTGAAGGTTCCTCGCCTTTTAGAGAGGGACCTTCTACAGTTCCGGCCGGCGACGCCGGAAAATCCTCGCTAGAGGTCGCTGTCGTGGCCGCTGCTCCAAGTAGCGGAGCGAGGTTGCCTGTGTGGCCGAGGCAGATGGGAGAATCTTTCCCGAGGTCAGCAGCGGGAAAAACTCCCGTCGTGTCAACGAGCACGTCTGGCGAGATTCCAGCTGATGAACCTCGACCGCGTCTCGGTGGAGGCTTGACGGAACTCTTGGTGATGTTGGTCGGCCCACCTCCTTCTCCAGGTATGACGGTTCGCATTGCATCATTAAGGCGTGGTTTAGCTACCTCGGGTGCGGATGCGTCGTATATGCCGTTGGCTCCGGGTAAATATCGTCTTTATGTCTCCCTTTAGAAAGATTATCATCATACTGATATTAACTTTCTTGTCCTCTTTTCAGGGGATAGCGCCCACGGGGAGTATAGCATTGAAGCGCATTCTGGCTCCGCTCGAGCTTCTGACGATGATACGGAGGCGTCCGACTTCGATGAGGAAGTGGCTTCGGGGGCCAGTACGCCTAGAGTAGTTTTGTCACCTCAAGAGGAGGATGAACCCGTCGTCGTGACCTTGCCTCTTGTGAGTGTGGCAATGACTTCGACCGCCGTTGCCGCACCTTCTTCGGTCGTGCTATGCGTCGATGCGACGCCTGTGGCCACCTCGTCTGCAATTATCCCTGGAGAGGGACTTGCTGATATTACGGCCGCTCCCGGCACCCAGTCGGATCTAGTTGCGTTGACCGAGCAACATACCAGCCTCTTCTACACCAGTTTGAAAACGATGATATCAATGGTGTTAGAGAAGAGTCTAGATTTTGAGTGCCTGAAGAAGACTTCTTTTGCTTCGATCGGGGTCATCAGGGAGCTCGGCGATTCTGGGGTAGCTGACGCCCTGGAGGCGGTGGTTAATGGGTTAGAGCAACCCATTACCGAATACTCGCAGCTGACTCGGGGCAGCCTCGATGCTGATGTCCAAGCTCGGTTCGACCTCATGACTGTGCAGCTTGCTACAAAGCTGGAAGGCCTAGACAACTCCATCCAGAAGTATAAGCTGGAGATGGATAGGAGAAAAGCTGTTGTGGAAGAGGCTCTTGCTGTTGAGATGCAGTGTCGATCCGAGTATGAAGGGAATGTGGCGAGGGTCTCCAAGCTGAAGGAAAAACTCGCTCGGGCAGAGAAGTGGGCTTCTCATTCACTGGCGGGTCTAGAGGTAGCAGCTGGTCGTCTGAGCGGAGCGCGACAGGATTTGGACCATACAGAAGCTGCTCGTGCGGGCTGTCTTCGGGCGAAGGCCGATCTGACCATTACGAACACTCCCGAGGCACGGCTGGAGCAGGCTCGCGCCGACGCCTTGGCTCTTAGGAATGAGAGGATAGCTGCACTGGAGCGGCTGATTCGCCATTATGATGTATCCTTTCCCTTTTTGCTTGCCTAGATGTAATTCTGCCTCCCTTTTGGGAATAAAAAAACGTGACTCCTTTCTGACTTTTGTGGACCCGTCATTTCGGAATGTAAATGACAGTTTTTAGGCGAGAGTAATATCAGAGGTAGTATGGACATGATAAACTCTCGATAACCTTTTAGCGGGACATCTATTCAGAGGCCTTACGGACATGATAGAGTGTAACCCAACTAATTGCGTTCTGGAAGTAGTTTTATCAGAATCGAGATCCTCGCTATATTCCACTCGAGCGGGGGAGATTAAGCATAGTACCTCTTCAAAAATTTACCGTTGATAGGAGCCATTAACAGGTCTCCGTTAGGCTGGGCTAACCTGTAAGCGCCATTCGAGAACGTTGTCTCGATCACATAAGGGCCTTCCCACTTGGGCTAGAATTTGCCTTTACTTCTGTGAGTAAGAATCATCGGCCTTCTTACGGCTAGAACTAGCTCACCGACTTTGAACACCCTTTCCTTCACTTTATGATTGAAAGCTCGGGAAATGCGTGCTAGGTAGAGCATGATGCGCTGTTGAGCTTGGAGGCATTTCTCGTCTAATCCTTCCAGCTCTTGGAGCCTTAACAGGTTATTCTTTTCTCGAGTCAGCTCATTAGTTACGGCTATCCTGAGCGACGGGATCTGGATTTCAATGGGGAGAACCGCTTCGCTCCCGTAGACCAGCGAGAACGGGGTGCAGCCTGTCGGCGTCCGTACCATTGTGCGGTATGCCCAGAGACATTCGCCCAGCTTCTCATTCCAGTCTCTTTTGTTTGAAGAGACGAATTTCTTCAAGAGTTTGATAATGGTTTTGTTGAAAGCTTCCGCCAAACCATTAGCAGCTAGGTAGTATGCTGTAGAGGCAATATTGCGTATTCGATTTTTATCGCAAAACCGATGAAACGCTTGGCTGATGAACTGAGGCCCATTGTCGTGAATTATCCTCCGGGGTACCCTGAAGCGATAAATGACGTGATGCTTGATGAAGATGATCATATTAGATGCCTTTACCTCAGCGAGAGGGATTGCCTCTGCCCATTTAGAGAAGTAATCCGTGATGGCCAGTATGAACTGGTGACCCCTGAAAAAAGACGGGTGAATAGGACCGATGATATCCATACCCCATGCTTCGAAAGGCCAGGATGCGACCGTAGGATGTAGATGTTCGGACGGTTGATGTATGAAGTCTGCATGAACCTGACAGGCTCTATAATATCTTGCATACCGTATTGCATCTGCGATCATAGTCGGCCAGTAATAGCCCATTCTCCTGATGCGATCCTGTAGCTTAGGACCGGGTTGATGCGCTCCGCACACGCCGTCGTGAGCTTCACGGATAATCTGCTGTGCTTCGTCGTTAGAGAGGCATCTCAATAGTAATCCGTCATAGGTCCGACGATATAGGCTTTGTGAAGATGCATCGAAGTAGAAGCATAGTGATCGTCTCTTGACGGATACTGCTTCTTTGGGGTCCTCCGGCAAGATTCCGTATGCCACGAAATCTATGAAGGGACTTGTCCAATCTCTCGTAGAAGGATCGGTGTTGACAGCATAGCTGCGTTCTATGTGACAGCTATTTTTCACACAGAACAAGTCTCTGTTAAGAAGGATTACCGAATCCTGTCTTCTTACGGGAGTAGCTAAATCTGCCGCTAGACTGGCTAGGGCATCAGCTTCTAGATTCTGAGATCGAGGTACATGCTCTAGGAAGAACTCATTGAATGTCATGGCTATCTCGACCATCGCTTGGTGATAGGGGATGAGGTCTAGATTCTGGACTTCATATATTCCCCTGACTTGATTGACGATAAGCAGAGAATCACCGAAAGCTTCCAGGGACTCTACCCCCAGCTCTTTAGCAACTTGGAGCCCTATTAGTAGAGCGTTGTACTCTGCCACATTGTTGGAGCAGGGCTCGCTAAGAGAATATGCTCGGTTGATGACGAGCTGATCAGGGGCGACCAGGACGACTCCCACTCCCGAAACGATATTTCCCTTAGGACCGGTTCTGGAGGCGCCGTCGAAGAACAGTTGCCATGCGTCACCTTTCATTGTGGAATTACATTCTGCAACTTCGTCGGGAATGTCTTCGTATAATTTGGAGGCCTCCGGGATCGGGTGAGCAGCTAGGAAGTCGGCCAGCGCTTGGCCTTTGATGGACTTCTGCGGTTCATATACCATGTCATATGGTGTTAACAGCATCGCCCAAGTTGCGAGTCAGGAATTAAGAACGCTCGGCTTGCTCATCAGTACTCGAAGAGGGTTAATCCTGGAGATGATGTGGATAGTATGGCCGGTGACATAGTGCCGCGTCTTTTGGATAGCGAACATCAGAGCCAAGCATTCTTTCTCTACTGGGTTGTACCGGTGTTCGGCTCCGACCATCATCCTGCTGAGGTAGTAGATAGCCTGTTCATGCCCTACATCGTTCTTCTGTGCGAGAAGAGCTCCTAGCGAATGATCCATTGCTCGGACGTACAGCAAGAACGGTTTTCCCATAACGGGAGGCACCCAGAACTGGTGGACTGGTGAGGTAGCGCTTGATATCTCCGAACACTTGCTGGCAGGTTTCTTCCCATACTAAGGATACACCTTTCTTCGTAAGATGAGAGAAGGGCTGACTTCTTCCCGAGAGGTTGGATATGAATCGCCGGATGTAAGCCAGACGTCCTTGAAATCCCCTGAGTTCCCTCAGATTATGGGGCGGTCGCATTTCCATGATTGCCTGGACTTTATCAGGGTCCACTTGGATGTCTTTGGCGGTAATGACAAATCCTAGGAATTTGCCACTAGATACACCCAGAAAAGACTTCGTAGGGTTCATCTTGAGTTGATGTTGGCGCATTAACTCGAATATCGTCCTCAGGTCTTGAATGTGATCACCTTTGAGGCGGCTCTTGACGGCTATGTCGTCCACGTAACATTCCACTATTTTGCGTAAATGCTCGTGGAATATGTTACTCATAGCTCGTTGGTATGTAGCCCCGACGTTCTTCAATCCGAAGGACATGACCGTGTAGCAATATACTCCCAATGGTGTCCGGAAGGCGGTGTGCTTCTCGTCTTCCGGATGCATCTTGATCTAATTGTACCCTGAGAACCCGTCCATGAAAGACATGCGTTCAAAGCCACAGGTGTTGTCGATCATGATGTCTGTGATGGGAAGAGGGAATTCATCCTTGGGGCAGGCCGCATTCAGATCTCGGTAATCGATGCAGATACGTACCTTCCCATTTTTCTTCATGACTGGGACAATATTGGCGACCCAGTCGGGATGTTGTTCTTCCCAGATGAAATCGCAGGCTATCAACTTCTTGACTTCAGCTTCGATGGCTTTACTGGCTTCGAATCGGTCAATATATTGAGCTTGTGAGTAGCTACTTTCGGGTCCAGGCCTGGCATGTTCTCATAATTCCATGCAAAGACGTTGATGTATTCCTTTATCAGCTGTATAACTTCTTCCCTTTCAGCTGGGGGAAGGTTGTTACTGATAAATATTAGCTTCGGCGAAAGTTCACCCCCAACATTGATCTGGATAACTTCATCTTTGGTGGGAGGTTCTCTTTGCTCGAAGCAGAATTTCCACTGTGTATCCATTTGCTGAGCCCAAGAGTCATTCTCAAACGGCTCCGAATCCTACTCATCTGCTTCTGAGGGATCTGTCACCACCATATTTACTGATAGTGTTTGTTCAAGAGCATCAGGTGAGTCGGGGGGCGACGAGCCGTTCTGGGAGGAGGAAGAGATGTCCTCGTCTGACTTAGAAGTCGCAAGGGCGGTGGCATATCCTAATCCGAAACGGGTCTGTTGATAGCGGGTGTTGCCGTACGGCGGCGTTCATCTGCCTCTTCCGTAGTTGAGGCCTGGCTTCCGCTTTAAGTCATAGCCCATGTTTTGCATGATCTTCAGCGCTTGAGGGCTGTATCAGTGAACCTGCATTCTTCTAGTATCGTTGTCGAAAGGATCTTCCTGGGCAGTCGGTTGATTGCGCATGCGGCCAAAGAATATCGAACGCTGGCTGCTGCAGGTAGGCGGGACGATGAAGATAGAATCCTCGTGTGGCCCATATATCGTGACGACGTTGGACGATGACGCCACTTCCCAGACATACGGACGGTAGAAGTTTATAGCTTCCAAGAATTTTTGTGCTATTGGTTCTACTTTGTCATGGGGATTGGATGCCTGTTTCGGAATTTGAGCACCGATGTACCAGAAAAGAGGATGTTTATTATCATCTGGAATCCCGTTCCTGGTTGCGCTTACATCAGTCGGCTGCCTGTTGTGCCGAAGGTTGATGGCCAAGGGTGGAGGCTTCCGGTTCAAAATGATTACCAGAGGATCACTCCCTTTTCCTGACTTGGTCTTGTTAAGGTGGATAGCCATAGGCTCTATGGTTCTTGGACGAGTGGTTCGTCCTTTCACTTTGATCGACAGCGGCAGTGTGGTAGAGGGCTCTTCTAGCTCTTGGACGAGTGGTCCTTCTTTGGCCTCGCCTGGCACTTCTTCCGTGTGGTCTTGGGAGTATAACACGACATCGGAATAGTAGGATTCTATTCCTTTAAACGGGTTTAGGTCAGCCACCTCCGTTTGTACGGTTCCTTGTGCGTCTACATATTTAAGGCATTGATGTAGGGTTGAAGGAACGATATTGTGGTTGTGGATCCACGATCTTCCCAGCAAAATATTGTAGGACACCTCTGAATCGATGACGTAACATGTGGCCACGGATCTTCCCCAATGGCTTACTTCTTCCAGCGTTGAAACCCACGATTGTAGTGGTAGTGTAAGCCAGTTCGCTGGTAGGAATTCTTAGCGGCCTGAGCAGACTGTGAGGGATGATGCTGATCGACGACCCCGGATCTATGTGAATCCGGTCGACCTCCATGGAATCGACGTACCCGGTGTAATAGAGGGGCCTGTCATGTCTGTTATGTTTTAACAGCATGTCGTCTTGAGTGAAAGTGATATTTGGGACCACCTCCATCACGCTGTGGCACTGAGGACATGCCACTGGCTCTTCGTCGGGGGACTTGAGCTGGGTCAAGTATACCTCCGCCTGCATCAGTGCTTCACTCAGGGCTAGACGAGTGTCTGGGGAGAGCCTGAGTAGTTCAAAGATAGACAACCTGGCCAGCGTATTGGCTAGTTGAGCCAGGATATCAAATTCGTACGGCTTCTCTAAACCTTTGCTTGGAATGTTTTTCACAGGTTTATCAAAGCGTACTTCTCTCTGCTTCCCCTTTTCCGCCGGAGTAGGTTTCGCAGGGCTGATGTTTTGCATGGCGGGACCTTGTTCTGAAGGTTTGGCGGCTGGAGCGTCAGCCGGCGCGCCTTCTTGACCTGCTCCGTTGTCGTTGAGGTAGGCCTCCCCGAACGGGTTATGGCAAATACTTCGTCTTCGTCCGATGCAAAAGAAGTTGCGACCATGTGGCATGGTCTGTATTTGGGGCTCTTCTTGGCTCTTCCTCGAGCTCTGACACCAAATCTGGATGAACCCACATAATTTCGCCCTGCTGGGTGGTCAGGGGTACTAGGTCTTGGTTTTGATCTCTAGAGGGAGGAAGATTGACGATGTCCATCGTAGCTCGGGAAATGGGCGTGACATCGTTCATGACCTTTTGGG
The DNA here is from genome assembly GCA_036927795.1 of Iris macrosiphon. NCBI lineage: Eukaryota > Viridiplantae > Streptophyta > Magnoliopsida > Asparagales > Iridaceae > Iris > Iris macrosiphon. The sequence goes on along the minus strand of JAYESA010000010.1, from coordinate 110,720,000 downwards.
AAGGCATATCGCCGAATCGTAGAGAGATCATGTTGGCCGTGACCGTCTTCTCGGTATTGTGCAGAGTGATGGCCATGGCATCGATCAACCCCTGGATCCTCCTCTTCAGTATGTAACATGCCTTTGTCGGGTGGTGTACGTATCTGTGGAAGATGCAGTATTTGGGGTCGTCAGTACTGTCGGCTTTTTGGGGCCGCCTTAGCTCTGGAAGGGTGATCTTGCCGCTTTTGACGAGACATTCGAATATACTAGGGATATCGTCGTCGTCGAAAGAGTAGACTTCGACAGGCCTGGAAGTCCCGGGCTTCGTCTGCGTGGTCGCCGCCGTCTTTTGTCTAGACATATTGACTGTCAGAGCTTCTTTTCCCTTGGAGCTGCAAGGATGGTTGCTGCTGGGAGATGACCTTTTGCCTCTATCGGAGGCGGAGATCACGATGCCATTATCGCGTACCTTGCGACTGTTGTCTTCGGCGGCCACTGTCGAGATGATGAACGAAGGCCACTCATGGAACTGATATGGTCCTGTAAATACCGAGACTACAGGAAGAAGGTTTTTCCTGCAAATGTCTACTAACGCCGAGTCTGGAACTCCTGGAGGCATTTGTAAGGTGGCCTGACAAAAACGTTCGACGAAGGTGCGAACGTCCTCCTTTTCTCTTTGTTTGACTTCGATGAGAGAGGACATAGACATGTCCATCCCACCCTCGTAGAGTCGCGTGAAGAATAAAGCTTTGAAGTCTTCGAAGGAAGTAATGCAGTTGTCCGCCAAGCTATGGTACCACTGATAGGCTACTCCTGAGAGGCAGCCTTTGAACACCCGAGTGAGGAGGGCGTCGTTCCCTTGTAGCAACACCGTCATTATACTGAAATAGTTCATGTATTGACTGGGCGATATTTTTCCTTCGAACAGAGCCATAGTCTGGGGCTTGTACTTCGGAGGAAAAGGGACTTCTTCCCAGATAGCTGGATAGGGTTGGTTGATTCCCAGTTTCTTGAGCTGATCTTTGTGCTTCAAGGCGTCGAACTGGGCTTTCAATTCCCGTACTGCCTGTATCGAATTTTCGGTCGGAAGCGGGGCTACGGAGTGGTGCAGAGTTGGTTGTATCGTAACTCCAGCGGAAGGTAAGGCATTCCTTTAGTGAGGAAGCGGAGGAACTGCTGACTATTGATCTAGCGCAGGCTCTTCGCCCGGGTTGGATGGTGGTAAGTCCACCCCCACACGTATCTGAGTTGGCGGGACCGATGCTTGAGCCACGGCAGTGGCGTACTGAGCTAGCATCATCCGGTGCATGTTCTCCATCATGGATTGCATTTATCCTAGAGATGTTTCCAGCATAGTGATGCGTTGTTCCGCGTTTCCTGACGGCGAAGCTTTCTCGCGTCGTCTTCAATGGCGTAAATTCCCATTTCCCTGGGCGTCCTCGAAGGACAAGTATAGGTCGCTGCAGAAGTCGACTCTATACTCTCAGCATCTGATCTAGGAGATTGGCGACCCCCAGTGTCGGAATCAGATGAGTATGAAGCCGGTTGCTGTGACCTTGCATGGGTGTTTTAGAACACCCCAGCTTCAGTATTCCTGAGGAGGTCTTCGAATCTTCTTCGACTCGGAGGCCCTGCGGGATGACGTCTTGAGCTCGGCCCTCCTCTAGGTATGTGAGAAGCCATGTTCACGGACGCATACGCGGGCTCTTCTTCCGGGAAAGACTGAGAGTAGCTCAATCGGTCAAAAATTGGCCGTTTTGCCTTAGAACAGCAATAGTCAATCACAATTTTATGACTATTACAACATTGCTCGCTAGGGGGCGTAATAGACATGTTGGAAGGTCCCCTCTCCTTACGCTTCTGGATTAAGTATTTGTACAGGTCAGGGGAGTAGCAACTTGAGCTTATCTTACGTCGTAAGGCTGAAGAGGTCCTTAGTTGGCTGTCGGCTTCCCGCGTAATCCGGAGGGTAGGCAGATTGCTCCTTCACTGGCGTAACGGCCGAGGAGTCGAGTATTCCGCTGCCTGCTTCTCTTCGCGGAAATCACGACGTTCATCTGGTTCCTCGTAGAGGTCAGATGTTGTCTGTCCTGGCGCTGAGGCATCACCAAAAGTTTGGTTTGTACCGCGCGTAGCGGGAGACTGGTTCCTACGCATAGAGTGCAGCGGATACTTCTGGGTTAGCGCTGAGGCTTTGCCCGAAGTTTTGTCTGTACTGCGCGTAGCAGGAGACTGATTTCTGTACGTAAAGCGCAGTGGGTACTCCTGGGTTAGCGCTGAGGCTTTGCCCGAAGTTTTGTCTGTACCGCGCGTAGCAGGAGGCTGATTTCTGCGCGTAAAGCGCAGTGGATACTCCTGGGTTAGCGCTGAGGCTTTGCCCGAAGTTTTGTCTGTACCGCGCGTAGCGGGAGACTGAATTTTACATGCGGGGCACGGAGGGAGCGGTGCTACCACCTCATTGGTCGGAGAGATCGGAGAGATCGGAGAGTCCACAGGAACGGCGGAGGATGTCTTGGGCATCCATACTTTGCGCAGCTTCCTGTTGTCTCGGACGAAGAGAGAGTGAGAGCTACCCCCAGTCCGAAGCATGTCTTCGTAGGCAGACTGGTCGAATTGGACGACCAGTGTCTTCTTTACGGATCCCACGGATACCGCATCGTGTTGAGCAATTACTTTCTCGTCAGAAGAGAAAGACGTCCCCAGCAGAGTCACCATCTTGTTTGTGGTTTTAAACGAAAGAATGAAAGTGTATTTCAATGACAGGGTTTATACGAGACCCGTGCCCTTTGGTTTACAAACAAACTTGTACAATTCGATCCTATACGAGGATGCGGGAGTATAATTTATTTTAATCTGGGTATAAATTGTTATATGTGTCTGATCTGCAGTCGATCACTTTAGCCCTTGGACTACACGATGTTGAAGAAGTGCCGTGGAAGACGGGTAGCGGCTTCGAAGGCTGCAAAGGAGGGTGGATGCACGGTGCCAGAGACGTCGACCCCTACTCTTTGCCTGAGCTCCGGACTCTTCTCTCCTTCTCTCTCTCTCTCTTTCTCTTTTTACCAATTCTTCGACCTGGTTCGATCTTCCAAATTATTGACCTTGTTCCCCATTGATAGGGGTCTCTATTTATAGAGTTTTGGTGACAGTGACCACTCCGTCGGTGTAACAACCGAGGAGTGGACAGTACAGTACCCTTTTACACAACGGTTAAAATAATTAATGCCTGTGCATAAATGACCTTTTGAGTGAGCATGTGACACGTATCCAACTAAGGAGACAAAATGCGTATATCTGTTACGAAGATCACGGCGTAGAAGCCACGTAGGCAGGTATCCCTTGTGTAGAAGAGGTTGGCGTAGAAGCCAAATGACTGTCACCCCTGGCGTAGAAGCCAAAATAGACATAGAAGCCGAACAGGCGTAGAAGCCAATGGGCATAGAAGCCGAATGGTCGTAGAGACTAAGTGGGCGTTTGAAGCCGAATGAGCACAGATCCTGGATGGGCGTAGAAGCCGCTGCCTATCGTGCCAGAGTGTTGATGTGGACGTCTTCGTCGGAATTACGGCTTTCGAAGGTGTAATCAAATCTCTTACAGAGATTTGCCATCATCCTGTGCATTAAATACGAAGACGTATTTTGAAGGTCTGCAGCCCTTCTGTGCATCCGTCCCAGAGACGTGTCTTGAGGGAAACTGTCACCGCTCTGTGCAATTTGACGTAGAGACGTGCCTCGGGCCCTGTACGAAGTGTAGCTTTTGACGTGGCAGGCGGTTTGTCTACTGTGGAGCGTAAAATAGCTGATGTTTGCCTGTGTAAAATAAGGTGGCGTATTCCCTTGTACGCGAAAGAGCGGTTTACGCTGGGGGGACTTTGGTAACCGACGGTTTGGTGATATTTTAGCCAAATCCTCTGCATTAAATGCCGAGATCCGCCATTATACTGTGGGCGCGTCCCGAGGGGTCTGCCATCGTTTCCAGCCATCGTCTGGGTAGCCGTGCAGCACTTTTTGTCAGGAGTCAGAGGCCAGGTTCACTGCGTGACTTGACAGGTTCATTTCGGGGAAAATGAAGCGTTTCTCGTACGCATTGACGCTGCTTTGAGAGCGGCTGAGTTTTACGCCATGGAGGCGATGAAGAACTCTATCTTATGCTGGAGCGGCCTGGACGTACTGCACTTACACGGATGGTCCTTTGAGCTTACACTTCATGCTGTGTTTTAGCAGAAAAAGCTCTGTTGCAAGCTTGATGGCTCTGAAGGCCTCTGTTTACGCTGCTCTGCATCAAGAGGCTGCGTAGATCCTCCCAGCATATTTTTCATGCTTTTACACGTGGCAGGCTGTTTGTCTTCTGCGGAGCATAAACAGCTCACATATGCCTGTGTAAAACTAGGCAGCGTATTCCTTTGTACGCGAAAAAGCGGTTTACGCAAAGAAAATGGCAGTAAATGATAGCCTGGGTTGCAGTGCCGCGCCATTATTATAGTCGTCGCCTGGGTAGTCGTGCAGTACTCTTTGTCAGGAGTCCAGACGTCAGGTTCATTGCATGATCTGACAGGTTTATTTCGAAGAATACGAAGCGTTCCTCGTATACTTTAATGCTGCACTGAAAGCGGATGAGTTTTACGCCATAAAGGCGATGAAGCACCCTGTTTACGCTGAAGCAGCCTGGACATACTGTATTATGCGGATGGTCCTTGAGTTTATATTTTACGCTGTGCTCAACGAAAAATCTCTGTTTGTACGTTGATGGCTCTGAAGTCCTCTGTTTACGCTGCTCTGCATCAATATGCTGCGTATAGCTATCCAGCGTATTTTTCATGCTTCTACACTAATAAGCTATTATTGTGTATTTTTTGTTACAGACATGTTAGTATCCTCACAATTGGATTTTGATTAATCAAGTTATGGTCATTTTGGTCGGAAAAGACCTTGTCGCCTCTAAATTAAAATTATGACTTGTAGCAATTTCTAAGACTTGTAAACTAACTCCAAAATTTATAAAATTTTGTTAGAAGCATACCCAAAACAAACTAAGCCTAGTAAAAAAAAATCCTAAACTGTAGGGTTTTCTTAGGTTTTTCTGACCTATAATTTATTTAGTAATTTTTTTAATGAAATAATAACAATATTACTATAGAATGCATAACAATTTTAAAACCAAACCTAAATTTATGAAATTTGATATTCAAGTTACTAACATGTTAGGATCATGACTGATACAAATTTAGAATAAAACCAGTTCGTTGGTTCAAGTTATGTTACTTAAAATCTTGCATATTTCTGGTTATGAATTCAATAGTAATAATATTCATTCATAGATTTTTAATAAATAGTAATTAAACTCAATAAATCTCCAATTTTTAGTAGCCCTAAGGTTTTGGTTAATTTTTTTTTTCTAATGGTGCAAAATCCTATCGCGGCTTAGGGTTATGCAAAAAATACTATAAACTACTCATGATTTAGAATAATTATTGGATTTTAAATTTAATAATAGATTAAACTATTTCCTAAAATCTAAAAAATTTAAATCCAATATTATACACAAAAACCTAAGTTCCATAAAATTTTACTTGAAAAGGATCTTTGTAAGGGGATGAAACTTGCTCTAAAAATTAGAAAACCAAGCTGGAAATTGTAGCAACAACCCATAAAGAATTTTAGGGTTTTAAAAAAAGAAACCCCTAACTTATTTCTAGGCGGCTGCCTTAGCGGACTCCAAGCAAACTATATAGATAGTCAGAATGTGACAACCCAAATCCTAAAGTCCAGTTGTTTCCAAGTATAGTGACCCATCTTCGTTGTAGAGCACGATATAGGGTAGCGGCTGGAATAACCGAGTTAGAATCAGATAATGGAGAACTTAGTAGATGTAGTAAATTATGTCTTGGAGAATGAACTCTATATAAGAAGTCTCTGTCTCAAGACCTTTGCGCTGTTGGTTTTTTATATTGCTTTCGCTATTAGTTTTTTGATACGTTTTCGTTAATATTTGTGATGAATGTTCTCATTCTTTCTTTCACTATCTTTGTATAGATATCAAATTCCTGAGAGAAAGAGAAGAAGAGTTCTGAATCATTGTTGGTGCAATTTCGGGTGAACGAGTAAGCGAACCTTGACCGTTGTATGAAAGATATCTTTTTCTCGATAATTCATCAACTAATGAGTGGCTTGGATCCTTCTATCCTTAGTCTTCATGCTTAACCAAAATATTACCTTATTACTGAGTAGTGTTCTTATTAATGAAGCCTGGCAAGAAATCTTGAAAGATAATGAAAGATAATTATTTATATTGCTATTAACCTGTTGTAATAGAATGATGAATTGTGTATTGTTGTAATAAATGTTGGGACCATTGCATCGCCATTTATGGTAAGTCACTGGATTCGACAGGTAAAAAGCAAAGTTTCTAGATTGAGCAGTTAATAGTGCGAGCTCCGACTTAAGGCAAAGTAGTGATACAGATGAGAGTCATGGCATATTTTATCAAGTTTTACGTAACATGCATGATATGTTCTTTTTTATATTTACAGTTGCATGTGCATCAATGGTTATGTGCAACTTGTGCACAAGGTTTAGTTACTCGAAACAGTATTCCGGGGCCAAAAAAATGCTTCAGCCTAGGGGTACAATGATGGTACTGACGTATTAGCATCAAAATTGCTAGACTTTAAGTGGGGCTAGCTACCCATGTTGTAAAGGATACCAAAATTCTATTTTTTTAAGATGGCTCGTAGCAGCGACCTTCATATAGATATATGGCATAGATAATGATGTCGTATGCAAGCATAGTAAGTTATTATTTATTTAAAGAGAAGGATAATGATCTTAGGTAAGAATCACCGATTGGTGAAAGTTATGATATTTATTTTATGTTTCTATCATATATGAATTGTTAATTGACCCTAAGGCAACAAAAAAAAAGATCATTTTTATAATAGTGTTGCTCTTATATTATTTACAGTATCAATTTTAGGTGTGATTGGTTACGTCCGTTCACCAATACACAATAATATACTGACCCACATCTTTGTGGTCCTCTACAGGTGATGGAAACCTAATTAAAGATAGAAGACGATGAAAGCTTGTCCGACTCTTTAGAAGCCATGCACTCTTTTTAAATTTTGTATTTGGAGACGAAGATTTCCACTGAAGGTATTTTTATGTTTATTTTAGTAGGGGATATGATGTATAGATCGATTGTATCTTATTTCAATATTTTTGCAAAGTTGTAGCCAATTTTGGCATTTTTACTCGATTTCTTAGAGCCTTATGTTTTATGCTGTAAAAATTATTAATAAAAAAATATTTTAGTTTTATTCTGTGTTATTCAATTTCTCTGTGATCTGCTACAAGTTCTCTGAAAGATATATCTTTTACAAAAAATGAGCGTGACCATGCTTTGTATAAGTGCAACTCAGGTTTGTACGATATCACGTCTAGTTGCAACCTTTCAGTTCGGCCAAATCAGGATGTAATAAATTGGTATTAGAGTACAACTTTACTTTCTTGGATTTTTTTTTTATATTTTTGAAAAAGATACCTATTTTTATTGAATTTGAAACCTTGATTTTTGATTCCGTGAAATAAGATGTTCCAAAAAATAAGTCCATAATATTTTATAAGACTAATAAGATTTTTGTTTGTTTGAAGCAATGGCAAAGTCGAATAACGTAAACAAAATGATCAGTTCCAGGGCGGTACCATCGGGCGACCCGATATAGAGGATATTGCAAATGATGGTATGTCACGACCCGCACCCGATGTAAGGGCACGAGAACGTGGGTATGTCCAGCCTACGTCATAATATCGATGGTAGAACGTTGTCTAGGTTAACTATCAATCATACTAATATGACTAGTTATATCATGTACTCAATCACAATAATCTAAAGGAAGAATGAACAAGAAAGGTAACTCAAACAATTATTCTAAAAGAAGAAAACTAGACAAGATATGGAAAATGAACACTAAACTAAATCTCTATAATTATCATCTTAAGTCCATATGGTAAGAGCAGTCCAGTCTATAGCACCATTCTACGATCCTGGAATGGAGAACATAATAACCACTAGAAAAATATATCTAGTCAGGAATGGAGCGAAGCACACCTTTAACAGTAGTTCCAATAAATGATAAAGACTATATAACAGTAAATACAGAGAATATACCAGATGAATATAACAAGAACAATAAATATACAAGATATGGAATGTTGTAAATAAATACAAGAGCAATGAGCATCAAATACAAGAGTCGAGAGATACAACTAGCTAAGTGAGTGAGTACTAGCTTTAACATGTGATCGGCTTAGAAACTTGCACAAGGATTATGGCCTGGTTAATCATACATGTTGTGTATGATTAACACTCACAAGGAACAAGAAATGCACAAGGAGGATATGATCACATATCTTCACTAACACTCCCCGTCCCCGATTGGTACAATGGATCAAACCATGACACACTACGATACATGATTCTTTAAGAAGGGAGCCCTCCTTCTCATGAATCGATGTCGTTACATGTACAAGAATCATAAGTCATGCACAAGAGTCACAAGGCTTGCACAAGATACACAAGGAATAACATCTCATGACGGGATCCAAAAAATACCAATCCGTGTAACTACTTGTCAAGAAATCAAGAATATCTACACTAGATACAAGAACATGGAAGATATCATAAACAAAAAACTGTCAGAGAATATACTCGCCTGGAATCCGGGGTGAAGTATCAAACTGTATATGAATCAGTGCCTCAAGGACCTAAATATGGAATATCATATCAATATAATATTTTGAATGATAAAGAAGTTAAAGTAGTTAATTTTTAGGTCTCAAGCCTTTTCTAGGTCAAACTAGGTCAAAATAGTCGAACTATGTCAACTCTAAGTCAATACCTTGCTAAACTATGTATTCTAGGTCATACTAGTCAATATTAGTAGTCCCAAGGTTACCTAGGTAAATACCTTAATACACTAGGTTTTTTTAGATCAATACTAAGTGTTTTAGGTTATATACTATAATATCCTAGCTTAGTACTATACTATCTTATCTATATGCTAATATCAAGTATATTGTCTTATCTATACCCAATACCTAAACTGTCATGCCCCAGTACCAAAATATCGAGGGACTAGACACATGGTAATGGCCAGCAGCACATACCGATGGACAAACCCAATTTAATGGATCCATCGGGGCATACTTAAGCTATAAAACAACAATAAGGGTCTACTAATCTCATCCACAGAAATGAATACAACAATATCAATAGAGTAAAATATAATCATCAGCAAGTCACAAGTAAATAAATTGGGGAACATCCCGATAACATGTCTGATACAATAGTCAAGATACAGAAATAAAGATAACAACTGCAAATACTGAGTATGGATAAAGCATATACTCAGAAGTTATCCTCGGATATCACTCATCTACTGGATCTGGTACTGCTCTAGTGCCTGCTCCTGTTAATGCTCCTGTCCTGTATACCTCGGGATCGATCTCGTTTGCTATACCTGGGGACATAATCCGGATGTAGGTCCTCAGGGGACATAGCAAGGTACAAAATAACTCAAGCTATAAATAATGCAGTACAGCAATAATGAATAAAAAGGGTAAAATATATAACCAGCTAAGTGATATGCAAGATGAGAGCATCACTAGAACTCAGGCTGAGACCACTTCAAGCTTTGTGTCGGGAAGCTGGTAGTAGTGATATCATGTGGTTTGTCTAGCTCAGAGAGAGACTACGATACCATCATAATATAATCAACCTGTAGCCTGTGTGTCTCTCCCTACCCAATGTAATCATACGTCTCATGTCCACAATATCTCATGTCTATGCCATGCAGGATCATAACTAATGCATCAAGTCATATAATATCTAAGCAAAATAATATATTATGAAACCTGTAACCTATACAGAATTACCATGAATATCTCGGGAAGATTCTGTCTCATGAATAGTGTCAGGTGTCCTGGGTTATGATGTACTTGATAATGTAAGCACGAGAAGTATAGGGGCTCGGTATCCATGTTGAGGTGACGTTACACAACTCTGCATACAGTGTTGGCACCCGAATGTTATTCGAACGCTAAGTAAGTTACACGGTCCTAGGTTAAGCATGTACAACAATTAATTAAGTCAAGGAAATAAGTACTGCAATATTGGCAAGGTACACTTGCTTGAGGTTCTGGCTCCAATTGTAGCTCTGGCCTCAGTGGGATTTGCAGGTACTCCTCCGGTTGCTGAAATAAATATCACCATCAGATTCAAAAAATATCAAATAGCTAGAAATGCCTGTCCTTGAGTCCAATTTGGACACATGGGCAAAAATGACAGTTTCTGGTCAAAACGGGGTCCACATGTGGGCCGCTTCGCACCGAAAAATGTGTCAGGAACAATGGCCTCTAAATTAATCAAACTTAGTGTCAACAAGTCCAGAATAATGATACAAACCCAACAGAATTTCCAGAATTGAATTTCGATGAGCCGATCACAAAATCGCCCATCAAATGGAGCTGCGGGGCCCACGATACGCGATTTTGTCAACGTTCTTAGAATCAAACCAAACTTGGGTCACAGGACCAGCGTATTGCTACGAGTCCGATGGCACAAGTTTTGTTTCGATCCGACATGTGGACACAAAGTTACAGCGAGTTCCAGAACAGGACGATACCGGGCGTTGTCGGGGGATACGCGTTGATTCCGGTGTGCACGCACATCCAAATCAACTTCCATGAAATCCCACACATCCGTATCAACGGCGTGCAACTTTCGGTGAAGATCGCATGTGACCAAGTCGTCCCCTTTGGCGGGGCGCAGTCAGTTCTGGGGGAAAATAGGGTATTATTTTTTCTGTTTTTGGATCGCAGTTCGCGATCACCACAGGATGCGACACACTGAGCGGGTTGTACGGGCATTGAGAGGGTCACACACGGTTCGCATCACAACAGACGGAACAAAAAATAGGACAACGAGGAGAGAGAAAAGACTACCTGAACAGGGCTCCGCGGAACTGAGATTTCTCGTGTTTGCGAGACGACACGACACAACGCGACACGATACTGTGCTGTGTCCAGGTTAGGGTTCCGTCGACTCGCCGGAGCTAAGGGAGGAGGAGGCGGCTCGGCTGAGGTGCTGCAGTGAGGTGGCACGGCTGCTGGTCGAGGCGGCCGGGGTCGGCTCAGGCGAGGCTGGCTAGGGCTGCATTGGTGGCGGGCCGGTTGAGCTGTTGCGACAAGGGACGAGGCACGGGGAGACGCCGGGGCTCGGGTCGAGCGGCTGTGGGTCGGGGAGAGGGCGGAGGACGGCGAGGGGAGAGGGCTTCGCCGGAGACGACGGTGGCGGAGGAGAGCAGGAGGAGGAGAGGGCGGCGGAGCGGGGTTTTATAGGGAGAAAGGGAGGCAGAGCGTCGGCCGACGTCGGTTATGGGAGACGGAGCGGCTGGGGGAGGCGGAGCGGCGGAGAACGGCTGCTGGTCGTAACCGGCGGCGGGGATCGCGACGGCCGGCTGGGACTCGAACCGACGGGGGTTAGGGATAGAGTTCCCGGGTCGGGTTCAGGTCCTGGTCCGGCGGATGGGGATCCGACCCGATCCACAATGGCATAGGTGCGGGTTCGGGTACTCGGGTTTCTGGTCGGGTTTGGGTCTGACCCGACCCGCTAGGAATTGGGTTTGGTTCAGTTTGACCGGTCCGGTTCGGGTTGGTTTGGTTTGGTTCAATTTTGAAATAAACCGGATTTATTTTTAGGGTTTATTTTGGTTTATTTAAAACTTAGTTTTTAGGTCATTAAAAATATTTTTGGGGTCCAATAATTTCTCAAAAAATTATCCTATGTCTAATTTTTCATTTTACACCTAAAAATATTATTTTTATAATATTTTAATATTATTTAACATTATTTAAAAATTAATTAAAATCAAAACACCTTAGTTTTAATCCCAGAAAATTACAGAAAATTATGTAAAATTGCTTTTATAAATTATTGAAAAATCAGGGGGTTTACAATCTACCCCCCTTAAGAGGATTGCGTCCTCGCAATCAAAGAATAACCGGTCAATAGAGATGACACGGTTGCAAACATTGTTCAAAGTACATCACAATTTAGGAGAATAAAGGATGAGGGTTTAAGCAAAAACACATAGGGAATCATTTCCCTATGCATTGGAAGTTAAGCAATTTCCAGAATACAAAAAATCTAGAAAACTACAGTTTTAGAAAACTAGGTTATCACTTATAAAAATATACTAGGTTATCAATTATTAGCAAGTTTAAAATTACTGGGTTAAGGCTAGGGTCACGAACCAACAGGCACGAACTAAAGCAATACTAGACGAGATAGCTACGAAAACTTATGCCCATTAGCTACTCCATGAGTCTGCGCGTACTCCAAGGTCATTGCCAGAGCTTGTCTGCGTCCTTGCGGTCGATTCCTCTGCTGCCGCTGAGCCTGCTGGAAGAGTAGTGCCTGGGGTATCAAAGTTGGCCTCGGTTGATACCCTCCTGGAGCTGGTGGTATGACTCCTTCAACTTTCGTTTGCGGTACTCCCAATGCTGGATAGGCTGGCCTCGGTGCTGGTAACGCTTGTTGGTTAACCATTGGTGCTCCTTCTCGACGCTCAAGGCATTCCCTCAATAAATGCTGACTGGATCCGCAAGCTAAACATAATCTCCTTTTTCGTCTGCACTCATTCTCAATATGGCCTCGCTTGTGACAATATTGACAGACAGGTAGTGCCTGTGGAGATGCTCCAGATGGCTGGTGTATGTGAGGTCTTTTTGCAGCTTCTTCCTGTGGTGCTCTGGCTAGTGCGGATGTGGAAGTCTGTTTTAGACTGGTCTCTCTCCTGGTGACGCGCTCCATGCGTCGGGCTGCAGCAAGGATGTCCGAGTAAGATGTAGGTGTAACGGATCCAATTAGTTTATGTAGCTCGAAGTTTAGTCCGTCGAAGAACTTCTCAGCCTTCTCTTCTTCTGTCGGGATCAGGGTTGGGGCGAAGCGACTTAGATGAATGAACTACGCGTTGTATTCTTCCACTGTCATACTGTCTTGAGTGAGGCAATTGAACTTGTCCCAAAGTTCTGATCGAGCGATAGCTGGAATGTACATCTCCTAAAAGAGTCTGGAGAACTCCTCCCAAGTGACTCGGTCTGGTCCGAGTCGTGTCTCCTCAGATAGCCACCAGTGATGTGCATTTCCCGTCAATTGCATTCTGACGGCAGTCATCCAACGTTCCCGTGGAAGCTCAGCTGCTTCTAATTGATGTTGTATGTTGGTAAGCCACTCATGAACTTCTGTGGGCTCCTCCTTGCCTGAGAAGGTATAGGGCTTCAGCTGGCAAAAATCGGTGATAGAGCCCGTCGTTGGCCATCGTGCTGGTAAATCTGCCTGCTCCAGTGTGATTACTAGGCTGCTCCTCAAGTTCTCTGTCTCATGACACAGAGCCCCTTGTTGAATTTGTTGTTGAGCTTGCATCATTGCGTAGATTATTTGTAATATATGATGCCCGTCCATAGCCTGCCCTTGTGGGAATACGGGCATTGGTGGAGTAAATTGCGTCGATGGTGGAATGTCATCTTGCTGGATTCTCGAGGCATGCTGATTCGCTTGACTACGATGTTGAGCTGATTGACCTTCATCCATTAGTATTACTTCATCTTCGTTGGTTACCACATCATCTCATAGTGATATTGCAGGAGTCTCGTCGTTTGCTCGTGGATTCATAACTCTGCATCAAAAATAAACAATAAGAGGCGCATAGGAATCAAGACAGGATGCAAGTTAAATAAATTTGAATCCGATATAGATGTCAAGAACGATTCAAGCAAGTGAATGAGATACTTATCCTATCTTATTGTTGGCTTGTTCGGTCCCTAAGTTAAAATCGAACAATTTAGTTGAATACCTACATGGGCCACCACAAAAATATTGTCACACCCCAGTTCCAAAATATCGAGGGACTAGACACGTGGCAATGGCCAACAACACACACCGATGGACAAACCCAATTTAATGGATCTATTCGGGCATACTTAAGCTGTAAAATAATAATAAGGGTCTACTAACTCATCCATGGAAATGAATACAATAATATCAATAGAGTAAAATATAATCATCAGCAAGTCACAAGTAAATAAATCAGGGAACATCCCGATAACAGGTCTGATACAATAGTCAAGATACAGAAATAAAGATAACAACTGCAAATACTCAGTATGGATAAAGCATATACTTAGAAGATATCCTCGGGGATCACTCGTCTACTGGATCTCGTACTGCTCCAGTGCCTGCTCCTGTTGATGCACTTGTCCTTTATACCTCGGGATCGATCTCGTCTGCTATACCTGGGGATATAATCCAGATCCAGGTCCTCAGGGGACATAACAAGGTACAAAATAACTCAAGCCATAAATAATGCAGTACAGCAATAATGAATAAAAGGGGTAAACTATATAACCAGCTAAGTGATATACAAGATGAGAGCATCACTAGAACTCAGGCTGAGACCACTACAAGCTTTGTATCGGGGAGCCGGTAGTAGTGATATTATTTGGTTTGTCTAGCTCAGAGAGAGACTACGACGCCATCATAATATAATCAACCTGTAGCCTGTGTGTCTCTCCCCACCCAATATAATCATATGTCTCATGTCCATATCGTCTCATGCCCATGCCACGCCGGATCATAACTAATGCATCAAGTCATATAATATCTAAGCAAAAGAATATGTCATGAAACCTGTAACCTATACAGAATCACCATGAATATCTCAGGAAGATTCTGTCTCATGAATAGTGTCAGGTGTCATGGGTTATGACGTACTTGATAATGCAAGCACGAGAAGTATAGGGTCTCGGTATCCATGTCTAGGTGACGTTACACAACTCTGCGTACAGTGTTGGCACCCGAATGTTATTCGGACGCTAAGTAAGTCATACGGTCCTAGGTTAAGCATGTACAACAATTAATTAATTCAAGAAAATAAGTAACAAAACTGCAATATTGGCAAAGTACACTTGTCTGGGGTTCTGGATCCAACTGTAGCTCTGGTCTCAGTAGAATTTGCAGGTACTCCTTCAGTTGCTGAAAAACCATCACCATCAGATTCAGAAAATTTCAAATAGCTAGAAACGCCTGTCCTTGAGTCTAATTTGGACACAGGGGCAAAAATGACAGTTTCTGGTCAAAGCAGGGTCAACATGTAGGCCGCTTCGCACCAAAAAATGTGTCATAAACAATGGTCTTCAAATTCGTCAAACTTAGTGTCAACAAGTCCAGAACGATGATACGAACCCAACGAAACTTCTAAAATTGGATTCCGATGAGCCGATCACAAAATCGACCGTCAAGTGGAGCCGCGGGGCCCACGATACGCAATTTTGTCAATGTTCTTAGAATCGAACCAAACTTGGTCACAAGACCAGCGTATTGCTACGAGTCCGACGGCACAAGTTTCGTTTTGATCCAATGTGTGGACACAAAGTTACAGCGAGTTCCAGAACAGGCCGATACGGGGCGTTGTCGGCGGATACGCGTTGATTCCGGTGTACACGCACATCCAAATCAACTTCCATAAAATCTTACACATCCGTATCAATGGCGCACACCTTTCGGTGAAGACCGCACTTGACCAAGTTGTCCCGTTTGGCGGGGCGTACTCAGTTTCGGGAGAAAATAGGGTATTATTTTTCTATTTTTGGAGCGCAATTCGCGATCACCACAGGACGTGACACACCGAACGGGTTGCACGGGCATCGAGAGGGTCACGCAGGGTTTGTGTCACAACAGACGAAACATAAAATGGGACAGTGAGGAGAGATTAAAGACTACCTGAACAGGGCTCCGCAGAACTGGGATTCCTCTTGTCCGTGAGGCGATACGACACAACGCGACACGGTACTGTGCTGTGTCCGGGTTATGGTTTCGTCGACTCGCCGGAGCTGAGGGAGGCGGAGGCGGCTCGGCTGAGGTGCTACGGGGAGGTGGCATTGCGGCTGGTCGAAGCGGCCGGGGTCGGCTCAAACGGGGCTGGCCGGGGCTGCACTGGTTGCGGGCCGGTTGAGCTGCTGCGACAAGGGACGAGGCAGGGGGAGACGTCGGGGCTCGGGTCGAGCGGCTGCGGGTCGGGGAGAGGGCAGAGGACGGCGAGGGGAGAGGGCTTCGCCGGAGACGACGGTGGCGGAGGAGAGCAGGAGGAGGAGAGGGCGGAGGAGCGGGGTTTTATAGGGAGAAAGGGAGGCGGAGCGTCGGCCGGCGTCGGTTACGGGAGGCGGAGCGACGGAGAACGGCTGCTGGCCGTAACCGCCGGCGGGGATCGCAGCGGCCGGCTAGGACCCGAACGGACGGGGGTTAGGGATAGAGTTCCCGGGACGGGTTCGGGTCCGGGTCGGGCGGATGGGGATCCGACCCGATCTACAAAGGCATGGGTACGGGTTCGGGTACTCGAGTTTCGGGTCAGGTTTGGGTCCGACCCAACCCGCTAGGAATTGGGTTTGGTTCAGTTAGACCGGTCCGGTTCGGGTTGGTTTGGTTGGGTTCAATTTTGAAATAAGCCGGATTTAGTTCTAGGGTTTATTTTGGTTTATTTAAAACCTAGTTTTTAGGTCTTTAAAAATATTTCTAGGGTGCAATAAATTTCCGAAAAATTACCCTATGTCTAATTTTTCTTTTTACACCTAAAAATATTATTTTTATAATATTTTAATATTATTTAACATTATTTAAAAATTAATTAAAATCAAAACACCTTAGTTTTAATCCCAGAAAATTACAGAAAATTGTGTAAAATTGCTTTTAGAAATTCCTGAAAAATTAGGGGGTTTACATAGACTCACTAATATCTTACCCTCATTAACTTGATATCACTAATTACGAGTACCCTAGCTATGCTCTTGCCGACTTAGACTAAATCTCTATGTACCTTAGCACCACCTCCAACTGACATTACCTTAATATATCTTAACTTATACATGACTAATAACAAAACCCCTCATTAGTGACACCACTGAACCTCACTGTTAAAATACCTGAACACACTCTCAACATCAGGGCTCCTCTCCTTAACATGAATGAACACTTACACCTGAGAGCCCCCACTACTATACAACTACTGTTGTTGCTTGTTTCTCTTAACTATAGACTACCTGTCTCTCCCCATGAACCCGAGTCACATGCTCCAAATGATACACACAAGCCTTCATATAACCTATTGCTATAACTCTTCCTATTTGCCTGTTGATACCTCAACTGCTCATCCCTTAGTTGTTAACATAGGTTACCCAATTATCTATACTTACATCTTTTTAAAACACACATACACACCCACTGATATACACTGCCACTGTTGTATTCCCTTCTAATACCTGAGCATATGTGCATCCTGTAGAAGCATAAAAAATACGCTGGGAAGAGCTACACAGCCTCTTGATACAGAGCAGCGTAAGCAGAGGCCTTCAGAGCCATTAGGCGTACGACAGAGTTTTCTCCACTAAAATACAGCATGAAGAATAAAGCTCAAAGGACCATCCACATAAGTGCAGTACGTCCAGGCCGCTCCAGCGTGAAACAGAGTCCACCATCGCCTCCATGGCATAAAACTCAACCGCTCTCAAAGCAGCATAATAGCGTACAAGGAACGCTTTATCTTCCCCGAAATGAACCTGTCAAGTCACACAGTGAATCTGACCTCTGACTCTTGATAAAAGGTGATGCACGGCTACCCAGACGACGGCTGGAAACGATGGCAGACCTCTCGGGACGCATCCCACAGTATTATGGCAGATCTCACCATTTAATGCAGAGGATTTGGTAAAACATCACCAAACCGTCGTTTACTGGAGTCCCCTAAGCATAAACCCTTCTTTTGCGTACAAGGGAATATGGTGCCCTGTTTTATATAGGCAAACATGAGCTGTTTTACGCTCCGCAGCAGACAAACCGCCTTCTACGTCAAAAGCTGCACTTCGTACGGGATTCAAGGCACGTCTCCACGTCTAATTGCACAGAGGGGTGACAGTTTCTCTCAAGACACGTCTCTGCGACGGGTGCACAGAAGGCCTGCAGACCTTCGAAACACGCCTCCGTATTTAATCCATAAGGTGATGGCAAATCTCTGTAAGAGATTTGGTTATATCTTAAAAAGCCGTAATTCCAATTAAGGCGTCCACATCAGCACGGTATGCAGCGGCTTCTACGCCCATTCAGGATCTGTGCTCAAGCGGCTTCTACGCCCATTCTGGCACGATATGCAGCGGCTTCTACGCCCATTCAGGATCGGTGCTCATGCGGCTTCAACTCCCACTCAGTCTCTACGACTACTCGGCTTCCATGCCCACTCAGTCTCTACGACTACTCGGCTTCCATGCCTACTCGACTTCTATGCCTGTTCGGCTTCTGTGCCTGTTCGGCTTCCACGCCTATTCGGCTCCTAGGCCTGTTCGGCTTCTATGCCTGCTCGGCTTCTATGCCTGTTCGGCTTCTATGCCTACCTGGCTTCTATGCCATGGTGATGGACATTTGGCTTCTACGCCAACCTCTGCTACACAATGGATACCTACCCTCGTGACTTTTACGCTGTGATCTTAGTAGCAATCGTACGTGTTGTGTCCCCTTAGTTGGACCTACGTCACCCGCTCAGTCAAAAGATCATCTATACGTAGGCATTGGTTACTTTAACCGTTGTGTAAAAGGGTGCTGTACTTTTCACTCCTCGGTTGCTACACCAACGGAGTGGTCACTGTCACCAAAGACTCTATAAATAGAGGCCCCTGTCAATGGGGAACAAGGTCGAAAAATTGGTCAAGAAACCGATATCAGATCCCGGGTCAGAAAATTCGGTCAAGAGTACCAATATCAGATCCAAGGTCGACAGTCAGAGAAGATCGAACAAGGAGGAGAGAGAGAGAGAAAGAGAGAGAGAGAGAGAGAGAGCCCGGAGCTCAGGCAAAGAGCGGGGATCGACGACTTCGGCATCGTGCATCCACCCTCTCCTGCAACCTTCGAAGCTGCTACCTGTCTTCCACGGCACTTCTTCAATATCGCGTGGTCCAAGGGCTAAAGTGATCGACCGCAGATCAGACACCTATAGCAATTTATACCCAGATTAAATAAATTATACTCCCACATCCTCGTATAGGATTACATTGTACAAGTTTGTTTGTAAACCAAAGGGTACGGGTTTCGCACAAACCCCATCATTGAAATACACTTTCATTCTTTCGTTTAATACCACAAACAAGATGGCGACTCTGCTGGGGACGTCTTTCTCTTCTGACGAGGAAGTAATTGCTCAACGCGATACGGTATCTATAGGAACCGTGAAGAAGATGCTGGTTGTTCATTTCGACCAGTCTGCTTACGAAGACATGCTTCGAACCGGGGGTAGCTCTCACTCTCTCTCCGTCCAAGACAACAGAAAGCTGCGCAAAGTATGGATGCCCAAGACATCCTCAACCATTCCTGTGGACTCTCCGATCTCTCCGACCAATGAGGTGGTAGCATCGCTCCCTCCATGGCCTGCACGTAAAATTCAGTCTCCCGCTACGCGCGGTACAGACAAAACTTCGGGCAAGGCCTCTGCGCTAACCCAGAAATATCCACTGCGCTTTACGTGTAGGAACCAGTCTCCCGCTACGCGCGGTACAGACAAAACTTCGGGCAAGGCCTCTGCGCTGACCCAGAAGTATCCACTGCGCTCTACGCATAGGAATCAGTCTCCCGCTACACGCGGTACAGACAAAACTTCCGATGGTGCCTCAACGCCAAATCGGAAGAACAGATCATGCTCCACGCGCGAAACAACATCTGACTTCTACTGAAAAATAGATGAGCACGGTGATCTCCATGAGGGGAAGCAAGCAGGCGAATATCCAACCTCTCGGCCTTTACGCCAGCAAGAGAACAATATGCCTACCCTCTGGATTACGCGAGAAGCCGATGACCGACTGAGGACCTCTTCAGCTTTACGCCAGTCTGAGCGAATCTCCAAATTACGCCAGGCGAAGTCCCGCGGCGTAAAGCAAGCTCCGGTTGCTACTCCTGACCTACGCGAATGCCTAGTCCAGAAGCGTAAGGAGAAGGGATCTTCCAATATATCTATTACGCCCCCCAGAGAGCAATGTTGTAATAGTCATAAGTTTGTGATTGACTGCTGCTGTTCTAAAGCAAAACGGTCGGTCTTCGACCGATTGAGCTACTCTCAGTCTTTTCCGAAAGAAGAGCACGCGTATGCGTCCGTGAACATGGCTTCACGCATACCCAGAAGAAGGTCGAGCTCGAGACGTCATCCCTCTGGGCCTCCGAGCCGAATAAGATTCGAAGACCTCCTCTGGAGCACTGAAGCTGGGGTATTCCAAAATACCCGGGCAAGGTCACAATAGCCAGCTCCGTACTCATCTGATTCCGACGCTGGGGGTCGCCAATCTCCCAGAACAGATGCTGAGAGTGTAGAGTCGACTTCTGCGGCGACCTATACTAATCCTTTGGTGACGCCTAGGGAAGTGGGAGCTTACGCCATTAAAGACGAACGCGAGGAGGCTTCAAGAAATACGGAACAACGCATCACTGTGCTAGAGACATCTCTGAAGCAAATGCAATCCGTAATGGAGAACATGCACCAGATGATGCTAACTCAGCACGCGACTGCCATGGCTCAAGCGTCGGTCCCGCCAACTCAGATACGTGTGGGGGTGGACTTACCACCATCCGACCCAAGCCAAGAACCTGCTCTAGATCAAGAGTCGACAGTCCCTCGGCTTCCAACTGAGAATCCGATGCAGGCAGTGCGGGAGTTGAAAGCCCAGTTTGACGCCTTGAGGCACAAAGATCAGCTCAAGAAACTGGAAATCAACCAGCCTTACCCGGCTATCTGGGAAGAAGTCCCTTTTCCTCCGAAGTACAAACCTCAGACTATGGCTCTGTTCGAAGGAAAAACATCACCAAGTCAATACACGAACTATTTCAGTATGATGACGGTGTTGCTACAAGGGAACGACGCCCTCCTCACTCGGGTGTTCAAGGGCTACCTCTCAGGAGTAGCCTATCAGTGGTACCGTAGCTTGGCGGACAACTGCATTACTTCCTTTGAATACTTCAAAGCGCTATTCTTTACACGATTCTACGAGGGTGGAATGGACATGTCTATGTCCTCCCTCATTGAAGTCAAGCAAAAGGAAAAGGAAGACGTTCGTACCTTCATCGAACATTTTCGTCAGGCCACCTTACAAATGCCTCCAGGAGTTCGAGACTCGGCGTTAGTAGACATTTGCAGGAAGAACTTCCTTCCTATAGTCTCGGTGTTCACAGGACCATATCAGTTCCATGAGTGGCCCTCATTCATCGTCTCGGCAGTGGCCCCGAAGACAACAGTCGCAAGGCGCACGACAACGGCATCATGATCTCCGCCTCCGACAGAGGCAAAAGGCCATCTCCCAGCGGCGACCATCCTCGCAGCTCCAAGGGAAAAGAAGCTCCGACAGTCAATACGTCCAGACAAAAGACGGCGGCGACCACGCAGACAAAGCCCGGGACTTCCAGGCCCGTCGAGGTCTACTCTTTTGATGACGATATCCCTAGTATATTTGAATGTCTCGTCAAAAGTGGCAAGATCACCCTGCCGGAGCTAAGGCGGCCCCAAGAGGTCGGCAGTACCGACGACCCCAAATACTGCATCTTCCACAGATACGTACACCACCCAACAAAGATATGTTATGTACTGAAGAGGAAGATCCAGGGGTTGATCGATGCTAAGGCCATCACCCTGCACGACATCGAGAAAACAGTCACAGCCAACATGATCTCTCTGCGGTTCGGCGATCTGCCTCCCCAAGAAGTCATGGACGGTATCACGCCCATTTCCCGAGCCACAATGGATATCGTCAATCTTCCTCCGACTAGGGATCAAAATCATAACCTGGTACCCCTGACCACCCGTCAGGGCGAGATTATGTGGGTTCATCCAGATTTGGTGTCAGAGCTCGAGGACGGGACTAGAGCTACGTCCAGGAGGAGCTCAAAGTGCAAACCATGCCATATGGTCACAAATACTTCGCCATCAGACGAAGACGAGGTACTTGCTGCAACTCGGTCAGGGAGAGCCTACCTCAATGACTATGGAGCAAGTCAGAAGGATATACCGGCAGACGTTTCAACTGCCAAACCTGCAGGGCCAAGCCCCGTCATACCGGAAGCCAACCCTTCAAAACCGATGCCGGCGGACAAAGGAAAATAAAGAGAAGTGCGCTTCGATAAACCTGTGAAAAATATTCTGAACAAAGGTTTTGAGAAGCCATATAACTTCGACATCCTAGCCCAACTGGCTAATACACCGGCCAGGCTCTCCATCTTCGAGCTACTCAGGCTCTCCCAAGACACTCGTCTAGCCTTGAGTGAAGCACTGATGCAGGCGGAGGCATGCTTGACCCAGCTCAAATCTCCCGACGAAGAACCAGTGGCGTGCCCTCAGTGCCACAGTGTGATGGAGGTGGTCCCAAATATCACCTTCACCCAAAACGACATGCTGTTAAAGCATAACAGGCATGACAGGCCCCTCTATTACACCGGGTACATTGGTTCCATGGAGGATGATCAGATTCATATAGATCCGGGATCATCAATCAGCATTATCCTGCACAGTCTGCTCAGACCTTTAAGGATTCCTACCAACGAACTGGCTTACACCTCCACTACAATCGTGGGATTCAACGCCGGAAGAAGTAAGCCGTTGGGGAAGATTCACCTGAGGATCCAGATTGGCAACCTCAGATCGATGGCCACATGTTACGTGATCAATTCAGAGGTATCCTACAACATCTTGCTGGAAAGACCGTGGATCCACGATCACAACATCGTTCCTTCAACTCTACATCAATGTCTTAAATATGTAGACCCCCAAGGGATGGTACAAACGGAGGTGGCCGAACTAAACCCGTTTAAAGGAGTAGAGTCCTACTATTCCGACGCCGTGTTGTACTCGCAGGACCACACGAAAGAAGTGGCGGGCAAGACAGAGAAGGAATCCCACCGGGAGCCAGAAGAACCCTCTGCCGTACTACCGCTGTCGATCAGAGTGAAAGGACGAACCACTCGTCCAAAAGCCATAGAGCCCATGGCTATTCACCTGAACTGATCCAGCTCGAGGAAAAGAAGCAATTCTCCAGCGGTTACTCTGAACCAGAAGCCTCCACCTTTGGTCATCAACCTTCGGCGCAACAAGCAGCCGACCGAGGTAAATACGACCAGGAACGGAGTTCCAGATGGCAATAAACATCCTCTTTTCCAGTACATTAATACTCAGATTCCAAATCAGGAACCCACTCCCCATGACGAGGTAGAACCCATAGCACAAAAGTTCTTGGAAGCTATAGACTCCTACCATCCGCATATCTGGGAAGCAGCTTCATCATCCAACGTCATCACAACGTATGGACCGCATAAAAATTCTATCTTCATAATCCCGCCTACCTGCAGCAGTCAGCATCCAATAGTATTTGGCCGCATGCGCAATCAGCCAGCCATCCAGGAAGATCCTTCCGATGACGATACTGGGAAGATGCAGGTTCACCGATACAGCCCTCAAGCGCTGAAGATCATGCAAAACATGGGCTACGACTTGAAGCGAAAGTCGGGCCTCAACTACGGAAAAGGCAGAAGAACGCCGCCATGCGGCGACCCCCGCTACCAACAAACTCGTTTTGGGTTAGGGTATGCCACCTCCCTTACAGCTTCCACGTCGGATAAGGACATCTTTTTCTCCCTGGGATGGCTCGACACCCCCCGACTCACCTAGTGCTCCCGAACAAGCACTATCAGCAAATATGGTGATGACAGATCCCTCAGAAGTAGAGGAAAGAGATTCTGAGCCGTTTGAGAATGACTCTTGGGCTCAACAAATTGATACACAGTGGGAATTCTGCTTCGACCTGAGGGAACCTCCAACCAAAGACGAAGTTATCTAAATCGATGTTGGGAGTGAGCTTTCGCCAAAGTCGATATTTATCAGTGACAATCTTCCGTCAGCCGAAAGGAAAGAAATCATACAGCTGATAAAGGAATACGTCGACGTCTTTGCATAGAATTATGGAGACATGCCGGGCCTAGACCCGAAGGTGGCTACTCACAAACTCAACATATTGGCTGACTCAAAGCCTGTGAAGCAGCACCAACGCCGGTTCCGACCGGACATGATGGACGCCATTGAAGCTGAAGTCAAAAAATTGATAGCCTGTGGGTTCATCCGGGAAGAACAACATCCCGACTGGGTCACCAACGTTGTCCCAATCATGAAGAAAAATGGGAAGGTACGTATCTGCATCGATTACCGAGATCTGAATGCGGCCTGCCCCAAGGATAAATTTCCTCTTCCCATCACGGACATCATGATCGACAACACCTACGGTTTTGAACGCATGTCTTTCATGGACGGGTTCTCAGGATACAATCAGATCAAGATGCATCCTGAAGACGAGAAGCACACTGCCTTCCGTACCCCGTTGGGAGTGTATTGCTATACGGTCATGCCCTTCTGATTGAAGAACGCCGGGGCTACGTACCAACAGGCTATGAGCGGCATATTCCATGAACATTTATGCAAAATAGTAGAGTGTTACGTAGACGACATAGCCGTCAAGAGCCGCCTCAAGGATGATCACATTCAGGACCTAAGGACGGTATTCGAGTTAATGCGCCAACATCAACTCAAGATGAACCCTACAAAGTCCTTCCAGGGCGTATCTAGTGGCAAATTCTTGGGATTTGTTATCACCACCAAAGGCATCCAGGTGGACCCTGACAAAGTCCAGGCCATCGTAGAAATGCGACCGCCCCGCAATCTGAGGGAACTCCGGGGATTTCAAGGCCGTCTGGCTTATATCTGTAGGTTCATATCCAACCTCTCAGGAAGATGCCAGCCTTTTTCGTACCTCATGAAGAAAGGTGTATCCTTCGTATGGGACGAAACCTGTCAGCAAGCATTCGGGGAGATCAAACGCTACCTCACCAGTCCGCCAGTTCTGGTGCCTCCCATCATGGGGAAACCATTCTTGTTGTACGTCCGAGCAATGGATCATTCGCTAGGAGCTCTTCTAGCGCAGAAGAATGACGAGGGGCATGAGCAGGCTATCTACTACCTCAGCAGGATGATGGTCAGAGCCAAACATCGGTACAACCCAGTGGAGAAAGAATGTCTGGCTCTGATGTTCGCTATCCAAAAGATGCGGCACTACGTCACCGGCCAGACTATTCATATCATCTCCAGGATCAACCCTATTCGAGTACTGATGAGCAAGACGAGTATTCTTAATTCCCGCCTCGCAACCTGGGTGATGCTGTTAACACCATATGACATGGTGTACATCCCGCAAAAGTCCATCAAAGGCCAAGCGCTGGCCGACTTCCTGGCTGCTCATCCGATCCCGGAGGCCTCCAAGTTATACGAAGACATTCCTGACAAAGTTGCAGAATATAATTCCGTAATGGAAAGTGACACATGGCAACTGTTCTTTGACGGCGCCTCCAGGACTGGCCCCCAGGGAAACATGGTTTCAGGGGTAGGAATCGTCCTGGTCACTCCTGATAAACTCGTCATCTACCGGGCATACTCTCTTAATGAACCATGCTCCAATAATATGGCAGAATACAATGCCCTGTTGATTGGGCTCCAAGTCGCTGAAGAGCTGGGGGTCGAAACCCTGGAAGCTTTCGGTGATTCTCTGCTTATCGTCAATCAAGTCAGAGGGATATACGAAGTCCGGAATCCAGACCTTATCCCCTATCACCGAGCGACAATCGAGATAGCCATGACGTTCAAAGGGTTCTTCCTAGAGCATGTACCTCGATCTCAGAATCTGGAAGCTGATGCCCTGGCCAGTCTAGCTGCGGACTTAGCTACCCCTATAAGAAGGCAAGATTCGGTGATCCTTCTTAACAGAGATTTATTTTGCGTGAAGAACAACCTTCACATAGAAAGCAGCCACGCTGTGAACACAAATCCCCCCATGAGGTGCTGGAGAAGTCCCTTCATAGATTTCGTCGCATACGGAATCTTGCCAGAGGACCCCAAAGAAGCAATATCCGTCAAGAGACGATCATTACGCTTCTATTTCGATGCATCTTCACACTGCCTATATCGTCGAACCTACGACGGACTGCTATTAAGATGCCTCTCAGACGACACAGCACAGTAGATTATCTGAGAACCTCACGATGACGTATGTGGAGCACATCAGCCCGGTCCTAAGCAACAGGATCGTATCAGAAGAATGGGCTACTACTGGCCCACTATGATCACAGACTCGATCAGCTATGCAAGATAATGCAGAGCCTATCAGGTTCATGCAGATTTCATACACTAACCGTCTAAATATCTACATCCTACGGTCGTATCCTGGCCCTTCGAAGCATGGGGTATGGATATCGTCGGTCCCATTCACCCGTCTTCCTCCAGAGGCCACCGGTTCATACTGGCCATCACGGATTACTTCTCCAAATGGGCAGAGGCGATCCCTCTGGCTGAGGTAAAAGCGTCTGACGTGATCAGCTTCATCAAGCACCACGTCATTTATCGTTTTGGGATTCCTCGAAGGATAATCCATGACAATGGGCCTCAGTTCATCAGCCAAGCATTTCATCAATTTTGCGATAAAAGTCGAATACATAATATTGCCTCTACGACATATTATCCAGCTGCTAATGGTTTGGCAGAAGCTTTCAACAAAACCATTATCAAACTCCTGAAGAAGTTTTTTTCTTCAAACAAAAGAGAATGGAACGAGAAGCTGGGCGAATGTCTCTGGGCATACCGCACAACGGTACGGACACCTACAGATTGTACCCCCTTTTCACTGGTCTACGGGAGCGAGGCAGTTCTTTCCATCGAAATACAGATCCCGTCGCTCAGGATAGCAGTGACTAGTGAGTTGACTCGAGAAAAGAATGACCTGTTAAGGCTACAAGAGCTTGAAGGATTAGACGAGAAACACCTACAAGCTCAACAGCGTATCGCGCTTTACCAAGCAAGCATTTCCAAAACTTTTAATCATAAAGTGAAGGAAAGAGTGTTCAAAGTCGGCGAGCTAGTTCTAGCCGTAAGAAGACCGATGATTCTTACCCACAGAAGTAAAGACAAATTCTAGCCCAAGTGGGAAGGTCCTTATGTGATCGAGATAACGTTCTCGAACGGCGCCTACAGGATAGCCCAGCCTAATGGAGACCTGTTAATGGCTCCTATCAACAGCAAATTCCTGAAAAGGTACTATGCTTAATCTCCCCTGCTCGGGTGGGACATAGCAAGGCTCTCGATTCTGACAAAACTACTTCCAAAACGCAATTAATAAGGTTACGCCCTATCATGTCCGTATGACCTCTGAATAGATGTGTCCTACTAAGAAGTTTATCGGGAGTCTATCATGTCCATACTACCTCTGATAATACTTTCACCCAAAATGGGTCATTTACATTCCGAAATGATGGGTCCACAAAAGTCAGAAAAGAGTCGCCTTTATTTATTCCCAAGAGGGAGGCAGAATAACATCTGGGCAAGCAAAAAGGGGAAAGAATACATCATGATGGCAGGTGAGTCAGATTGTGAATCTGCCACTCCAACGCAGCTATCCTCTCATTCCTAAGAACCAAGGCGTCGGCACGAGCCTGCTCCAGTCGTGCCTCGGGAGTGTCCGTGAGGGTCAGATCAGCCTTTGCCCGAAGACAGCCCATGCGAGCAGCTTCTGCACGGTCCAGCTCCCATCGCGCTGTACTCAGTCGACCGAACGCTACGTCTAGACCTGCCAGCGACTGAGAAGCCCACTCCTCTTCTCGAGCGAGTTTTTCCTTCAGCTTGGATACCCTCGCTGCATTCCCTTCATGCTCAGAGCGACACCGCGTCTCAACGGCAAGAGCCTCTTCCACGACAACTTTTCTCCTATCCACCTCCAGCTTATGCTTCTGGATAGAGTTTTTTCTAGGCTTTCCACCTTCGTAGCAAGCCGCGCAGTCATGAGGTCGAACCGAGCCTGAACATCAGCATCGAGACCCCGAGTCAGCTGCAAATATTCGTTAATAGGTTGCTCTAACCCATTAACCACCGCCTCCAGGGCGTCAGCTATCCCAGGATCGCCGAGCTCCCTGATGACCCCGATCGAAGCAAGATAAGTCTTCCTCAGGCGCTCAAAATCTAGACTCTTCGCTAACACCATTGACACCATCGTTCTCAAACCGGTGTAGAAAAGGCTGGTATGTTGCTCGGTCAACGCAACTAGATCCGACCGAACGCCGAGAGCGCCCGCAATGTCGGCAAGTCCCTCTCCAGGGATGATTGCAGACGAGGTAGCCATAGCCGTCGCATCGACACATGGCACAATCGAAGAAGGTGCGATAACGGCGGTCGAAGTCGTCGCCACACTCACAAGAGGCAGGGTCACGATGACGTGTTCATCCTCCTCTCGAGGTGACGAAGCTACTCCAGGCGTACTGGCCCCCGAAGCCACTTCCTCATCAAAGACGAATGCCTCCTCGTCAGAAGCCCGAGCGGAACCAGAATGCGCTTCAACACTATGCTCCCCGTGGGCGCTATCCCCTGAGAAGAAAACGAGAAAGTCAATATCAGTATGATGATAATCTTTCTCAAAGGAGACATAAAAATGACATTTTACCCGGAGCCAACGGCATATACGACGCATCTGCAGTCGATATAGCTAAACCATGCCTTAATGACGCAATGCGAATCGTCATGCCTGGAGAAGGAGGTGGGCCGACCGACATCGCCGAGAGTTCTGTCAGGCCTCCACCAAGACGTGGTCGAAGTTCATCGGTCGGAATCTCGCCAGGTGCGCTCACTAACGCGGCAGGAGTCATGCCCGCTGCTGGCCTCAGGAAAGATTCTCCCATCTGCCTCGGCCACACAGGCAATCTCGCTCCGCTACCTGGAGCAGTAGCCGCCACAGCCACCTCTAACGAGGATTCTCCGGCATCACCCCTGAGGTAGGGAGAGGCAGGCTCACTCCCAGGAGCCGCAATGCCAGGAATGCGGAGAGGACGAGCAACCGTCTCCTTCCTCCTCTTGCGAAGAGAAACTTTCTTCAGAGCAGAAGCCCATCGCTTCCCAGAAGGGACTACCAAAGCCCCCGCAGACAGAGGCACTTCGTACCTCGGTACCGATACCAGAGGCTCGTCCGGAGTACCAGACTCCTCACCTTCATCCGAAGAAACCGAAGGGACGTCAACTCTTCCCCCATGCTTGGGAGAAGGCACCCGGAAGCTTCCACGCACGTCGAAATCACGATGGAAGGTGTTAATCGCCACGTAAAACTGGGCGTAAGAATGGAGAATGCGAAGCTCCGTTGAGGTTGTAACAACCGGCACAATGAAGGTTGCCCTGCTACAACCCATAAGGAAATATCGCCACCCTCTAGCACCATCAATGAGTCCGCCCTTGGACCTAAAGCTGGTAACGGCATTGCCCACATGCAGCTGATCGTACCCAAACTGCCTGGCAAATCGACTAGGCAAGTAGGGCTCTAAGAAACAGTGATCTTCGCTCCTGTACAGCAGATGGGAGGGCCTAATACAGACCAACCAGTTAAAAGCTTCCGGGGAAAGGTCGGTCTTCTCTCCACCTGAATCCTCAAGCCACACCCCTGATTGATTGCGATGCACGGGGGAAGCAGTACAAAGGAGTTTCCAACCGTGGTCGAGGTTCAACACCAGCCGGCAGCCTAAAACTGTGCTCACATTCCAGGAGGAATCCTTGTAATTCAGCAAGAATATACCCCCCGAGCTGCTACCGGACCCAGGAGACATCACCCGGGGATTGTAGAGAATCAACCATCCCATCAAGTATAGGTATGGTAATTCCATCCTAGGAAAACTCTCACGTCGAGCTTCGTCGACGAGCAACCCGTCAGTTATGGCTCTCAAGCCAGCCTGTATACGGCACACCATGGCAGGAAGCAAGCCCAGTCTTGCCCCAAACACCAGGCGCACTGCCGGCCACAGGATGTTTCGGTGAATGCGATCCGCGGACGTGGTACCTGGCACCACTACTCGGCGCAACCATATGGAGAGAAAACCAGCCAGCTGGGCTTCCTTAGACAAAGGCCTGTGATAACGCCTCAAGTAACTACAGGCCTTGGTGCCTTCCGGGTACTTTCCTACCCCCTTGACAAGAATCTGGTCCAGAGCTTCAGCCTCCTCCATAAGAGTCTCCACAACCTGGGCACTAAGCACGCCCAAACAGTTCACGGGCTCATTCTTGCCACCCGAGGCTTTCTCTGACCTGGTGGCCCCGGCTCGGTAGAAGAAGAGGTAGGACATCCACTTGGTGGTGTGAGCCAAATCAGAAGGCTCGTTATAAAAAGCGGTGTACGCAAAGTATTGACACATCAGCTCCTGATATACTTCCGCCACCCGAGGGTCTAAATCCCCCAACTCCCGGTTGGTGGGAACATACTATTCATATGGAGTATCCTCCATCGGCAGTCTCGAGACAACTGCCATTTCGTGGAGCGCTAACCCCAACTCCCCCAGTGGAGTGGCAAAGGTCCCGGTGAGCGGAATGTACCGCTCCATCAGCGCCAGGAACAAATTAGGGTTCGGAGGCAACCCGACGCTCGTCGCACTCACAGCGGCATATAGTCCAATGCCCTCCAACTCTCTCTGGAAGTGCTTCAAGGCCAAGTCAACTAAGCATCTCCATCGGGAGTTCGTTGGGGCGATCCACCCATTGCATCGAGGATTCTTCTTGGGATATACCCCACCTCGACCCATAAAGTCGTTGCAGAAGGTTGGCAATTGGACCTGCTGGATCACCAAGCTATCTTCACTTGGAACACTGCCCGGGCACAGTCCTCTGAACAATGTCACAACGCCGGAGGGGCGACTGACGAATGACCCCTGGTCGGCTCCTTTCAGATGAAAAATCTTCCTCGGCTTGCCGTGAAGATCAGGAGTCAGCGTCCATGACATCTTCCTAGGATGCGTCGCGTGGAAGAAGACCGAGATGGGATAATCCCTCAGCATCGTTGGCAGGTACAAAACCAAATTCCAGGCTGAAAAGACCCAGGGCTCCCTCTTAGGCTTCGTCTGGGACTGTTTGTCGATCATGTCCCCAAAAAGGAAAGCCGGCTTTACGTACGGCTCCCCGTCTACATAAGTCAGAGGCTCCCCGTTGATCATGCTCAGTAGCATTCGCTCGCCCTGAGCCGATATTAAGACCCTCCTTCCTTCAGGGTACTGGGGTCCGGAGATAGGGAATGACACGTGGGACAGATCCTCCAGGTAGTTCGAGTGCAGCATCCCAGCAGCGGAGCCCATCACCTCGGCCAGTGGAGACTCACCCAAGTCAACTACAAAAGTGCAAGGAAAATACGTCATCACAAGTCTTGCACGAACATACGGACCGAAAGAAACAACAGTCTGTGCTCTACGCAGAATTGTGCAAATCTGGCAATTTTACGCCGGAGGTCCCCCCACAAGCGTAAAATTCAAATTTTACGATATACCCCAATTTTCGGTAGCCATAGCTCCTACGCTCAGAACTACGAAAATATGGAGTCTTTACGCTGACACATTAAAAATGTGGGCGTAAAAGATGAAAATGCCTCCGTGCATCATCTTCCTCAAGAAGAGGCTATCAGCACAGAAGACGACCTAGCGCGGTCACGTTCAACGTGTGCGAAGGATTTTTCGTCGTTTTTGTCACCCCAAAGGCTTTACCTCTAAAACCGGGTGCACTGCTCGTCGGCGGGATACCTCGCTTAGAAGGAAGTTAGCCTTGACCGACCGAAGACCCCCTCGCTGGGGCGGAAGAATGAGAAGAGGAACCTATACCCTTTTCCTTAGCGGAGGAGGTTTGTTTCGACGCCATTTTCTGAAGATTCGAGGGAACGAAGAAAAAAACTCGAAGAGTCGGAAGATCTCTTTCACAGAAGACGGATAAAAAGTTTTTCTCTCAGAGAACTTGGGATATATATAGAGTTCGGGCCGACTCCTCGAATCCTTAGACGGACTCCTCGAGACCCTAACCAAATCTCACAAAATTAAATAATGGGTTATGATTGGATGCCATGTCATCCCACTAACCTTGAAAGATGGACAGTCAGCAAATTCGAAAAGTTTTTTCGTGCAAAGACGGTTCAGCAGGTCACGCTCGATAGCAAAAGATCTACGATTTTACGCTCGCAAGCTATAAGTCTTTGGTTTTACGCCCGGATGCCTTTGTGCTCAATAGCTTTTACGCTCGAGAGGCCACAAATCTACGACTTTACGCTCAGCAGATACCAAATCGATGATCTCACGCTCGATGGCGCTCAGTTTACGCTCAGAAGCAACAGATCCGCAAGACTTCACGCTCGGAGAAATTTTCTTTTCAGGAGCTACAGATATACAGTTCTACGCTAAAGGAGCTTTCTACGCTCGACGGCTACGAATCTACAACTTTACGTTTGACAGCTACAAGTCAGGTTTTTGGCCCGGATGCCTTTGTGCTCAGTAGCTTTTATGCTCGAGAGGCCACAAACCCATGACTTCACGCACAGGAACTACAAGTCTACGATTTCACGCTCGATGGTGTTCTACGCTCACAGGCTACAGATATACAGTTCTACGTTAAAGGAGCTTCCTACGCTCGACGGCTACGAATCTACAACTTTATGTTCGACAGCTACAAGTCAGGTTTTTGGCCCGGATGCCTTTGTGCTCAGTAGCTTTTATGCTCGAGAGGCCACAAAAACCATGACTTCACGCACAGGAACTACAAGTCTATGATTTCACGCTCAACGGTGTTTTATGCCCGGAGGCTACAGACTGATGATTTCTCGCTCCACGACTTTTCGTATATTCGAACGATCCCCAAGATGGTCAATTATAGGAGTTCACACAGAAGATACTCCTCCTTGGCCTCAACATATCCCAAGTACCCGAAACATACAAAGAGTTCAAACATTGAGAAATTACTCTTCTCGGGTCAGTTGGAGGTTCATCCAAACTCCAGTCTGAATATCTCGTCTATCAAAAGATGGCAACTCAGTTTTTGACAGCCATTCCTCGACCCTGTTCCAAGGGATTTTCGAGAAGTCACTCTTGAAGGCGAAGACTGAACAAAAATTCTATTTATCAGAAGTTCAGAGCTCTACGCGGTTTCTCAGTCCCAGCAACAGGACAGTTCTAAGATGTTCAAAATGCTCTACAGCATTCTATGAACTACTCGCTATGCGTAAAGGACAGGACCTAGCACTCTTTCTACAGAGTCAACGTACAGATTCAGACGTGTTAAAGCTGCACATATTCAGACTTCACAGCAACATATGGCAAGACGATCATATGAAGAAGAAAGATGATTTTTATTAAAGATCAAAATCATGATTACATATGAGGGAAATCCAATCTACAAGGGTTTTCTTTTTATTTTTATGATTATATTTGAGGGAAACTCCGTCTACAAAGGAGCTACCCCCTCGTCGTCGAAAGATCGCCCCCAGAATCCGTTCTACCGGGTTCTCGCATCGGTGCAGGTCTTCCTCTTCTTCCATGGCGGTTCATTTACTTCCACAATAATGAACAAGAAGATCCTCCATTCGCCATGGCCGATCCAGCTGAGGGGTCTTCCACCCAGCTCGATCAGGGACGATAGATTACGGTTTGTCTAATCTCGTCCGCGGGGATCTAAGGAGAAGAGATACAGCTTGCAAGCTGTGTGGTCAAATACGACCCTTCCTCTCTCATGGGGCAACGCCATACAAAGTTGCTGATTATCCCGAGCAAGGGAGGCTAAGATATCCTTCCATGATCCATCGTTGCAGTGGACACTTGCTCGAAGACGCCGTCTTTTTTGGGTCCTTACACACTGGAAGAACATGATCTCCTTCTTCCTCAAATCGACCCGGCAAACACCGGTGATCATCTCTGCGTGGTGATAAAGATGTAGGGAGAACAGGCTAACTCCCCCAGCCTTTTATAGGCAAAAGAGATCACAGCGGTCCCCCATAAATCTGCCATAAAGTCTGCACCGACCATTTCAACGCTCCACTCAGAAATGTTTCGAGTTACGAGGGGCCATTCATGCTTCGTTCAAAGCGTTTCAAATTCCAAGGAATTTAAAAGCTCTGAAGGGGGTCTTGTAGAAGCATAAAAAATATGCTGGAAAGAGCTACACAGCCTCTTGATACAGAGCAGCGTAAGCAGAGGCCTTCAGAGCCATCAGGCGTACGACAGAGTTTTCTCCACTAAAATACAGCGTGAAGAATAAAGCTCAGAGGACCATCCGCATAAGTGCAGTACGTCCAGGCCGCTCCAGCGTGAAACAGAGTCCACCATCGCCTCCATGGCATAAAACTCAACCGCTCTCAAAGCAGCGTAATAGCGTACGAGGAACGCTTCATCTTTCCCGAAATGAACCTGTCAAGTCACGCAGTAAATTTGACCTCTGACTCTTGATAAAAGGTGATGCACGGCTACCCAGACGACGGCTGGAAACGATGGCAGACCTCTCGAGACACATCCCACATTTTGATGGCGGATCTCACCATTTAATACAGAGGATTTGGTAAAACATCACCAAACCATCGTTTACTGGAGTCCCCTCAGCATAAACCGCTCTTTTGCGTACAAGGGAATACGTCGCCCTGTTTTACACAGGCAAACATGAGCTATTTTACGCTCTGCAGCAGACAAACCGCCTGCCACGTCAAAAGCTATACTTCGTATGGGATTCGAGGCACGTCTCCACGTTTAATTGCACAGAGCGGTGACAGTTTCTCTCAAGACACGTCTCTGCGACGGGTGCACAGAAGGCCTGCAGACCTTCAAAATATGCCTCCGCATTTAATGCATAAGGTGATGGCAAATCTCTGCAAGAGATTTGGTTATATCTTCAAAAGCCATAATTCCGGCTAAGGCGTCCACATCAGCACGGTATGCAGCGGCTTCTACGCCCATTCAGGATCTGTGCTCAAGCGGCTTCTACGCCCATTCTGGCACGATATGCAGCGGCTTCTACGCCCATTCAGGATCGGTGCTCATGCGACTTCCACGCCCACTCAGTCTCTACGACTACTCGGCTTCCACGCCCACTCAGTCTCTATGACTACTTGGCTTCCACGCCTACTCGGCTTCTATGCCTGTTCGGCTTCTGTGCCTGTTCGGCTTCCATGCCTATTCGGCTCCTAGGCCTGTTCGGCTTCTATGTCTGCTCGGCTTCTATGCCTGTTCGGCTTCTATGCCTACCTGGCTTCTATGCCATGGTGACGGACATTTGGCTTCTACGCCAACCTCTTCTACACAATGGATACCTACCCGCGTGGCTTTTATGCCGTGATCTTAGTAGCAATCGTACGTGTTGTGTCCCCTTAGTTGGACCCACGTCACCCGCTCAGTCAAAAGATCATCTATACGTAGGTATTGGTTACTTTAACCGTTGTGTAAAAGGGTGCTGTACTTTCCACTCCTCGGTTGCTACACCAACGGAGTGGTCACTGTCACCAAAGACTCTATAAATAGAGGCCCCTGTCAATGGGGAACAAGATCGAAAAATGTCACTACCACGTTCCGAAAATAGGGGTATTTTTGACTTTTTACAATAACTAATATTATTGTAGTTACAATTTAGTAATTTCGTGATAGGTATATTAAATTAAATAAATATGTGAGGTGTGTAATTAAATATAGTAATTATATACAGTGTTCAATTATATTGTGCTGGTAGACTTGACCTAGAAGTCAGTAGGTGAACACCTGTCCGAATTGTGGGATTCAGTATTTTGATTGTTTATTTTAGAATTTAATTCTTGGAGGTAATAATTAATTACTGTATTTTATTTAATACTTGGCGCATTGCCTTTGCTTCGATATTTGGAGCGCTACCCTGACTTTTGTCTTCCAACAAATTTCACCATCTTGTCCTAGACGTGCCCGTCTTCAATTCTGCTATTTTTGTAACTCATAATTGTGCTCTATGTACATTATTTCTGGCCGCACAAAAAATTGTCGCGGACGTTATTTAATAAATCTCTATTTTGTATCGTTATGCGTTCCAATCGAAAATTGAAGGCAATCTTGACCTATTTTTCGTGCGGCCCAAATTAGGGTAATATTCTGTTCTGAGTCTTCTTCATTATTGGTATTGATGACTTGACCTGATTTTTATCCCATGTACTCCTAATTAATTGTTGAACACAACTTGTATTTATTTCTAATTAATTTGAGGATATCATTTTATCTGATTCCGTAAATCCCAAATTAATTCCAGTGCCCTGCTAATTGAGCCCGTACCAGTCTTACAGTGCCCCCTGACCCTACAAAACATCGGACCCCGAATCGTCCGCCAAATTTTTGTCATTTTATGTGTTTGTGCAAATTCCCGAATTTAAGGGGGCTAATTTGCAAATTTGCAGTTTTGGTGTAAACACCAATTTGTTTAAACCAATGAGGAATCCTTAATATTTTATCACCCTCACCCCCACATGAACATTCTTCATGTCCAATCTGGACCACTCATTTAAAGTGGGTCCATCCTCACCATTAGATTCACACACCCTATCACCCTTTTTACTATTTAATGTCACATCAACCCATTTTCCTAGAAAACCCTAATCCCCAAGCAAGCCCCCACCTCCTCACAAGCCTCCATCCTCTCCAACGTAGGAAGAAATTCTTCTTCCTTTCTTCTTCTCATTTCTTCTTCTTCTCCTTCCTCTCTTCTTCTTCTCTTTCTTTTATATTTTGAATTTGAATTCATAAGGGAGGGGGGGGGGAACACTGTTCACCCCCCCACAGTTCCTGTTCACCCCCACATTAAGTACCCGGCAGCCCCTGTCTCTCCGACCTCCGGCGTACTCCGACGTTCAGCCCGGCCTTCAGTCCGGCGGCCCCTCCACTGCCCTTCACCAACCCGCACGGCCTGCTCCTCCCTCCATCTCCCCCCGCACGATCAACCCTCTGGCCTACAGCCAACTCCCCATTCCCTCTGCTGCAGCCCGACGACGAACCCCCGACCTTCCCTTCGACTCTCCGGCGGCCAACTGCACCGCTGCTCCCCCTCCCTGCTGTGTTCATCCATCCTCTCCGGCAAGTCCCGCCGAACTACCACCACCTACATCTACACCACCACCACCACAACCTCCATCATCTCCTAGTCACCACCACCGCCAACAGATACTCCGGCCCCTGCTGCTGCCCGCACTTACTGTTCCACCGGCAGCCATTGCCCCGATTGGCCTGCTCCTTCCCTCACACCACGACCCGGACGGATCTCGACTCCCTGCTCGCAACTCCGATGCTGCAGTCTCCGGTCATCCTCCCTCAACTCCCCTGAGCTCCCTCCCGCAGCCATGACTCCCTGCTCCGGCCATCTCTTCCTCAACAGCAGCTACACGACCAACATCAGCAGCCTCGATCCCGCCCCGCTGCGACGACTCGACCACCTCGTCGTCGTGCGCAGGTATAGTTATCCCCGTGTATATACGTAGTTATGAATGTATGTATTTGGTATATGGATAGTATATATGCAATGAATACATGGATTCATACATATTATTGTATTTGTATTCATATATAAGTTAGTTTAATGTATGTATATATTTAATATATTTGTATGGGTATATACTAATCTGTATATGTATAAGTATATTACTTAGTGTCAATATGTATATGTATATGTATGTTATGTATTAAATTAATGTTAAAACGTACGTATATATGTATACGTATATATTTAATATAAATTGGTATCTATA
Organism: Iris macrosiphon; assembly: GCA_036927795.1. Lineage (NCBI taxonomy): Eukaryota > Viridiplantae > Streptophyta > Magnoliopsida > Asparagales > Iridaceae > Iris > Iris macrosiphon. Next base: position 110,682,294 of record JAYESA010000010.1, on the reverse strand, counting down.
ACTACGTATACTAGTACAATTTAAATTAGTATATGTATAATTATTTATTTTATTAATATTTAACATGTATAAATTCTAGTATAAATATTTCTTAGTAAATATATATGTTAATGTATATAGTGTATTTTTACTTAGTGAAGATAGAGATATATATATGTATATATATATATATATATATATATATATATATATATATATTGCGTATTTTCTCTATTTTTCTATATATGTATATTAAAATGTACGTATTATAAATACGTATTAAATATATATGGTATTAATTTAACTGTATACATATAATATATGTTAATGTGTGTATTTTGGTATAAATATGTGTACCTATATATATATACGTGTATAAACATATTTTGGTATGTAAATATATATAGTGTATATATAAAACTGTATAGATATATATACATATACTTGTAAAACATATTTTTACTATATGTAAACAAATGTATCATATATATATATTTGGGGATATAAAATGTATATATAAACACGTAACGTATTTGGTATATGTATTGATTGGTATGGTAATAATGTACATATTTAATAGGTGTACATTATTCAATATGATGAGTATTTATATATATGTATTATAAGTATTAATGATAATTAATAATATGTGTATTTATATACGTATCCCTACTAGATAACCCTAGCTGACTAGTGCCCTGCCTGACATGGCCCTGAGGCCAGTATTTTAGACTGTGTTAGTGTAGCATCTGATGCAAATGTGGTTTTGCTTGTGATATGTTTATAGGACTGTTGGTTTACCCAGGGGACACTCTGGAACAGGACATCAATAATTACCAGCTAAGGACCCAAGGCAAGTACATTCTCTGATTAGTTTCTAATTTATGATATCTCCTATGTTCACTGTATCTAGTATAAATATCCATGTTCTTGACACATTGGTTATACGGATTGGTATACACGGATCTCGTCATGAGATATTATTCCTTATTCATGGTGTAGCTTGTACAAGACTTGTTTTCCTTGTTATCTTGTGCATGTACAGACACTGATTTCCGGGGAGATTTGCTACCTTCCTAGGGAATCCCGTGCCATAGCGTACCATGATTGGATCTACTATACCAGTCGGGGGTGGGGAGTATTTTAGTATAGATATGTGATCATACCCAACTTTTCATGCATCATAGCTCACCCCACGTCTCACGTCGGGTGCGGCCTGACCATCTCAGTGCCTCATAGCTGTTACGTGTGATTAGCCTGACCTCTACATGCATCATAGCTAACCAACGGTTAGCCTGACCTTCGTGAATCATAGCTAATCACATGTAACCAGCCTGATCAAGATCCCAAGCCGATCACATGTTAAAGCTAGTACTCACACACTTAGTCATAGGATTCTTGCTCATTGACAAATTGTTCTTTTCCTGCATTTACTTACAGTATTTCCAGTATTTCTCTCATTGTACAATTCTCGTACATATACATGCATCTGGTATGTTTCCATCTAGAACTGCTACATAGTTTATGTCATTTATATAGAACTGCTATTTAGAGATGTACTTTGCTCCTTCCTGACTGGAAATATTTTTTTCAGACTGTGACCTTAGTAGACTGGTTTCCGACACACTTGGGGAAAATTGGATGTTACTGATTGCAGGTATGATTATTGTGTCATTAGACTTGTGTTATATTCTTTTATTTCTTCATTTCCTATCGTGCTGTAGTTGTGATTGAGTAATTCTAGATTTATTTTATGATATCCACGTCTCCTTATGGAGTTGGATACTAGCGTGAGATTGTTTAGATAGTACTTGACCTAGACAGCGTTCTACCGCCGATGCTGCGGCGTAGGCTGGACGTACCCACGCTCTCGTGCCCCTAAACCGGGTGCGGGTCGTGACAAAAAATTGGTCAAGAAACCGATATCAGATCCCGGGTCAGAAAATTCGGTCAAGAGTACCAATATCAGATCTAAGGTCGACATTCGGAGAAGATCGAACAAGGAGGAGAGAGAGAGAGAGAGCCTGGAGCTCAGGCAAAGAGCGGGGATCAACGACTTCGGCATCGTGCATCCACCCTCTCCTGCAACCTTCAAAGCTGCTACCTGTCTTCCACGGCACTTCTTCAACATCGCGTGGTCCAAGGGCTAAAGTGATCGACCGCAGATCAGACACCTATAGCAATTTATCCCCAGATTAAATAAATTGTACTCCCACATCCTCGTATAGGATTACATTGTACAAGTTTATTTGTAAACCAAAGGGCGCGGGTTTCGCACAAACCCCGTCATTGAAATACACTTTCATTCTTTCGTTTAATACCACAAACACATCCCACATATACCAACAAGCCTGGTATCTGACTCTTACACCTACCCGTCTACTGATACCCAGGAGGACCTTACCTCACTGCATATATACATAACTCCCCCATAGCAACATCTACCCGAGCCTCCTTTGTAGTGTCCCGTTCCTCCTACTCGGGGAGCGCGATAAAGAAATACTTGGTATCGTTCGATCAGGATAGATTGAATCAAGATCCTTTCCTCATTATGGATTGGTTTCTTCAGAATCAGGTCCCATATTTAATGGATCATGCCTCAAGGAAGGACTCAGCGGCAGAGTCGAGAGGGGCCTTTTCGTTGTGCTGGTTTCTTTGCTCGTTTTCGATGCCGCTTGGTTGCTTTCTCGTTAGTTTTATGACTTGCATTTTTCTTGAATAGTTTTGATGGATTTTGTTGTATTCGTTCTTTGGATTTTGTATTTTGTATCGAACCCTTAGAGCTGAAGCATGAGATATTGATCATCTGTTGGTGCATGCAGGTGATCGTGTAGGCGACGCACAAACGGAGTCTTGAAGATCTCCCCTCTCTCTCCCAATTCACCAACTTGTGAGTAGCTTTAGTTCCGATTAGCGCCCTTCTTCCAAGTCTTTATTCTTCATAGTCTGACTCGTTTATGCGTTTTGATCGACGATACTATAAGAATAAAATTGAGTCGAGATAAAAGAAGAAGTAGACTTGAAAAAATTAATGTTGGTCACCTAAAGTCACTATACGATAACTTTGTTATGAGCTTGTCCGCTATGTATATGCAAAATCTTAGTTTCAGTTGTAGCTAGATCTTATTTATCTATAACTGTTTAATGGGTAGTACAAACTTAAAATATGATCATTGAGCAAGGTAGCCTATACTATAGAATGTGCATAAAGTTTATTTACTTATATTGCTTTAAAGTGCTTTATTTGATAACTTAGTTTGTAGATAAGGCATGGTTAAGGACAACTTGTGCACAAGAGATATTGTTCTACGAATGATCGTCGGGGCACTGGGACCGTTTTGACCTGGATAGAACATTTGCTAGTGTAGTCCTAGCATTGGATGGGTCCGTGCATCCGCCAAGGGCTAGCTACCCAAAGCGGAATGGCAGCAGACCGTCTCTCGTCCGACCAAGTGATGCGCTATGTATATTTAAAACTGTGCAAACTAACTATGTCTTCATGGCAGGAAAGGCCATGGTAAGCTGTGTACAAGTGGTTCAGATGGTGCAGGTAAAAGTCACCGAACAGTGGCATATTTTGTTATGTCCTTTCTTTCAATTATATATATATATATATATATATATATATATATATAATATTTAACTATGGAAAGATAGAAAGATCACATAATAATAATGTTGCATGTTCACATGAATAAAATATTAATTTGGTATGTTGGGTTAGCTCGCCCTCACTGGTACTTTTTGAAGTACTGACTCTTGTTGCAGCAGGTTCCCCGAGCCGAGGCAACGCAGCGAGGAGCTGAAGCTTCCCCCAATCTTTCTTAGATCTGGCGTATTCGTGTTGTGACTTTTAGTTCATGTTGTGACTTTTGAAGCTCAAGTACATAATCACAAGAAGCCCGCTCATACCTTTTGAAGATCCTAAGCGATGGTGCTAACTCGCACCCAAGATGGTTTGTGCTTTTGAAATATTAGTAAGGGATGTAATGTATGGATCGGCTATCTTATTTTGTATTGAAGTTTGTAAGCCCGTGCGACATCCTTATTACTTTTGGGTCAAGAGTCTGTAACCAGATATTCATTATCAATAAAGAGAGAACTTTCTATGTCTCAAATGTGTGATATCTTATTTGCGTACTCTGTTGTATGTGTTCTCTAATATATCATTATGCCTAGGCCTTATGCACGCGCGCCTTACGTGTGCACAGCATCACACACGGGGGACGATTATCGATTTAGCAAAAAATAGGGCATGGCATATTGGTATCAAAGCATGGCTCAGATCCTTTGACCTTCGTGTCAAAATGAGATTTCTTGAAATGACCCTGTCCCTCCCAGTTGAACTCTTGAATTCGCTTGGCCAAAATGAGATATGTTCCATATAGTGAGTCCATAATATATTTTGAGACTGATGCAAGTTATTTTTCTTTTAAGGAATGGTGTTAGAGCCGGATGCACAAGTGCAGGTAGTGGCGCAGGTGCAAGGGAGTAGTTCTGGCACTTCGGGCAGCTCAGAAAGTCTAGCAGCCGCGTCCTCTGTTGATCCATTTGAGCGGATGCTGTGTTTAATGAAAACTCAACAGAGGCAGGTGGAACTACATCAAAGCCAATTCAAGTCCAAGATTGAGGCTCAATTTTAGGCACAGCGAACTCAGTATGAGGCACAGCAAAAGCAAATGAATAGCCTGCAAACGATTGTGATAATGTTTGTCGCCAACAATCATTCTGCGTCAACGACTGCTGTGACAGTGTGAGTTGCAGCCGAGATCGTGGGACTTCAGATCTCTCAGGAACCTCCACCCTCAGACAAAAAGTGACCTATCCTGCAAATATCAGAGTTTAAGAAGTTGTGTCATGATACCTTCAAAGGGACTGAGGACCCCTCATTGGCGTTGAATTGGCAATTTGAGTTAGAGGACCACTTTGGAGTACTTCACATGGACGAAACGAAGAGAGTTGCTTGCGCTCAGCTTCAGCTCCATTTAAACACACATGATTGGTGGGATGTGCAGGAACAAGCTGTATTGAATGAAGATGACAAGACGACTATCTCTTGATCCATGTTTCGTAAGCCTTCGAAGAGAAGTACCTTCCATACGTCTTCCGTCGCGAGAAAGATGACGAATTTACATATATTTAGCAAAAAAATATGATAGTGTGGTAGTACGCCACAAAATTCAATAGGCTTACAAAATTTACTAAGTCTCATCTTTGTGACACCGAAAGTTAAGCTCGAAGGTTTGAGATAGGACTACGATCTTCTATTCGTGCCTACATCATCGTCCCCCAGTACCATACCATATCGGAGTCTCTAAACCACGTCCTTTTTCTAGAGCCGTAGTACCCCCCAGTTCGTACCGGTGTTGTACAAAATTTTAATCACAAGAGCCCTAGCAACGCAAGAGGTAATAACGCATTGTCCCAACAACGATGATAATCAGGGTGCAAACCCAGGGAGAGGTAGTGATCTCGTTTGCAACCGGTGTAATCATGTCGGCCACATCGCTCAAAACTATCGAGTATTCAAAGGAGCATGCTTTAAATGTGGTCTCCTGGGGCGTATAGTAGTAAACTGTCGGGAGGGAGGACCAAACCAACAGCGGCAACAAAATCGTACGCCTCAAGATCAGGGTCAAGCATCTCGAGCGAACTAGATGGCACCATAGAACGCTCAGGCCCAGGTCTATGCTCTGACTCGGGAAGAGGTGTTCGCATCAAATACGACGGTGTCAGGTATATTACTTTTCAATAATGTACCTGCTTTAGTATTGTTTGATCCTGGTACTACACATAGTTTCATTACGACAAATTTTGCCGCTGAGAACACATTTTCTGTGACACCGCTAGGCCTAAACCTTAGCGTCAGTACTCCATCAGGCATAAAATTGTCGGCTCACTTAGTTTGTCGTGAAGGTAATATTTGCATCGGAGGAAAGAAATTATCACTTGATACGATAGTCTTAGACATCAGGGACTACGACATCATTCTGGGTGGCTGGGCGCTTCCTCGGCTACCATTGATTGTGCAGAAAAGAAAGTTGTATTTCGTCTACCTGACGAGATCAAATTTTGTTACGCGTACAGTCTATGACCGAGAGCGCCGAGTGCCTGCATGGTGATCTCTGCAATGTCTGCTTGGTGGATGATACAGTTTGGCTGTAATGGGTACTTGGCGTCCATTCGAGACACACAACAAGATTACATAAACGTAGAGTCTACTTCTGTTGTGGCAGATTTTCCTGATGTGTTTCTCGACGAGTTGCTCGATATGCCACCCGACCGAGAGATAGAGTTCACTATTGATACATTTTTCGAGACTCAACCAATTTCCAAAGCTCCGTATCAAATGGCCCTGGCAAAACTAAAAGAGTTAAAGGTTTAGTTGGAAGAATTGCTAAATCATGGGTATATTCGTCCTAGCGTGTCTCCGTGGGGTGCGCCTATATTATTTATAAAAAAAAGGATGGCTCGATAGGACTCTGCATCGACTATCATAAATTGAATAAGGCCACTGCTCGAAATAAGTACCCCCTTCCCAGGATCGATGACCTCTTTAATCAACTACAAAGTATGACGGTATTCTCAAAAATTGATCTTCGCTCAGGTTACCATTAGCTCAAGATCAAGCCGGACGATGTGCCGAAGTCAGCCTTTCGTACTCGCTTAGCCACTATAAGTTTTTGGTAATGCTATTCGGATTGACCAATGCCCCTGCCCCATTTATGGACTTAATAAATCGTGTATTCCGACCATATCTTGACAAGTTTGTAGTAGTGTTCATTGATGATATCTTGGTATACTCGAAGAATAGGGAGGAACATGCAGAGCACTTGAGGACCGTGCTACAAACTCTTCGGGACAACAAGATATACGCAAAACTGAGTAAGTGCAAATTTTGGCTTAGCAGCGTATCTTTCCTCGGGCACATCATTTCTGCGGGAGGTATTTCAGTCGATCCATAGAAAGTTGAAGCCATAGTCGAGTAGAAGTGGCTTGCATCCGTTGGTGAGATTCGAAGCTTCCTCCGGCTAGAGGGCTACAACATGCATTTCGTAAAAGACTTTTCCAAGTTAGCATCACCTCTGACTCGCCTCACACAAAAGGGAGTCATATTCGAGTAGTCCATCGACTGCGAAGCCTCGTTTGAGGAGTTAAAGCAACATCCCACCTCTGCCCCACTACTTGCACTACCAAGCGAGACCTCGGGATTCCAAATATTCAGCGATGCGTCAGGACAGGGCTTGGGGTGTATACTCATGCACCAGGATATGGTGATAGCCTATGCATCCAGACAACTGAAAAAGTACGAAAAAAATTATCCTATGCATGACCTGGAACTAGCGGCAATTGTGTTCGTGCTAAAATTATGGCGACACTACCTCTATGGAGTGGCTCGCCAAATTTACACTAATCACAAAAGCTTGAAGTACTTATTCACCAAAATGGACCTTAACCTACGACAGCAACGTTGGCTAAAATTAATCAAAGACTATGACTTGACAATCGACTACACACCTGACAAGGAAAATATTATGGCGGATGCGTTGAGTCGAGTGTTTGCGGGATCCTTGTCCGTTGATCGCAGGGTAGAAAGGGACTTAGAAAAAATGGGCATTGAACTCCGAATTCGATATCGTGGTATGAAGCTCGACCTGCATGGGCCGTCACAAAAAATATGTCATGACTCGCACCCATAATTTAGGGTACAAGTACGTGGGTATGTCCAGCCTACCCCACAACATCGGCGGTAGAACGCTGTCTAGGTCACAATACTCGCTAATTAATCTCACATGAATATCCAACTCCATAAGGAGACACATATATCACAATATAATATGGAAATACTCAATCACATAAACTAAAGCACGATAAGATATCGAATAAAATAAACAAAATACAATACAAGTCTAAACAACAAAATAGTCTAACCTGCAAACAATAACATCTGTCACTACCACATTTCCAGATTAGGGCATTTGTATAATTTTACTATTTGGAATAATATTGAATTAAATTAATTTGCTGAGTTTTATAAACTAATTATATATTGTAAGTGATATTTGGTTTTAGGTCAAACCCTAGAAAGCATTAGGACAAACCCTAATGACCAGACACTAATTTAAAAACCCAGTTCTAGTGAAACCCTAGAATTCTAATTTTAGGTTTGGACCTCAAACCCTAGAAGGCCTAAACCTGAGTTAATTAGGTTCTACATGAGAGGGCCAGGGGGTTTAATCTAAAAACTATGCATGGAAACCCTAAAACTAGGTTTAATATAAAAAGGAAGCTTTTCACAAAGCCATCCTTCATGTAGAAAAGAGAAACCCTAGCCTCCATCAAGAGAAACCATCTCTCCACCCCAAAATTTCAAAATCTAGCCCTAGGTTCCATTTTCTCCTCCTCCAAAGCAAGGAAAGCAAGGAACATGGGTCAGGAAGCCTTGGAGAAGAAGAACCTCATTGAAGAAACCATCCCTGCAGGTAAAAACCCTGTTTTTATTCTTTTTTATTTTGTTTTCAGATGTTAATGCCATTAGGAAACCACCCTTGCTGTGTAGTTTCAAATTTTAGGGTTGTTTAGGTTTAAGTGTCCCCAACATTTATTTTCCCTAATTATCAGAAACCCTAACCCTAGGTATTCGTAGGTAGGTTAATTTCATCTCATATGGGTAGGTTGAACTCAATTTTTAGGGTTTTGGGTTGAGGATTCATGGGTTGTATGTATAATTGTTTTTCTGTACTGCATGTGTTTGATGTAATGCCAAAGAAAGGATGAACACCTATCTAATCTACTCTAATATAATCTAATTTGATGAATGATGTATGATGTGTATATATATATAATTATACATATGTTTATAGATTTGATGTGTGTTTCTATCTATATCTATGTTGTAGATGTGTGTGGGTGTTTAGAAGAGGGGAATAAACTATGAATGGTTCATTGTGCAGTCGGGTGGATTGGGGCTGACTGTACAGTGTGAGAAACTGTGTTAGGGAAGAGTACTGTGCAGTCGGGTATCTAATTGAACATGTTCAGCAGCAGTTTGGGGGAAAGGGTATCCCACTGTTCAGTCGGGTTTTGATTCCCGTATGCATCAGTTTGGGGGAGGGTTTCACTACTGTGTGTAGCTGTGTATTATGTGTCAGTGGGTGTATCTGTGTTTCAGTGTGTAGCAGCATGTGTGAGTGTGGGTGCTATGGGTATCAGTTTAGCCTAGGACTGTGTATTAGATTACCTGTGTGTATATACTGTTAGTTTTGTGTGTCTGTGTGTGTATCAGTTGTCATTAACTGATACTGTGATTAAGTATCAGTGAGTGTGTATGTGAGGTATTAGAGCAGGGGGTATCTATCAGTATTTTGGGTTATATGTGTGTGTAGGTATTTGAGAGTCAGTACACCAGGCAGTGTGTGAGATGCACTGAGTTGTGTGAGAGTGTTGTGTCAGGTCCAGTGTGTACCTGTGTTGTGAAGACTGTGTGAAATGTTATTGTGTGTGTGTGTCCTTGTTCAGCTAGTGAACTGTGTTAGTAACTTGGGTGAGGCAGTGATGTATGTGAGGGTTTAGTGTGAGTATCAGACTTTAGCTGATACTTACTGCCAGGTGGGATGAGGGGAGTGCATATGCTTGTGTATTAATAGGTGTTAGTATGCAAAGCAGATAAGGATCTGCAGTATATAAGTATAGTCCCTGCACCTAAAAAAAATTAGTTAGAGGGGAGTACTACCTGTGTGTATTTCTGAGAGAGAGTTAGAGAGGGAGCAGTGTGCAGTGACTGTGTATGTGTACTAGTTAGGTTCAGTGTGTGTGTGAGTGCAGTGAGGTCCCTATGTGATGTATAGCAGTGTATCAGTAAGGTTAACTGTGTGTGTGTGTGTATTTCAGAACCTGTGTTTCAGTGTGTGTCTGAGTGCAAGGTGGATTATGTGCAGTGTAGGTAATAAATATATGTGTGTGGGTGTAGGGGCTAATTTCATCAAGTGCTAGATAAGGGGGATATATCAGTACAAAAAAATAAGTGTGGGTTATGAATATAAACATCAAGGGGAGTATCAAAGTGTGTAGCTAGTTTTGGGTTGAGGGTATTAATTATATGAATAAGGTATAAGTTAAGTTACTATATAAACACTATCCTATATATTTTAGGTAAATATAAGTAACCCTAGTGTGGTGTTAGTATATCTTAGCTACTGGAACTACCCAGTCAGCCTAGTAATGACTAGTTAGTTAGGTTGGTCTAAGTATGGGCTAGCATGGTATCAAATGGACTAGTATTGACCAGTAGATTTTAGGATGACCTAGAAACCTCGTATTTAAATTGTTAAACATGTTATTCTTTTAATTCATTAATTAACATTGAATTTCCATAATTAGGTCATTGTGATCCCACTTTGGACATCGATCCTCACACCTTGCTCAGGACCACAGGCGAGTACATTCTCTGACAGTTTTCATTGTTGATTACTTCTATAAATTGTAGTGCATTACATACTTGATTCCGACACTATGGATACACGGGTTAGCACCCTAGATCCCTATCATGAGGAGTCATGATTGGAATCCATCGTGCTAGCTGGGGGATGGGGAACTATTAGTAGATTATGTGATCATATCTAAACATTTATATGTACCATAGCTCACCCCACTTCTCATGTCGGGTGCAGCCTGACCATTTATATGCTCCATAGCTGTTATATATGATTAGCCTGACCACTATATGCACCATAGCTAACCATACGGTTAGCCTGACCTAAAAGAATTATAGCTAATCATATATAACCAGCCTGATCCAGTCCCAAGCCGATCACATAATAAACTGATATTTCAAACACTTAGCTAGATGTTTATCTTTATTTAAAATCACTTGTTCTGGCATTCACTGTTTATTGTTCATTGCTAGATGCTCTATTGCCTATTTCATTTCTCCTGTACTTCTTATTTTCAGCATTTATTTCCATCTTGTATTTCTTACACTGTTTATAGACTTTGTCAATTTAATGAAACTGCTGTTAGTGCTTGTGCTTCGCTCCAATCCTGACTGGATAAAAAAAAATTTCAGAGGACCTGGAGAACTTTTGCCCCACTCATTACAGCCCAGGATTAGAGGGAGATTTCACTACAGAAATCCCAGAGGAGTTGCCTAATCTAGAGGAGAACTTGCCTGCCTGTACTTAGATTATTTTTCTGCATTCATTGTTTTAGACTGAGACTGAGATATATTTATTATTTTGTGACTTTGTGAGGTCATTTAGACCCAGGATTTGAGTTGGACTTATTGTGGTTGATTTTTATTAGAACTCTTTTCAATTCTCATTGTGCCATTATTCTTATAGTTTGTGATTGAGTATATTATAGAACTGTGGTTTATTTATCATTGTCCTCCGTACGGAGTTGAGACTATTGACAGGATATACTATGTTTGCGACCTAGACAGCGTTCTACCGCCGATGCTGCGGCGTAGGCTGGACGTACCCACGACTCATGCCCAAATTCCGGGTGCGGGTCGTGACACGTTTTTAGTGGTGGCCCATGCAGGTCTAGCCTTAGATTTACATTAGAGTGATATCGTAGTGGTGCTCGCCTAGAGTATTACTACGAGCCTATTTTAGGAAATAAGAATTAGGCCAAGGATATGCTCATTCACAATTAGGAAATTTCTGATTCTTATGATACTACTCTTAATGATTTTCCTTTAGAAATTTTTACTGTCCTCCCTTGATGATATCGTATCTATTACCTTCATTGATTCCTTTCGCGCTGTCCTCAGGATGCCATCGAAGACCAGATCGCAGGATCAGCAACAGCCTCCGAGGCAGTTCCAGCAGGCTTGTCACTTCTGTAAGAAGCCAGGTCACCTTTGGAAGAGCTGTAGGGTAAGACGAGGACTTTGTTTGTACTGTGGCATTACGGGACATCAAGTGAGGGGTTGTATTCGAGCTCCTTATCTTCCCGATCAGTGTGCAGATCCAAATCAAAGAAGTCCAGTTAAGCCACCTGTAGAACCGCAGATGGCTCATCATCAGCAGCACCAGACACCAGTTCGAGGACACATCCAGCAACAGCAGCCACAGAGACAGACTCAGCCCACTATCCAGTGTGTGTATTGCAGGAAGATGGGACATACCAGAGACATCTGCAGGAAGAGGTTGGGCACATGTCTGTCCTGCGGATCGATGACACACCAGCTGAGGGATTGCCCTACCATTCGTCCAGGTCAGGGTGGAGCAGCCACCCAGAGAGGACCAGCCGGGGTACCTGCCGTACCAGGAGGCCAACAACAGAGAGGACCTCCACTTCCACCGCAGCAGCAGACGTTTGCTCAGCACCGGCAGCAAAGAGGTGCACTCCAGGGACGAGCATACGCCATAGCAGTCGAGGAGGTCGAACCAGCAGGAGACTTGATTACAGGTTCAGTTCTTCTCGATTGTATTCCCGCATTTACCTTATTCGACTCTGGCGCTTCCCATAGTTTTGTGTCTGTATCTTATGGACTTCGACATTATTTAGAGACAGAACCATTAGCTAGGACTTGCAAGATCACGACTGGAGGAGATATTATCCTAGTCCGTGATTACTGCAAGGACCGAAGGGTGTCAGTAGGAGGCCGAGAGTTGAGCGTGAGCTTACTCGTCATGCCACTTCCGGGGTACGATATTGTACTCGGGATGGACTGGTTGAGTAGGCATCATGCTACTATAGATTGTTATAGAGGCAGAGTATTATTTCGACCACCAGGAGAGCCGGAGTTCGAGCTCGCCAGAGGAGCAGGGGAGCAAAGCAGGATGCTCAATCACAATTATTGAGAGATTCCTGGGACGACCCTTGAGAATCTCATTATGAATTCTAATTTAATTCCTTTCCCTTGCTTCATCTGTTCTCGCTTGTTGGTAATGAGTTGGATTCTTGTTGACCAGTTGATTAATTTAAATTCTTGGTATCGTTGTTGAGTTAATTTTTATCGAGATGAATTTTATGGGCTAAAATTTACGGTATCATCTGATGATATATATATTGATGAGGACAGTGAGAAAGGTAAAACGTCTACTTTGGTTATGGGACCTAGAGTTTATCGCAGCCATATTCGCTGTCGTGACGAGAATGTAGGAACCTAACTTGGATGTACATACTTTAGTTATGAGATTTAGAGTTTCTCGCAGCCATACCGGTTGGCGTGGCGAGGATTCTAGATGACATGATTATAGGGTTACATACCTTAGTTACGGAACCTGTCGGTTATCGCACCTATGCTTACTGGCGTGGCGAGGATTCTGAGTGTCATGATTTCTGACAGACGTGTATGATTATCAGGTTGTATCTTAAATTGGTTCTTAAAGTATCATCTCAACACTTATCTATTTCAGTTGATTCAGGATTTTTCCATCGTTTCTTCTGGTTGCTAGCAGTAGAATACCCTTAGTCCTCAGTCCAGTTCCTTTTGAGCTTCTATTTTTTGAGGATTCCTTGTTAAGTATGATAAGTAGTGACTTGTAATTATGTCTGTGTCTTGAGTTTAGTATTGACTGAATGTTGCTTGTGAGTTGTAAGTGTTTCCTAGTTGGACATGCGAGCAGTAGGCATTTATCTAGAGTTAACCCATAGCGTAGTGCCTTGTAGCAATAGTTCTATGATAGGTGTGTTATAGTTGGTATTGACACTATAGATAGAAGGAGAAAAGAGTATCAGTGACGATTCCAAGAGTTAGTATCAGAGCCAGCATACCCGTCCTGGATAATCATGATTATGTAATTGGGGATGATCTATGTAAATAATTAAGTATCAAGGAATTGTGTTAAGGATTAAGGGAGCCTGATGTTCAATTTGATGATTGATACCGGGTGTGCTAAAAATAAAGAAATGTATACACATAAAGGGTTTTAATGCGATGTTATGTTGTTAAAATATTGAGGATTCAAAAATTTGATTCAATAAACATAGTCAAAGCTATAAAGATTTTTTAGAAGTAATTAAAACTTTATTTCGATATAGAGTACTTGACTTTGAGGAAGTGTATGCATTTATTTTTAATTTGTTCAAGAAGTTAAACTTAGATGATCTTATTTTGAGGATTAATTTATGGTGGGTAAGAAATATATTAGGATATGAGTGGATAAAGTGCATACGAAAGGATCTGTTAACTTGGACATGATTGAGATGGCACTGCAAACAAGACTTGGGTGTCCATCTAGAGTTGTATTAGAGAGAGTAGTATTTAGTATGGTGTGTTGCACTTGGTGTGCACTTGAGTGATAATAACAGCTAGTATGAACAATTATAGTAGGATAGAGAACTAGCAGTGGGTCTACTTGTAGTAGAACAAGGGTACCTGAAGAGATAGATGTATCAAACTTTACATGCATCATTTGACCTATGATTGTGTTAGAGGTTCTTGGTATCAGATTTTGGTATTAATAGACAGGTGTGTGCAATAGGGATATATTCATAGATCTTGTGGATTAATGATTAGTGATATGGGTACCATGTACAGGAATAGGAATTAGTTAGAGATGTGCTAGAGTTAAGTGTATGTTAGAGATAAGGGATACTGCAGGAAATATGTTAACATGTTCTTTCTTTTCTTTCCTAATGTTCTTTATCGTCTTTTGATTGATTGATTCCCTAGTACCGTGGTTTGTATTCGTGAATTTTCTTGTTAGAATATAGCTAGTAGTACACCCTGGCAAGGACTGCAATACCATGACAAGAGACACATGACCTATATATTTCCTTAGATTGCATGACTGTAGGTAGAATTTTTTCTTAAACCAGGATCGTTGGGGTTTTGACCATAACAAAGATCTATGAAAAGGTTATGACTTGACAAAAAGGGACAAGATGATTAAATTTGTGGATAAGCATTAATTTAAATAAAGAATTAAGGGAATAATATAACAGAATTGAGGGGTCATTGATTTTATGAAGATCGAGGTATGATTGAGACTCGAGGATAAAACATTAACTAAAAAGGGAGAGTTAAGAAATTAACATGGCAAAATTGAGGAATTATTAATTTTAGTAAGGGTATGATATGATAGAATTGGTGATTAAAAATTGAGAAATTTTTGAGATTGTGAAATGGCAAGATGGATTACCAACCTGATTTTGGGATTGATGAATTTAACTATTGATGAGAAATAAAATGATGAATAAACACTACTATGAGGACTTTAAATTTTGAGGACGAAATTCTTTTAAGGAGGGTAGACTTGTCACTACCATATTTCCAGATTAGGGCATTTGTGTAATTTCACTATTTGGAATAATATTGAATTAAATTAATTTGCTGAGTTTTATAAACTAATTATATATTGTAAGTGATATTTGGTTTTAGGTCAAACCCTAGAACGCATTAGGACAAACCCTAATGACCAGACCCTAATTTAAAAACCCAGTTCTAGTGAAACCCTAGAATTCTAATTTTAGGTTTGGACCTCAAACCCTAGAAGGCCTAAACCTGAGTTAATTAGGTTCTACATGAGAGGGCCAGGGGGTTTAATCTAAAAACTATGCATGGAAACCCTAAAACTAGGTTTAATATAAAAAGGAAGCTTCTCACAAAGCCATCCTTCATGTAGAAAAGAGAAACCCTAGCCTCCATCAAGAGAAACCATCTCCCCACCCCAAAATTTTGAAATCTAGCCCTAGGTTCCATTTTCTCCTCCTCCAAAGCAAGGAAAGCAAGGAACGTGGGTCAGGAAGCCTTGGAGAAGAAGAACCTCATTGAAGAAACCATCCCTGCAGGTAAAAACCCTATTTTTATTCTTTTTTATTTTGTTTTCAGATGTTAATGCCATTAGGAAACCACCCTTGCTGTGTAGTTTCGAATTTTAGGGTTGTTTAGGTTTAAGTGTCCCCAATATTTGTTTTCCCCAATTATCAGAAACCCTAACCCTAGGTATTCGTAGGTAGGTTGATTTCATCTCATATGGGTAGGTTGAACTCGATTTTTAGGGTTTTGGGTTGAGGATTCATGGGTTGTATGTATAATTGTTTTTCTGTACTGCATGTGTTTGATGAAATGCCAAAAAAAGGATGAACACCTATCTAATCTACTCTAATATAATCTAATTTGATGAATGATGTATGATGTATATATATATAATTATACATATGTTTATAGATTTGATGTGTGTTTCTATCTATATCTATGTTGTAGATGTGTGTGGGTGTTTAGAAGAGGGGAATAAACTGTGAATGGTTCATTGTGCAGTCGGGTGGATTGGGGCTGACTGTACAGTATGAGAAACTGTGTTAGGGAAGAGTACTGTGCAGTCGGGTATCCAATTAAACATGTTCAGCAGCAGTTTGGGGGAAAGGGTATCCCACTGTTCAGTCGGGTTTTGATTCCCGTGTGTATCAGTTTGGGGGAGGGTTTCACTACTGTGTGTAGCTGTGTATTATGTGTCAGTGGGTGTATCTGTGTTTCAGTGTGTAGCAGCATGTGTGAGTGTGGGTGCTATGGGTATCAGTTTAGCCTAGGACTGTGTATTAGATTACCTGTGTGTATATACTGTTAGTTTTGTGTGTCTGTGTGTGTATCAGTTCTCATTAACTGATACTGTGATTAAGTATCAGTGAGTGTGTATGTGAGGTATTAGAGCAGGGGGTATGTATCAGTATTTTGGGTTATATGTGTGTGTAGGTATTTGAGAGTCAGTGCACCAGGCAGTATGTGAGATGCACTGAGTTGTGTGAGAGTGTTGTGTCAGGTCCAGTGTGTACCTGTGTTGTGAAGACTGTGTGAAATGTTATTGTGTGTGTGTGTGTCCTTGTTCAGCTTGTGAACTATGTCAGTAACTTGGGTGAGGCAGTGATGTATGTTAGGGTTTAGTGTGAGTATCAGACTTTAGCTGATACTTAGTGCCAGGTGGGATGAGGGGAGTGCATATGCTTGTGTATTAATAGGTGTTAGTATGCAAAGCAGATAAGGATCTGCAGTATGTAAGTATGGTCCCTGCACCTAAAAAAAATTAGTTAGAGGGGAGTACTACCTGTGTGTATTTCTGAGAGAGAGTTAGAGAGGGAGCAGTGTGCAGTGACTGTGTATGTGTACTAGTTAGGTTCAGTGTGTGTGTGAGTGCAGTGAGGTCCCTATGTGATGTATAGCAGTGTATCAGTAAGGTTAACTGTGTGTGTGTGTGTATTTCAGAACCTGTGTTTCAGTGTGTGTCTGAGTGCAAGGTGGATTATGTGCAGTGTAGGTAATAAATATATGTGTATGGGTGTAGGGGCTAATTTCATCAAGTGCTAGATAAGGGGGATATATCAGTACAAAAAAATAAGTGTGGGTTATGAATATAAACATCAAGGGGAGTATCAAAGTGTGTAGCTAGTTTTGGGTTGAGGGTATTAATTATATGAATAAGGTATAAGTTAAGTTACTATATAAACACTATCCTATATATTTTAGGTAAATATAAATAACTCTAGTGTGGTGTTAGTATATCTTAGCTACTGGAACTACCCAGTCAGCCTAGTAATGACTAGTTAGTTAGGTTGGTCTAAGTATGGGCTAGCATGGTATCAAATGGACTAGTATTGACCAGTAGATTTTAGGATGACCTAGAAACCTCGTATTTAAATTGTTAAACATGTTATTCTTTTAATTCATTAATTAACATTGAATTTTCATAATTAGGTCATTGTGATCCCACTTTGGACATCGATCCTCACACCTTGCTCAGGACCACAGGCGAGTACATTCTCTGACAGTTTTCATTGTTGATTACTTCTATAAATTGTAGTGCATTACAAACTTGATTCCGACACTATGGATACACGGGTTAGCACCCTAGATCCCCATCATGAGGAGTCATGATTGGAATCCATCGTGCTAGCTGGGGGATGGGGAACTATTAGTAGATTATGTGATCATATCCAAACATTTATATGTACCATAGCTCACCCCACTTCTCACGTCGGGTGCAGCCTGACCATTTATATGCTCCATAGCTGTTATATATGATTAGCCTGACCACTATATGCACCATAGCTAACCATACGGTTAGCCTGACCTAAAAGAATCATAGCTAATCATATATAACCAGCCTGATCCAGTCCCAAGCCGATCACATAATAAACTGATATTTCAAACACTTAGCTAGATGTTTATCTTTATTCAGAATCACTTGTTCTGGCATTCACTGATTATTGTTCATTGCTAGATGCTCTATTGCCTATTTCATTTCTCCTGTACTTCTCATTTTCAGCATTTATTTCCATCTTGTATTTCTTACACTGTTTATAGACTTTGTCAATTTAATGAAACTGCAGTTAGTGCTTGTTCTTCGCTCCAATCCTGACTGGATAACAAAATTTTTCAGAAGACCTGGAGAACTTTTGCCCCACTCATTACGGCCCAGGATTAGAGGGAGATTTCACTCCAGAAATCCCAGAGGAGTTGCCTAATCTAGAGGAGAACTTGCGTGCCTGTACTTTGATTATTTTTCTGCATTCATTGTTTTAGACTGAGACTGAGATATATTTATTATTTTGTGACTTTGTGAGGTCATTTAGACCCAGGATTTGAGTTGGACTTATTGTGGTTGGTTTTTATTAGAACTCTTTTCAATTCTCATCGTGCCATTATTCTTATAGTTTGTGATTGAGTATATTATAGAACTGTGGTTTATTTATCATTGTCCTCCGTACGGAGTTGAGACTATTGACAGGATATACTATGTTTGTGACCTAGACAGCGTTCTACCGTCGATGCTGCGGCGTAGGCTGGACGTACCCACGACTCATGCCCAAATTCTGGGTGCGGGTCGTGACAACATCTAAATCTCCAAGTGTGCTGGAAACAAGTCCTCTAAGGTATTTTCTGGAAAAAATATTCAGTCAGGATTGGAGCGAAATACAAGCACTAACAGAAGTTCCATGTATATTGACAAAAACTATAATATAGTGTAAAGAAATACAAGATGGATATAATACTAGAAATAGGAGATACTGGTGAGTATGAAATATTGGAAATAGAAATACTGGAGCATATGTCATCATCAATAACATACTAGCAATGTATAAGAATACAAGTGAATGCTAGAACAATGAACTAGAATATAAGTGAATGCTAGAACAATAAACTAGAAATACATGCAGAGACTATCTAGCTAAGTGTGTGAAATATCAGCATATCATGTGATCGACTTGGGACTGATCAGGCTTGCTATGTATGATTAGCTATGATTCATGTAAGGTCAGGCTAACTATCCGGATAGCTATGATGCGAGCAATAGTCAGGCTAATCATACATAACATGCTATGATGCATGTAATGGTCAGGCTGCACCGACGTGAGGTATGGGTGAGCTATGATTTATGTAGAGTTGAGTATGATCACATAATCTACTAATATTTCCCTGTCCCCAGCTAGCACGATGGATCCCAATCATGACTCCTCGTGACAAGTCTCGATGATGCCAACTCGTGTATCCACAGTGTCAGAATTATGTACGCTATACACAAAGAATCATAGAGATGATCAACATAATGAAAACTGTCAGAGAATGTACTTGCCTAGGGTCCTCTGCTGGCAATACCAATATTCTATTTTCGAAGTCTTGTCTGAATAATCCAATAGTCCAATAGACATATCATATAATATAATATAGCATCAGTTGATACACTAATACACAATCAACATAAATACACTGAACTCAGGGACTACGATAGGTATGACACTGGTCAACTAACAGGGCCAAGTGTGCGTCTAACTGCACGGGTGTCATGTTGTCACGACCCGCACCCTAAATTTGGGCATGAGTCGTGGGTACGTCCAGCTTACGCCGCAGCATCGGCGGTAGAACGCTGTCTAGGTCTCAACATATAATATATATCCTGTCAATAGTCTCAACTCCGTACGGAGGACAAAGATAAATAATCCACAGTTCTATGATATACTCAATCACAAGCTATAAGAAATAATGGGCACGATGAGAATGGAAAAGAGTTCTGGTATAAACCAACCACAATAAGTCCAACTCAAATCTTGGGTCTAGATGACCTCACAAAGTCACAAAATAATAAATACAACTCAGTCTCAGTCTAAAACAATAAATGCAGAGAAATAATCTAAGAACAGCCAGGTAGGATCTCCTCTAAGATAGGCAACTCTTCTGGGGTTTCCGGAGTGAAATCTCCCTCTGAACCAGGGCCATAATGAGTGGGGCACAAGTTCTCCAGGTCCTCTGAAAAATGTTATCCAGTCAGGATTGGAGCGAAGCACAAGCACTAACAGCAGTTTCATTAAATTGACAAAAACTATAAACAGTGTAAGAAATACATGATGAGAATAAATGCTGGAAGTGTAAAGTACTGGAGATATAGAAATAGGCAATAGAGCATCTAGCAATGATCAATAAACAGTAAAAGCTAGAACAAGTGAATCTGAAATAAAGAATAGACATCTAGCTAAGTGTTTGAAATATCAGTTTATTATGTGATCGGCTTGGGACTAGATCAGGCTGGTTATATATGATTAACTATGATTCTTGTAGGTCAGGCTAACCATATGGTTAGCTATGATGCATGTAGTGGTCAGGTTAATCATATATAATAGCTATGATGCATGTAAATGGTCAGGCCGCACCCGACGTGAGAAGTGGGGTGAGCTATGATGCATGTAAATGTTTGGATATGATCACATAATCTACTAATAGTTCTCCATCCCCCAGCTAGCACGATGGATTCTAATCATGACTCCTCATGATGGGGATCTAGAGTGTTAACCCGTATATCCATAGTGTCGGAATCAAGTATGTACTACAACTGAATTATAGTAATAATCAACAATGAAAACTGTCAGAGAATATACTCGCCTGTGGTCCTGAGCAATGAGTGAGGATCGATGTCCAAGGTGGGATCACAATGACCTATTTATGGAATATTAATGTCAGAAACTGAATTAAAGAAATAACAGGTTTATTTAATTAAGTGTGAGGCTTCTAGGTCATATCTAAGGTTTACTGGTCAACTTAGTCAAAACTTGTCCATATGCATTATAATAGTCCCTTTGGATGAAACCTAACAAAACTAGTCATTTCTAGCTATACTAGACATTAGTACATAACTATCTATAAGGTATTTCATAATACTTATATACTAGAGTCTAGTTATTACATATATACATATATATAGCTTACAAGTTAAATCACTACCTAATACCAACTCAAGAAACTAATGCTAATCATGCCACACTTGATACCAACTAACTGATTACTAATACTAAATATAACTAGCAAGTGCTATCTAAACAATACGATACTAACTAAGCTAATTTCCTAACTTTAAGGCAATATAGCTACAGGTAGGATCACATAGCCTAACCTCTGAGACAACCTATGGTTACACAGGTATGGCTAATCTAGCTACTGATACAAAATACTGCACAACCTTCACACCTGTACACACTATTCAAACACTGATACTTTACAAAAAAACACACAGGAATTAACACTGAGACACACTGACCTGGGAATGGCTGAGACACTGACACTAGCACCCACAGCTAACACACACACAGGTTCTGGGTTCTAGGATGCACACAGTCACCTAGACACACTAAGGCATACAGACACAGGTATACCCACACAGTTTACACCAACTCTTCACTGATCCACATAGAGGAATACACAGGTATAGGTAGTCTAACACAGACACTGAGACCTACACATACACATACAGACTGTGTCTCAGAGACACCCACTGAAGTTACCTAGCTGCTACCCAACTGCACACACCTGTTCTGAAATCTAGGATACTCACACCTAACTGTCACGACCCGCACCCGGTTTAGGGGACGAGTGCGTGGGTACGTCCAGCCTACGCCGCAGCATCGGCGGTAGAACGTTGTCTAGGTCTTGATTCTATCTAGCCAATCTCACACAAGCATCCAATCTCCATAAGGAGATACGGATAACACAATGAAATAAACACATACTCAATCACAGGACGACAGCACGATAAGATATCCAACAAAATTTAAATACAACACAATCAACCCAAGTCAACAAGTAATATTCTAACTCAACAATATCCAAGTCTCATCAAAATGCCGGAGACAAATCCGGTACCAAATAGTCTACTTAAAGAACTAACAATAAATAATAATTCCGGCTAGACCTTCCAGAATCACAACTAAACTACCAAGTCTGCAGCTACTCACCAAAGGGTCCATAAAGTGTCGGACAGCGGTCCTCTAAGGCATAGTCTGGAAAAATATTTCCAGTCAGGAAGGAGCAAAGCAACACTCTCAAATAACAGTTCCATTAATTGATAATGTCTATAATACAATAAAATATGTCATGCTAGCTACTGAGAAGACAGTGAAATAAATGCAATGAGAATTTAAGAGAAACATGCAATGTAAAGAGACAGGCAATAGGCAATATGATATAGTCAGTGCATGTATGAAAATGAAAAGAACAAGGAACAGTATCATATACGGGTGATGTTGTATATGATTTAAAATAGGGAACTGTAATCTATTCTAAGTATTTTGAAATTATAGTTTCGAAATATGATCGGCTTGGGAACATGTACGATTGCTACAGTCTAGCTAATCATACGTGGGGGTATGATTAACACCAATAATATTTAATTATACAATGGGTATTTGATCACATCTCTCACTAGCAATTTTCCCGCCCCCAACTAGTACTGTGGATCCAATCATGACACGTCACGATACACGAGCAAGTCAAGTCTATCATGTACAATGTCTAATATCAATGTCTAATGTCAATGTCAATGTCAATGTCGTGTATAATGTCAATACGATAATCAAGGTAACATCTCATGACTGCAGATTCAAGCTATACTAGTCCGTGTAGCACAGTGTTAAAGATTCAGTTGTAACATTTCATGATTGTTGAACTTATAGAAATTATCAAAGAATTGGAAATTATCAGAGAATGTACTTGCCTTGGGTCCTTAGCTGGTAATTATGGATGTCCTGTTCCAGAGTATCCCCTGGGTGAAACAATAGTCCTATAAACACAACACAATATAACTTTTGCATCAGATGCTACGTTAACACACAGTCAAAACACTGGCCTCAGGCCATGCCAGGCAGGTCACTAGTCAACTAGGGTCACCTAGTAGATAGATACGTAAATATACATATCTTAAATAACATATGTATTTACAATATATATATCAAATTACATACATATACAATATATATATATATATTAAAAATATAATAAGGGTTTATACAAAATATATATACATATACGAATTAACAATATACAATACTATATACAGGTAAATATACTAATTTATATTATATATACAAACCAATACGAAAATATAATCTACATATATATATTTATACCAAACTACGGTTTTATATATACCAATTTTTTATACAACACATAATATTAAATACTAAAACATACATTAACATGTATATACTAAGAAATATTTATACTAGAATTCATACATGTTAAATATTAATAAAATAAATAATTATACATATACTAATTTAAAATATACTAGTATACCTTTTATTTAAATAGATATCATAAAATAACCCAATATGTATATATACATATATATATACAAATTAAATACACTTACATTCACATTAATTAATATATCTAAATACTTTACAATAATATCTATACATATACACTGATTATACACGTATATGTACATATACTTAATTATTCACCTACATAAATATATATATACACATACATATCCTATTAAACATTAATTTAATTTACATAATTACATATACATACATGCTAATATATACATATACTTTACAAAATACCTACATTCATACATCCATACATACATATATACGATAAACTATACATATAAGAAGGAGGGAAGAGAGAAGAGCTTACTGTGGCTGTCGGGGTGGCTGGCCGAGCAATGGCCGGAGTTGCAGCCAGCGGAGGTCGGTGCTCGGGGACTCGGCGACTCGTCGAGTGTAGCGGCTGCGTGGAGGGGTGCAGAGTAGAGGCGGAGGGACTGTCGTTGTAGGCCGGAGTGGATGGTGGAGCAGCGGGAATGGCCACCGGAGCAGGTCGACGGGTGGAGATGTGGGAGCCGAAGGGAGTTGTCCACCGGAGTATGGGATCGGTGCGAGGAGGAGTTGCAGAGAGGTTGCTGGTGGTAGTTGGTGATGGTGGTGGTTTGATGTCGCCGGAGGTGCTACGAGGAGGAGTTGCAAAATAGCAGCGGGCGGAGGAGTCTCAGCGGCCGCCGGAAACACCGCAGGGAGGAGATGGGAGAGGAGCAGCCGTCGGGTCGCCTGGCTCAGGGAATGGTCGGCCGGGAGTTGAACGCAGAGGGGGAGCACAGCAGTCGGCGGATCGGGCCGCTCGCCGGCCGGTGCACAGAGCACGCCGCCGGGAAGATGGCCGAAGGTCGGTGGGTTTGCACAGTAGAGGTTTTCCTCCCCCCCAACTATTTGAAATTCAAAATTTAAACAAAAGAAGAAAGAAAGGAAAAGAAGAAAAATAAAAAGAAGAAAGGAAAGAGAAGAAGAAAGGAAGAAGAAGAAGAAGAAGAAAAGAGAAGAAGTGGAGAAAATTTTACATACGTAGGAGAGAGGGAGGAGGCTTGTGAGGTGGAGGAAAACCTAGGTTTCTTGGGATTAGGGTTTTAGGGTACAAGACATTAAATAGGATGAGGGTATTGGAATGAAGGGTTGGGATTTGCCTATTAATTGTGTGGTCCAGATTGGACATGGAGAATTTCTTCATGTGGGTGAGGTGTTGACTAGTCAATGTAGGGCTTCTCCATTGGTCTTGGACAATGGGGTGATGACACCTACAATTGAATAATTGCGACTCAGCCCCTTAAATTCGGGAAATTGCACAAACACATAAAATGACAAAAATTTGGCGGGCGATTCGGGGTCCGGTGTTTTGTAGGGTCAGGGGGCGCTGTAAGTTGGGTACGGGCTTAAATAGCAGGGCACTGGAATTAAATTGGGATTTCAGAATCAGATAAAATGGTATCCTCAAGTTAAATAGAATAAAATGCAAGTTGAGTTCAACAAATAATTAGGAGTACATGGGGCCAAAATCAGGTCAGGTCATCAATACCAATAATGAAGAAGACTCATAACAGAATATTACCCTAATTTGGGCCGCACAAAAAATAGGTCAAGATTGTCCCCAATTTCAATTGGAACGCACAACGATACAAAATAGGGATTTATTAAATAACGTCCGCGACGATTTTTGTACGGCCAGAAATAATGTACAGAGAGCACAATTATGAGTTACAAAAATAGCAGAATGGAAGGCGGGCATGTCTAGGGCAAGATTGTGAAATTTGTTGGAAGACAAAAGTCAGGATAGTGCTCCAAATACCGAAGCAAAGGCAATGCGCAATAATTAATTAAAAAACGGTAATTAATGAAAATCTCCAAAAATTAAATTCTAAATAAAATAATAAAATCCAGAATTCTATAATTCGGACATGTGGTCATCTACTGGGCTTCTAGGTCTAGTCTGCTAGCTATAAAATAAATAAGCACTGCATCTAATACTATATTTAAATTACACATCACACATAATTATTTAAATTAAATATACTATCATGAAATTAATTAATTATAACTACAATAATATTAAATATTATAAAAAGTTGAAAATACTCCTGTTTTCGGAACGTGGTAGTGACAAGTCTACCCACCTTAAAAGAATTTTGTCCTTGAAATTTAAAATCCTCAAGGTAGCGTTTAATCATACACATTATTATTTCCCTCAAATTTAAATTTATCATCCATGAAATCTTTTAATAATCCACAATGTCCTTTCGCAATTTCAAAATTCTAAAATTGTTGTATAACCTGAAAAATCCTCAAAGTAAAATCAAAGTCCATCAAAAATTTTCTTGAATTTTTTGTTAATAATTCAATACTCAGAATTTAATATTCACTCCTTAAATTTGATTTTTCAATGCACAAGTATAAAATGAAATCTTTTCCCACAAATTTAAATTTAAACATTAACCCATCAATAAATTTATTCCTCGATTTCCTCTTTCCTCAAATACTCAACAATGCGATACTTATGGATTCTCTAATTGCAACATCCAAATGTAAAATTCTAAAATTCATAACTTGCAATCAAATAAATATAATGATAATCTCCCAAAATTTCCAAATTTAATAACCAATTTAAGCATGTCATAATCTTCCTGGAATTTATACATCATAAATCCTGCCATGTTAAATTCTTAACCCTCTATTTAAATCAATGTTTATCCTCAAATTTTTAAATCCTCAATTGTTTTATTTATTTATTTACTACCATCAAAATTAAATTCATCAAATCATATAATCATGAACTACTCCATATTGTTATTTCACCATTTTTTTTTTTCGAAATTCTATAAATATCATATCCCTAAAAATCTTCAATAAATAAATCAAATCCCATTCTTATCACAATATCCTCCAAAATTTTTAAGTTAATAACGAAATACAAGAATTTTTAATATTCAATCCTCTAATTGAAATCCAATCAATGCATATTTCTAAAATTGAATCTCATCCCAAAATTTGAATTCAACACTAATCCATTTGTGTTCTTATTCCTCGATTTTTTTTCTACATAATATGCAACGATGTAATACGTATGAAACCTCCAATATAATATTCAAGATATAAGTTCATAACTTGTAGTCCAATAAATATATCGATGGCCTTCTTAAATTCCTCAAATTCAATGATAAATTCAATCATTTCATAATCTTCTTAAAAATCAATGATTTAATAAAACTTCAATTTCGCCATATTAAATTCCCAACTCTTTATTTAATTTAATATTTTTCCTCAAAATTTAAGGCACCTTGTCTCTCTTTGTCAAGTCATAACCTCTTCGTTAATCTTTACTACAGTTAAATCCTCAACAGTCAAAGTCTAAAAGAATTCTACCTACAACCATACAACATGCAAGAAATCATGCATACAAGCTACGGTACTAAGGTATCAATCAATCAGAAGACAAAAAGAACATGAGGAAAGAAAAAAAAGAACCTGCTAAGCATATTACTTGCAGTATCTTCTATCTCTAACATAATCATAGGTCAAATGATGCATGTAAAGTTTGATACCTCTATCTCTTTAGGTACCACACTCTACTACAAGCATACTCACTGCTAGCTTCCTTACCTACTGCAATCGCTGATACTAGTTATTCCTATCACTCAAGTGCATAACAATTGCAACACACTATACTAAGTACTCTCTCTCCAATAAAATCCTAGATGAATGCCTAAGCCAGTTGGCAGTGAATTCTCAATCATGCTCAAGCCAACAGATCCTTACACATGCATCTCACCTACTTATATACTAATATATCTCCCTCACTATAAGATTTTATCCTCAAATAAAAATTCCTCAAAATAACTCCTCGAATAAATTTTAAAGTAAAAATGCATACACTTTCCTCAAAGTCAGATGTTCAGAAGCTGAAACAAAATTTAATCACTTCCAAAAATCCTTACAGCTTTGTCTAGGCTCATTAAATCAAATTGGATCCTCAAGCATTTTAATAACATAGAAACCTCAACTCCTTAAAATTCTTAAAATTGCAATTCATTATACTCTTCAAACGATAAAATTGAATCCACAAGTATACATATAATACTCACTGTCTCTAATACTCAAGGTGCACACTAATATATCAATAATTTACAACCTCAACTGTGTACGAAAATTATACCGCCCAAATTATTTGCACTATTGCTTCCAAATGATCATCATCACTGATACTTTTTCCCCTCTATCCATAGTGCCAATACTAACTATAACACACCTATCATAGAACCATTGCTACAAGGCACTACGCTATGGGTTAACCCTAGATTAATGCCTACTGCTCACATGTCCAACTAGGAAATACTTACAAACTCACAAGTCACACTCAGTCAACTAATACAAGACACAACCAAAATTGCAAGTCACTAATTATCATACTAACAAGGAATCCTCAAAAAAAAATAAGCTCAAAAAGGAATTGGATCAAGGACGGAAGGTATCTTTACTGCTAGTAAAGAAAATAGATAAGTCTCGAGATGATACTTTAAGAACCAATTTAAGATACAACCTGATAATTATACACGTCTGTCAGAAATCATGACACACAGAATCCTCGCCACGCCAGTAAGCATAGATGCGATAAACGACAGGTTCCGTAACTAAGGTATGCAACCCTATAATCATGTCATCTAGAATCCTCGCCACGCCAACCGGTATGGCTGCGAGAAATTCTAAATCTCATAACTAAAGTATGTACATCCAAGTTAGGTTCCTACGTTCTCGTCATGACAGCTAATATGGCTGCGATAAACTCTAGGTTCCATAACCAAAGTAGACGTTTTACCTTTCTCACTGTCCTCATCAATATATGTCATCAAATGATACCATAAATTCTAGTCCGTAAAATTCACCTCGATATGAAATCAAAACTCCACAATGATACCAAGAATTAAAGTTAACAACTGGTCAACGAGAATCAACTCAATATCAATAAGTAAGAACGGACGAAAATAAGGAGGAAGGATTTAAATTGGAATTTATAATGAGATTCTCAAGGGTCGTCCTAGGAATCTTCTCAAATAATTTATGATTGAGTATCCTCTCTCATCCTAGTATCCTATGTCCTATATTCTATTGCAGGCACGCAATAGTGTAACAAAGATGCCACACTACTACGATATCGCACAACTCGCGAAGTCTGACCTGCATGGGCCACCACTAAAACGTGTCACGACCCGCACCCGGTTTAGGGGACGAGTGCGTGGGTACGTCCAGCCTACGCCACAGCATCGTCGGTAGAACGCTATCTAGGTCTTGATTCTATCTAGCCAATCTCACACAAGCATCCAATCTCCATAAGGAGATACGGATAACACAATGAAATAAATACATACTCAATCACAGGACGACAGCACGATAAGATATCCAACAAAATTTAAATACAACACAATCAACCCAAGTCAACAAGTAATATTCTAACTCAACAATATCCAAGTCTCATCAAAATGCCGGAGACAAATTCGGTACCAAATAGTCTACTTAAAGAACTAACAATAAATAATAATTCCGGCTAGACCTTCCAGAATCACAACTAAACTACCAAGTCTGCAGCTACTCACCATAGGGTCCATAAAGTGTCGGACAGCGGTCCTCTAAGGCATAGTCTAGAAAAATATTTCCAGTCAGAAAGGAGCAAAGCAACACTCTCAAATAACAGTTCCATTAATTGATAATGTCTATAATACAATAAAACATGTCATGCTAGCTACTGAGAAGACAGTGAAATAAATGCAATAACAATTTAAGAGAAACAGGCAATGTAAAGAGACAGGCAATAGGCAATATGATATAGTCAGTGCATGTATGAAAATAAAAAGAACAAGGAACAGTATCATATACGGGTGATGTAGTATATGATTTAAAATAGGGAACTGTAATCTATTCTAAGTGTTTTGAAATAGTAGTTTCGAAATGTGATCGGCTTGGGAACATGTACGATTGCTACAGTCTGGCTAATCATACGTGGGGGTATGATGAACACCAATAATATTTAATTATACAATGGGTATTTGATCACATCTCTCACTAGCAATTTCCCCGCCCCCAACTAGTACTGTGGATCCAATCATGACACGTCACGATACACGATACACGAGCAAGTCAAGTCTATCAGATCCAAGCTATACTAGTCCGTGTAGCACAGTGTTAAAGATTCAGTTGTAACATTTCATGATTGTTGAACTTATAGAAATTATCAAAGAATTGAAAATTATCAGAGAATGTACTTGCCTTGGGTCCTTAGCTGGTAATTATGGATGTCCTGTTCCAGAGTATCCCCTGGGTGAAACAACAGTCCTATAAACACAACACAATATAACTTTTGTATCAGATGCTACGCTAACACACAGTCAAAACACTGGCCTCAGGCCATGTCAGGCAGGTCACTAGTCAGCTAGGGTCACCTAGTAGATAGATACGTAAATATAAATATCTTAAATAACATATGTATTTACAATATATATATCAAATTACATACATATACAATATATATATATATATATTAAAAATATAATAAGGGTTTATACAAAATATATATACATATACGAATTAACAATATACAATACTATATACAGGTAAATATACTAATTTATATTATATATACAAACCAATACGAAAATATAATCTACATATATATATTTATACCAAAATACGGTTTTATATATACCAATTTATTATACAACACATAATATTAAATACTAAAACATACATTAACATGTATATACTAAGAAATATTTATACTAGAATTCATACATGTTAAATATTAATAAAATAAATAATTATACATATACTAATTTAAAATATACTAGTATACCTTTTATTTAAATAGATATCATAAAATAACCCAATATGTATATATACATATATATATACAAATTAAATACACTGACATTCACATTAATTAATATATCTAAATACTTTACAATAATATCTATACATATACACTGATTATACACGTATATGTACATATACTTAATTATTCACCTACATAAATATATATATACACATACATATCCTATTAAACATTAATTTAATTTACATAATTACATATACATACATGCTAATATATACATATACTTTACAAAATACCTACATTCATACATCCATACATACATATATACGATAAACTATACATATAAGAAGGAGGGAAGAGAGAAGAGCTTACTGTGGCTGTCAGGGTGGCTGGCCGAGCAATGGCCGGAGTTGCAGCCAGCGGAGGTCGGTGCTCGGGGACTCGGCGACTCGTCGAGTATAGCGGCTGCGTGGAGGGGTGCAGAGTAGAGGCGGAGGGACTGTCGTTGTAGGCCGGAGTGGATGGTGGAGCAGCGGGAATGGCCACCGGAGCAGGTCGGCGGGTGGAGATGTGGGAGCCGGAGGGAGTTGTCCACCGGAGTATGGGATCGGTGCGAGGAGGAGTTGCAGAGAGGTGGCTGGTGGTAGTTGGTGATGGTGGTGGTTTGATGTCGCCAGAGGTGCTACGAGGAGGAGTTGCAAAACAGCAGCGGGCGGAGGAGTCTCAGCGGCCGCCGGAAACACCGCAGGGAGGAGATGGGAGAGGAGCAGCCGTCGGGTCGCCTGGCTCAGGGAATGGTCGGCCGGGAGTTGAACGCGGAGGGGGAGCACAGCAGTCGGCGGATCGGGCCGCTCGCCGGCCGGTGCACAGAGCACGCCGCCGGGAAGATGGCCGGAGGTCGGTGGGTTTGCACAGTGGAGGTTTCCCCCCCCCCCCCAACTATTTGAAATTCAAAATTTAAACAAAAGAAGAAAGAAAGGAAAAGAAGAAAAATAAAAAGAAGAAAGGAAAGAGAAGAAGAAAGGAAGAAGAAGAAGAAGAAAAGAGAAGAAGTGGAGAAAATTTTACATACGTAGGAGAGAGGGAGGAGGCTTGTGAGGTGGGGGAAAACCTAGGTTTCTTGGGATTAGGGTTTGAGGGTACAAGACATTAAATAGGATGAGGGTGTTGGAATGAAGGGTTAGGATTTGCCTATTAATTGTGTGGTCCAGATTGGACATGGAGAATTTCTTCATGTAGGTGAGGTGTTGACTAGTCAATGTAGGGCTTCTCCATTGGTCTTGGACAATGGGGTGATGACACCTACAATTGAATAATTGCGACTCAGCCCCTTAAATTCGGGAAATTGCACAAACACATAAAATGACAAAAATTTGGCCGGCGATTCGGGGTCCGGTGTTTTGTAGGGTCAGGGGGCACTGTAAGTTGGGTACGGGCTTATATAGCAGGGCACTGTAATTAAATTGGGATTTCAGAATCAGATAAAATGGTATCCTCAAGTTAAATAGAATAAAATACAAGTTGAGTTCAACAAATAATTAGGAGTACATGGGGCCAAAATTAGGTCAGGTCATCAATACCAATAATGAAGAAGACTCAGAACAGAATATTACCCTAATTTGGGCCGCACGAAAAATAGGTCAAGATTGTCCCCAATTTCAATTGGAACGCACAACGATACAAAATAGGGATTTATTAAATAACGTCCGCGATAATTTTTGTTCGGCCAGAAATAATGTACAGAGTGCACAATTATGAGTTGCAAAAATAGCAGAATGGAAGGCGGGCATGTCTAGGGCAAGATTATAAAATTTGTTGGAAGACAAAAGTCAGGATAGTGCTCCAAATACCGAAGCAAAGGCAATGCACAATAATTAATTAAAAAAATGGTAATTAATGAAAATCTCCAAAAATTAATTTCTAAATAAAATAATAAAATCTAGAATTCTATAATTCGGACAGGTGGTCATCTACTGGGCTTCTAGGTCTAGTCTACTAGCTATAAAATAAATGAGCACTGCATCTAATACTATATTTAAATTACACATCACACATAATTATTTAAATTAAATATACTATCATGAAATTAATTAATTATAACTACAATAATATTAAATATTATAAAAAGTCGAAAATACCCCTGTTTTCGGAACGTGGTAGTGACACTAACTCACTTACAGGTACACAGGTATTAATACACATATTGGTACATAGGCAAGTCACACACTCACTGCAACATCTACACAGTTCCTGCTCACTCACACATACACAATGCAATTTACTGGTACACAAACACACAGAACTAACTCCTACAAATCAAACCAAAACTCCAATACCTGATACCTGATACATGTGAACTAAATTCACAGGACCTGACTGCACACAACCCAAACATAGACCTCACTGATGCTCACTGCACAAGCACCTACATACACTCTCATACACTAATACACTACTCTATCTCACTCTCACAGACACACTGGCACACTCAATTCACAGCCACCTTCACACACAAGGTAAACACAGGTATTCTCATACTGCACAATTAACTACTGACACATAAACAACTACACAGGATCTAACTGATACACACAGGCAATGCAGTACACAAAACTGCCTACTGATACATAAACACAGGTTTGAGTTCACTGCACAATACCAAATTCTAACTGACACTCAAACTAGACACTGCACATAACAGCCCCAATACACCCAGGTACTCACAGTTCACTGAAAACTGGCACACACAGACACACATAGGCATCCCCCAACTGAGACACAGACACAAACTGAACTCTAAAACCCGACTGAACATAATCCCCCCCTGACTGTGCACAGGCACAAATTTACTGATGCACAAATTTCTCTCAAACCCGACTGTACAACACACAGAACAGCACTCCACAGAAATCCCCCAAATCACACAATATATTCAATATATATATAAATATGTATGTATATATATATATATATATATATATTTAACATGCAGTATTAGAACACATAGATAGGTAAATCCCTAAGAACCATATCACCAAACATTTGGTGTGCACAAAAGAAAATGGTTTTACATAAGAATATCATGAATCCTCAGATCAGAACCCCTAAATCGAGATCTAACCTACATGTAGGAGATGTAATCGAGACTACACGAAATCCCTAGGGTTTGGGTTCCAGAATTTTGGGGAAAACATCCGTAGGTCACCAAAACCCAAATTCACCTAGGTCTTCATGTAAAGTCTCAGAAATCAAAACCTAAACATCAAGGTAGGTTTCCTAATGGCCAAAAACAAGAAAAACATAATATAATTGAATAAAAATAGGGTTTTACCTATAGGAAGATGGCTTCTTCAATGGAGGTTCTTCTTCTCCAAGGCTTCTTGACCCAACCCCTTGCTTCTCTTTGCTTTGGAGGAGGAAAAGGGATCTCCTAGGTCTGGATTTCGAAATTTGGAAGTGGGGAATTGGGTTTCTTGATGGAGGCTAGGGTTTCTCCTTTCTACATGAAGGAAGAAAGGGTTTTCTTTTATATTAAAACCAAGTTAGGATTTCAATGCATAAGTTTAGGTTAAACTCCCTATGTTAGGTCATGTAGAACCTAATTAACTCAGGTTTAGGCCTTCTAGGATTTGAGGTTCCACCCTAAAATTAGAATTCTAGGGTTTCACTAGAATTAGGTTTTCAAATTAGGGTTTAGTCATTAGGGTTTGTCCTAATGCGTTCTAGGGTTTGACCTAAAATCAAATATCACTTACAACATATAAATAGTTTATAAAACTCAGCAGATTAATTAAATACATAATTATTCAAAATAGTAAAATTACACAAATGCCCTTATCTGGAAAAGTGGTAGTGACAAGTCTACCCTCCTAAAAGAAATTTCGTCCTCGAAATTTGGACTGAACAGAACAAGAATAAATCAGAAAGGATATACCTCAAGTCTAGAAGAGGTACAGGTATTTCTCGTGTATTTCGTCCTCTCTCTCCCAGGTCGACTCCCCTGGAGAGTGATGTCTCCATGCAACACGAACCAAAGGAATAGTTTGGTTCCGCAACACCTTCTCCCTGTGGTCCAAGATCTCTACGGGCTGTTCGGGGTAGCTGAGTGTCGGACCAACCTCAATCTCCGAGTGGTCAAGTACGTGACTAGGGTCTGCCACGTATCGTCTCAGCTGCGACACGTAGAACACATCTTGCACTCCCTCTAATACAGGCGGCAAGTCCAGTCTATAAGCCACTACACCTACCCTCGCAAGAATGCCAAAGGGTCCGATGTAGCGTGGGCTAAGCTTCCCGCCTCGACCAAAACGAATCGTGCCACGCGTCGGAGAAATCTGTAGGAATACTAGATCGCCAACCTAAAACAAAACAGTCTCAACACGCAGTCTAAACAAATAACACAACCAGAAAATAACAATCTATACCTGAAACTCAAGGGGTCTACGGTGGCTGTCAGCCCAATGCCGCTGTCTGTCCTACGCCACTCGCAGTCTATCTCTGATGAATTTCACCTTTTCTGCTGCATCCATGACCATTTCTGGTCCTAACAAGGCTCTCTCTCTCCAACATCGTCCCAAGATAACGGTGTACGACACCTTCGTCCATAAAGAGCCTCAAATGGTGACATCTCGATGCTGGCCTGGTAGCTGTTGTTGTAAGCGAACTCTACCAGGTGCAGATGATCCTCCCAAGAACCTCCGAGATCTAGAATGCAAGTGCGTAGCATATCCTCGAGAGTCTGAATAGTCCGTTCAGACTGCCCGTCTGTCTGGGGGTGATATGCGGTACTGAACTTGAGCTGAGTGCCCAAGCTAGCCTGCAGACTCCTCCAGAAGTGGGAAGTGAAACGGCTATCTCGATCCGAGACGATGCTTACAAGAACTCCATGAAGTCTAACGATCTGACGCACGTACATCTCTGCTAGCCTCTCTGTCGACGTGCCCACCTTGAAATGTAAGAAATGGGCTGATTTGGTCAACCTGTCCACGATGACCCAAATCGCGTCCTTCCCTCCTGGAGAATGTGGAAGCCCTGAAACAAAATCCATGGTCACGTGCTCCCACTTCCACTCTGGGATCGGTAAAGGTTGAAGCAACCCACCTGGCCTCTGCCGGTCTGCCTTTACCTGCTGGCATACTAGGCACCGGGATACGAAGCGTGCTACCTCGCGCTTCATTCCATACTACCATACGTGCTCCCTCAAGTCTCGATACATCTTGTTGGCACCGGGATGCATCGAGTAATGAGAGCGGTGTGCCTCCTACAAAACCTCCTCGCGCAACTCTCCGCTCGGCACACATATCCTCGTGCCGTGTCGTAAGGAACCATCATCTGCGAAAGTAAAGTCGTCCGACAATCCTGTCTGAACCTGTGCTTTGATACTCCTCAGAGCCTCATCATCATACTGCGTCGCTCTGATCCTGTCCATCAGCTCGGACTGTATCTGCAATCCCCACATCTGAATTTCAGTACCGGGAATTAATACCTCAATCTCCAAGCTTTCCAGATCAACCAACAAATGTCTATCTGTCGTCAAGTACATAGCCATCGGATACCTGCTCAAGGCATCGGCGACTACGTTGGCCTTCCCTGGGTGGTACTACAATGAGATGTCAAAGTCCTTCATCAACTCTAACCACCTCCTCTGCCTCATGTTCAGTTCCTTCTGTGTGAACACGTACTTCAAGCTCTTGTGGTCTGTGAAGATCTCCACACGCTCTCCGTACAGGTAATGTTTCCACAGCTTTAGAGCGAAGATAACTGCTGCCAACTCCAAATCGTGGGTGGGGTAGTTCTCTTCATGAGGGCATAACTGCCTGGAAGCATAGGCAATTACCTTTCCGTGTTGCTGAAGAACACATCCCAGACCCTTACCTGAAGCATCACTGTAGATGGTGAAACCACCTGTCCCTGCTGGCAACGTCAAAACTGGAGATGTCATCAACCTCTTCTTCAGCTCATCAAATGCGGCCTGGCAATCCTCCGTTCAGACAAAATCCACATCCT
Source organism: Iris macrosiphon (assembly GCA_036927795.1). NCBI lineage: Eukaryota > Viridiplantae > Streptophyta > Magnoliopsida > Asparagales > Iridaceae > Iris > Iris macrosiphon. The sequence goes on along the minus strand of JAYESA010000010.1, from coordinate 110,645,945 downwards.
TCCTAGTCAATTTGGTCATTGGCGCTGCAATCCTGGAGAAGTCTTGTACAAACCTCCTGTAGTATCCTGCTAGCCCGAGAAAACTCCTGATCTCAGCTACCGAACTAGGGGTAGCCCACGACTTTACTGCCTCGATCTTCTGTGGGTTAACCGAGATTCCGTCACCCGATACCACATACCCAAGAAATTTAACCTTGTCAAGGAAGAATTCACACTTAGAGAGTTTCCCGTACAGCTTCTCCCACCTGAGAGTCTCTAAGACCAACCTCAGGTGCTCTTCGTGCTCCTCCGGGGTCTTGGAATACACAAGAATATCGTCGATGAACACCACTACGAACTTGTCAAGGTACTGGTGGAACACCTTGTTCATCAGGTTCATGAATACTGCCGGTGCATTGGTTAAACCAAATGGCATCACCATGAATTCAAACTGGCCGTATCTGGTCCGAAAAGCTGTCTTCGGCGTGTCCTCTCTCTTCACCTTCACCTGGTGATAGCCTGACCTCAAATCTATCTTTGAAAATACCCTCGCCCCGCTCAACTGATCGAAAAGATTATCTATCCTTGGCAGCGGGTACTTATTCTTGATAGTGATATTGTTTAAAGCTCTATAATCAATACACATGTGCACCGTGCCGTCCTTCTTCGGTACGAACAATACCGGAGCTCCCCATGGTGATAAACTGGATTTGATGAAGCCTTTGTCCTGCAGCTCCTCAACTTGCTTCTTCAGTTCTGCCAGCTCGCTGTTGTTGACTCTATAGACATGTTATGAAATAGGCTCCGCTCCTGAAACCAAGTCTATAGAGAATTCAACATCTCTGTCTGGCGGCAAGCCTGGTAACTCCTCTGGAAATACATCCAGGAACTCCGCTATCAGAGGATGTGGCAACTCCTCTTCTTCCGCCCTAGCTCCGTAAAATGTGCTCTTTCTCTGTTCCGCTGCTCCTCTGACAACCTCAAACTCCGGCTCTCCTGGTGGTCTAAATAATACTCTGCCTCTATAACAATCTATAGTAGCATGATGCCTACTCAACCAGTCCATTCCGAGTACAATATCATACCCCGGAAGTGGCATGATGAGTAAGCTCACGCTCAACTCTCGGCCTCCTACTGACACCCTCCGGTCCTTGCAGTGATCACGGACTAGGATAATACCTCCACCAGTCATGATCTTGCAAGTCCTAGCGAGTGGTTCTGTGTCTAAATGATGTCGAAGTGCATAAGATACAGACACAAAACTATGGGAAGCGCCAGAGTCGAATAAGGTAAATACGGGAATACAATCGAGAAGAACCGAACCTGTGATCAAGTCTCCTGCTGGCTCGATCTCCTCGACTGCCATGGCGTACGCTCGCCCCTGGGGTACACCTCTCTGCTGCTGGTGCTGGGCAAACTTCTGATGTTGCGGTGGAAGTGGTGCCCTCTGTTGTTGGCCTCCTGGTACGGTAGGTACCCTGTCTGGTCCTCTCTGGGCGGCTGCTCCACCCTGACCTGGACGAATAGTAGGGTAATCCCTCAGCTGGTGTGTCGTCGATCCGCAGGACAGACATGAGCCCAATCTCTTCCTGCAGATATCTCTAGTATGTCCCGTCTTTCCACAGTACACACACTGGATGGCGGGCTGAGTCTGTCTCTGTTGCTGCTGCTGGACCTGCCCTCGGGCTGGTGCCTGGTGCTGCTGGTGTTGCTACTGAAACTGTGGATGCTTGCCCGGTCCCGCACTACTGTTTGCTCCTCCGGAACTATCGCGTCCCCTCTTGGGCCTGAGGCCCAAGTCGTCCTCGGCTATCTGGGCATCCATTAATATGCCCTCGTAGGTAGCTGTGCGACGTCCCGACGTGCGAGACTTGATCTCCCTTGCCAGCCCCTTTCTGAACTTTCGGGCCCTGTCCTCCGGATCTCTAATCATCGATGGCGCGAAGCGGCTCAGGCGAGAAAACTCTGCGGCATACTCGTCGACGGACGAGCTCCCCTGGACTAAGTCATGGAACTGACTCTCCAAAGCTCCCAGGGCAACATCAGGAAATAACTTCTCTTTGAAGAGCTCCTTGAAAGCTTCCCAAGTGAGTCCCCTGTCAAGGAGTCTCGGCTCTGTGCGAAACCACGTCAAGGCGATGTCGAACATCTGGCTGCCGGTGGCCTCGATCTGAAGAGCCTCCGGAAGCTGCGCCAAGCGCAAGTTTCTCTCGATGTCCTCTAGCTAATCATCGGCGTAGAGTAACCCTTCTGTCCCCTTGAACTCCCGAGGCATCATCCTCTTGAAATCCACAATGGTGCCCGGCCTCTGGTGGTGCTGAACAGGACGCTGCTGTTGCTGAGTGACTCTCTCCACAGCCTGGAGAGCCACCTGATAAGCATTCTCCATGTTCACCCTCATCATCTCTGTCTGGGCCTGGTGTGCCTCAGCCTGTACCCTCTGGGCTTCTGCCGATGTCCTTTGGGCATCGACCATGCCCTGCATCAAAGCGAACATCTGTGCTCCATCGACGGGCACACCTCCTGGATGCTGAACTGGTGGTGGTGGTGGTGGTGGTGGAGGCGCCGTCGTAGCTATGGGGACCCTCTGAACAGGTGGTGGAGGACCCCCGAATGCTGCAGACACTCCCACATATACTGGAGATGTAGGAGGTGCTGCGGATGTCTGTCCGGCAAGGCGAGAGGTGGCAGACCTCTCTGACTCTGCTGCTCTGGTTCTCCGGGATCTGGTCCTCGGCGGCATCCTGAAGACAGATCGAAGAATTTAATCAAGGCAATAGACACGATATCATCAAAGAAGGACAGTAAATTTCTAAAGGAAAAATTATTAAGAGTAGTATTATAAGAATCAGAAATTCCTAATTGTGATTGAGCATATCCTCGGCCTAATTCCTATTTCCTAAAACAGGCTCCTAGTAATACTCTAAGCGAGCACCACTACGATATTGCTCTAATGCGAATCTAGGACTGGACCTGCATGGGCCACCACTAAAATGTGTCACGACCCGCACCCTAAATTTGGGCATGAGTCGTGGGTACGTCCAGCCTACGCCACAGCATCGGCGGTAGAACGCTGTCTAGGTCTCAACATATAATATATATCCTGTCAATAGTCTCAACTTCGTACGGAGGACAAAGATAAATAATCCACAGTTCTATGATATACTCAATCACAAGCTATAAGAAATAATGGGCACGATGAGAATGGAAAAGAGTTCTGATATAAACCAACCACAATAAGTCCAACTCAAATCTTGGGTCTAGATGACCTCACAAAGTCACAAAATAATAAATACAACTCAGTCTCAGTCTAAAACAATAAATACAGAGAAATAATCTAAGAACAGCCAGGTAGGATCTCCTCTAAGATAGGCAACTCTTCTGGGGTTTTCGGAGTGAAATCTCCCTCTGAACCAGGGCCGTAATGAGTGGGGCACAAGTTCTCCAGGTCCTCTGAAAAATATTATCCAATCAGAATTAGAGCAAAGCACAAGCACTAACAGCAGTTTTATTAAATTGACAAAAATAATAAACAGTGTAAGAAATACATGATGAGAATAAATACTGGAAGTGTAAAGTACTGGAGATGTAGAAATAGGCAATAGAGCATCTAGCAATGATCAATAAACAGTGAAAGCTAGAACAAGTGAATCTGAAATAAAGAATAGACATCTAGCTAAGTGTTTGAAATATCAGTTTATTATGTGATCGGCTTGGGACTAGATCAGGCTGGTTATATATGATTAACTATGATTCTTGTAGGTCAGGCTAACCATATGGTTAGCTATGATGCATGTAGTGGTCAGGTTAATCATATATAACAGCTATGATGCATATAAATGGTCAGGCCGCACCCGACGTGAGAAGTGGGGTGAGCTATGATGCATGTAAAGGTTTGGATATGATCACATAATCTACTAATAGTTTCCCATCCCCCAGCTAGCACGATGGATTCCAATCACGACTCCTCATGATGGGGATCTAGAGTGCTAACCCGTGTATCCATAGTGTCGGAATCAAGTATGTACTACAACTGAATTATAGTAATAATCAACAATAAAAACTGTCAGAGAATGTACTCGCCTGTGGTCCTGAGCAATGAGTGAGGATCGATATCCAAGGTGGGATCACAATGACCTATTTATGGAATATTAATGTCAGAAACTGAATTAAAGAAATAACAGGTTTATTTAATTAAGTGTGAGGCTTCTAGGTCATATCTAAGGTTTACTGGTCAACTTAGTCAAAACTTGTCCATATGCATTATAATAGTCCCTTTGGATGAAACCTAACTAAACTAGTCATTTCTAGCTATACTAGACATTAGTACATAACTATCTATAAGGTATTTCATAATACTTATATACTAGAGTCTAGTTAGTACATATATACATATATATAGCTTACAAGTTAAATCACTACCTAATACCAACTCAAGAAACTAATGCTAATCATGCCACACTTGATACCAACTAACTGATTACTAATACTAAATATAACTAGCAAGTGCTATCTAAACAATACGATACTAACTAAGATAATTTCCTAACTTTAAGGCAACATAGCTACAGGTAGGATCACATAGCCTAACCTCTGAGACAACCTATGGTTACACAGGTATGGCTAATCTAGCTACTGATACAACACACTACACAACCTTCACACCTGCACACACTATTCAAACACTGATACTTTACAAAGAAACACACAGGAATTAACACTGAGACACACTGACCTGGGAATGGCTGAGACACTGACACTAGCACCCACAGCTAACACACACACAGGTTCTGGGTTCTAGGATGCACACAGTCACCTAGACACACTAAGGCATACTGACACAGGTATACCCACACAGTTTACACCAACTCTTCACTGATCCACATAGAGGAATACACAGGTATAGGTAGTCTAACACAGACACTGAGACCTACACATACACATACAGACTGTGTCTCAGAGACACCCACTGATGTTACCTAGCTGCTACCCAACTGCACACACCTATTCTGAAATCTAGGATACTCACACCTAACTCACTTACAGGTACACAGGTATTAATACACATATTGATACATAGGCAAGTCACACACTTACTGCAATATCTACACAGTTCCTGCTCACTCACACACACACAATGCAATTTACTGGTACACAAACACACAGAACTAACTCCTACAAATCAAACCAAAACTCCAATACCTGATACCTGATACATGTGAACTGAATTCACAGGACCTGACTGCACACAACCCAAACATAGACCTCACTGATGCTCACTGCACAAGCACCTACACACACTCTCATACACTGATACACTACTCTATCTCACTCTCACAGACACACTGGCACACTCAATTCACAGCCACCCTCACACACAAGGTAAACACAGGTATTCTCATACTGCACAGTTAACTACTGACACATAAACAACTACACAGGATCTAACTAATACACACAGGCAACGCAGTGCACAAAACTGCCTACTGATACATAAACACAGGTTTGAGTTCACTGCACAATACCAAATTCTAACTGACACTCAAACTAGACACTACACATAACAGCCCCAATACACCCAGGTACTCACAGTTCACTGAAAACTGGCACACACAGACACACATAGGCATCCCCCAACTGAGACACAGACACAAACTGAACTCTAAAACCCGACTGAATAGAATCCCCCCTGACTGTGCACAGGCACAAATTTACTGATGCACAGATTTCTCTCAAACCCGACTGTACAACACACAGAACAGCACACCACAGAAATCCCCCAAATCACACAATATATTCAATACATATGTAAATATGTATGTATGTATATATATATATATATATATATATATATATATATATAACATGCAATATTAGAACACATAGATAGGTAAAGCCCTAAGAACCATATCACCAAACACTTGGTGTGCACAAAAGAAAATGGTTTTACATAAGAACATCATGAATCCTCATATCAGAACCCCTAAATCGAGATCTAACCTACATGTAGGAGATGTAATCGAGACTACACGAAATCCCTAGTGTTTGGGTTCCAGAATTTTGGGGAAAACATCTGTAGGTCACCAAAACCCAAATTCACCTAGGTCTTCATGTAAAGTCTCAGAAATCAAAACCTAAACATCAAGGTAGGTTTTCTAATGGCCAAAAACAAGAAAAACAGAATATAATTGAATAAAAATAGGGTTTTACCTATAGGGAGATGGCTTCTTCAATGGAGGTTCTTCTTCTCCAAGGCTTCTTGACCCAACCCCTTGCTTCTCTTTGCTTTGGAGGAGGAAAAGGAATCTCCTAGGTCTGGATTCCAAAATCTGGAGGTGGGGAATTGGGTTTCTTGATGGAGGCTAGGGTTTCTCCTTTCTACATGAAGGAAGAGAGGGTTCCCTTTTATATTAAAACCAAGTTAGGGTTTCAATGCATAAGTTTAGGTTAAACTCCCTATGTTAGGTCATGTAGAACCTAATTAACTCAGGTTTAGGCCTTCTAGGGTTTGAGGTTCCACCCTAAAATTAGAATTCTAGGGTTTCACTAGAATTGGGTTTTCAAATTAGGGTTTAGTCATTAGGGTTTGTCCTAATGCGTTCTAGGGTTTGACCTAAAATTAAATATCACTTACAACATATAAATAGTTTATAAAACTCAACAGATTAATTAAATATATAATTATCTAAAATAGTGAAATTACACAAATACCCTTACTTGGAAAAGTGGTAGTGACACATGTCTTTAAATATTATGCATAATCAGATAGTCAAACTAACACGTCTCTAGCCAGTACGTCGGTGTATACAAGGCAGGAAGTTCACTAATATTTAGGGTCATCCAGTCAAATATAAATACACGGGATACCCACATTTAATACCTAGGGTCATACAGTATATACATATATATATATATATATATATATATATATATATATATATATATATATATTACAGTCATAACTAGTAGTAGCATATAATTTCTACACAATATATATATACACCAATTTAATTATAATACTCATACGCGTACGCATACGAGTTTTGGGTTCACCGACCCAGGGCCTTATGGTCAACCAACTAAACCTGTCATGACACGAATGCTAAAACTCTATACTATTCACACATGCACATAAAATCACAAAGAGGACAAGTCCAAACCTTGGCATGCGCTCACGGGGACGACGATGACGACGATGTTTATGATGATAAAGTTAATGATGATGGTGATGATGATGATGATGAAGGTGTGATGATATTGATGATGATGAACATGAGGAGGTCGACGGGGCTGCTGGGGGTGCTGTGAAGTCGAGAATGGGGCTGCTGGGAATGACGAGGTGGTGGCGGATGGTATTCACGCTATGTAGACGGTGCTCGGTGGGAGGTTAGGTCAATGGTGAAGTCGGGAGACGGTGGAGTCGACGGGAAGAAGTCAGGCGAGTTGTGGCAGCAGGGTGGTCGTATCTCCGACAAGAGAGAATCATAGGGAAGACGATGGCGATAATGGTGGTGTTGGTGGCGTTAATGGCGGTGGTGTTAGCCGCTACTGTGGCCCGGAGAGGCGGGGCTTGGCTGTGGAGAAGATGACCGAAGGAGATGGAGGCGGACTGGTGGTTCAGTCGTGAAGTCGAGACTCGATGGAGGACTGCTCAATGCAGTCAGGTATTCCTGGGTCCGGCGTGCTCAGTCGAGGAGAGGACGGTGGTGGTGGTGAGTCCAGGCGGGGATGACGAAGGAAGTTGGGCCGACGGTGATGACAGGTGGGTTGATGAGGTTAAGGGAGGTCGGGATGATTGATCTCAGGCGGACGGAGGAGATGGTAGCGATGGTGGTGAGGAGGAGAAGACTGGTTGTGGTGATGGGGTTCCTTTATAGTCGGGGTCAGGGACAAGCGAGGTGGTGATGGGAATGTCCCGGCGGTGAGGGACTGCGGGTCAGGCGGTCATGGCAGGCCCGGTGGGAAGACGGTGGTGGCCGGAGGGGATGGAGTCTAGGGTTCGGGTGTAGGGCTTTGATGTAGGTGGAGGTGATAATAATTAATGGAGAGGTATTTGCATGTAGGAGAAGAGGTTGATGGTGACATCATAGGGATTAGGGCCGGCCGTGCCTTGGGATGGGGTTGGCATTGGGAAAAGGGTTAGGATGGTGGATTATATATATATATATATGAGAGGGTGTTGTGTGGTGAGGATGTTGCTCCATTTAAAATGGAGGGCCAAGATTACTTATGAAGGGAAGTGCACAAACACAAAGGGGAGAGAGGTAGAGAGTGGACCGGTCAATGAGGGAGGTGTTGTTTTCTTCATGTGCCTTGACCAATAAGATGGTGACACCTCATTACATTTTTTTCATAAAAGTCTTCAACAATTGAAAAATTGCACAGAAAGTGGAAATTAGGATTTAATGAGGGAAAATACCATGTTTGGTGTAATGTAATGGATAAAAAGGTGTGTGGTGTTTAGTATGAGTCTTGAGGGTGTGAGTGGAGTTTTGATTTGCTGTTGGGTATAGTTTTGGGTAAAGTTGGGTCCTTACATCAATTTAATTAAAATTAATATAAATGGTGTTCTAAAATTAATTAGAAGTATATGGGATTAAAATTAGGTGGGACACAAGTGTCATGGATTAGAAGACTCAGAATAGAATATTATTATAATTTGGTTTGCACAAAACGGGTCAAGATTGTGTCTCCAATTTCGATTGGAACGCACAAAGATACAAAGTCAAATTTATTTAGAATTAAATAAACGTCCGCGACGAATATTATGCGTCTAAAAGGAAGCACAAGCGAGCATATTTATGAGTTACACAATGGTCAGAATGGAAGACGGGAACGTCTAGGACAAAGGTGTAAAATTTGTTGGAAGACAAAGCTAGGGTAGCTCTCCAAATATCGAAGTAATGGTAAGGCACAACAATTAAACAAAATCATAATATTAAATATAATCCCCAATATTTAATCCGGAATAATACGAATTAAATCCATAATCCTATATTTTAGTCAGGGGCTTATCTAGTGGGCTTCTAGGCCTAGTCTACTATCTCATGCCTTAAAGAACACTATATATATATATATATATATATATATATATATATATATATATATATATATCATGCAATTATTTAAAATAAATACACACAATACTCATAATAAATAAATGACAAAATTACCCCTATTTCAGGATGTGGTAGTGATAAGTCTACCCTCTTTATAGAAATTTCGTCCTCAAAATTTAAGATCCTCAATAGTTGTATTTATTTTTATTTTTATTTTTTTTACCATCAAAATTTAAATTCATCAAGCCATATAATCATGAAGTAAATCCATATTGTCCTTTCACAAATTTTTTAAAATTTTATAAATATTATATTCTTGAAAATCTTTAATGTTTAAAATCAAATTCTATTCTTATCACAATCTCCTCCAAATTTTTAAGTTAATCACTAAATACAAAATTTAATATCCATTCCTCTAATTTTAAATCTAATCAATGTATATTTATAAAATTTTAAATCTCATCCCAAAAATTTGAATTCAACACTAATCCATTCGTGATCTTATTCCTCGATTCTTTTTCCACACAATACTCAAAAAATGTAATACCAATGAAATCTTCAAATACAACATTCAAAATATAAGGTTTAAAATTTATATCTTGCAGTCAAATAAATATAATGATAATCTTCTTAAATTCCTCAAATTTCAATAAAAATTTTAATCATATCTTAATCTTCATAAAATTAATGATTTAACAAAATCGTCAATTCTGCCATATTAAGTTCTCAACTCTTTATTTAAATTAATATTTATCCTCGAATTTAAGGCACATTTTCTCTCTCTGTCCAGTCATTACCTCTTCATTAATCTTCACTACGGTCAAACTCCCAACAATCAAGTCTAAGAAAATCCTACCTACAGTCATACAACATGCAATATAGAGAAAACATGTATAATTATGGTATGTTCTGTCATGGCTCTTTATCGGGGTGTACTACTAACTATATTCTAGCAAGAGAATCATTGATATAACTACGGTACTAAAAAATCAATTAATCAATAAAATAGACAAAAAGAAAAAGAAGGAAGGAACAGAACATAACCTACTAACACAACTATGGTTTAATGATGCATCCAAAGTTTGATACCCCTATCCTTTGGTACCACTGTTTCTACTACAAGAATACCCACTGCTAACTCTCTTACCTACTGTAATTATTTATACTAGTTGTTCTTATCACTCAAGTGCATGCCAAGTGCTACACAACACACTAAGTACTGCTCCCTCTAATACAACTCTAGATGGACACCCAAGTCAGTTTGTAGTGTCATCTCAGGCATGCTCAAGCCAACAGATCCTTACACATGTACTTCATCCACTCATATACTGTTATACATTTCTTTCCCACCATAAAATTTTATCCTCAAAATAAAATCCTTAAAATTTAACTTCTCGAACAATTTAAAATAAAATGCATATACTTTCCTCAAAAGTAAAATATTCAATTATTGAAATAAAATTTTAATCACTTCAAAAAATCTTTATAGCTTTGACTATGTTTATTTGAATCCTCAAATTTTAATAACATAAAATCTCAACTCCTCAAAAATTCTTAAAAAATAAAATTTATTTCCAATCTTCAAATTATAAATTTAAATCCACATCTATCTAAGTATACATATATATACTCACAGTCTTTAACACTTAAGGTACACACTGATACACCAATTGTCTACAACCTCAACTGTGTACTGAATATTATACTGCCTGGATTACTTGCACTATTCCAATAATTTTCTATCCATATTAACTAATACACCAATCTAATATTATCACACGAAGTACTTACTGTTACTAGCACAATTCTCAACTAATCCATGATATAGAAACACTAGCACTATTGGTATAGTAATACTAGCTTCATCATTAGATCACCTCCCCACACTCACTAGAACCCATGATCACTTGCACTTTCTATAATACCCATGTTTCACTTCAATCTCAAGGCAGGCATATGGTTCTATATCTCGATGGATGTATACTTATTTCCCCTTAACCTTTTACAGACTGATACAATAATCAATGAAACACTATATATTCCATGACCAATCTTGATATTTCTTAACCCATGGCACACTCATTGATACCCTTTATGCATATACATTTATTTACTTTTGACACATCCAAGTATCAACCACCAAATTGAATATCCTGCTCCATTAATTTTTTAACATAATTTTCCTTGATACTTAATTATTTACATGGATCACCCAACTACATGAATTCATGAATATCCAGGATTGGCATGCTGCCTCTGATACTAACTCCTGGAACCCTCACTGATACTCTTACTCCCCCTTCTACCTATAATACCAATATTAACTATAATGACACATATTATAGAACTATTGCTACAAGGTACTACACTATGGGTTAACTCTAGATTGATGCCTACTGCTCACATGTCCAACCAAAAAACACTTACAGACTCATAAGCCACACTCTCAACAGTTAACACTGATACTCAAGATACAGACCTAATTGCAAGTCACCAATTATCACACTAACAAGGAACCCCAAGTGGAAAGAAGATCTATAAGGAACTGGACTAAGGACTGAAGGTGTCTCTACTGCTAGCAAAGAAATGATGGAACAAGGTCCTATAATAACTGTCACTACCACATTTCCAGATAAGGGCATTTGTGTAATTTTACTATTCTGAATAATTATGTATTAAATTAATCTGCTGAGTTTTATAAACTATTTATATGTTGTTAGTTGTGTTTGGTTTAGGTCAAACCCTAGAACTCATTAGGACTATAACCCTAAGGACTAAACCCTAGTTTGAAACCCAAATTCTAGACAAACCCTAGAATTCCAACTTTAGGGTTGAACCTCAAACCATAGGAAACCCTAACCTGAGCTAATGGAGTTCTGGATGACCCAACATGGGGGTTTAACCTAAAACTATGCATTTGAAACCCTAACCTAGTTTTAATATAAAAGGGAGCCACCTTTTTCCTTCATGAAGAAAGAAAACCCTAGCCTCCATTAGAGAAAACCATTTCCCCCACCACAAATTCGGAATCCAGACCTAGGAGATCCCTCTTCCTCCTCTAACAAAGGGAAAACAAGGATTTGGGGTCAAGAAGCCTTGGAGAAGGAGAACCTCCATTGAAGAAACCATCTTCCTAGGTAAAACCCTATTTTAATTCAATTATATTCTGTTTTCTGTTGATTATTGCCCATTAGGAAACCCCTTTTATGTAGATCTCGATTTCTAGGGATCCTACATAAAGACCTAGGAGAAATTAGGGTTTTGGGTGACCTACGTTTGGTTATCCCCAATTTTTCGTGGACCCTAAACCATAGGATTTGGTTGTAGTCTGATTTTATCTCCAACTTGTAGTTAAATCTCGATTTTAGGGTTGATTTGGGGGCTTTCACTGTACAGTAGGTAAATGGGTATTTCCTGTACAGTCGGGTTTGTGTACTGTGTGCACAGTCGGGTTATTGTGTGTATGTGTTTGGTTTTTCCTGTCCAATTGGGTTTTAGTGTCCCTGAGTCTCAGTGTATCGGACACGGTAGGGAGTGATGTGTAGATGAGTTCCTGTGTAGTGAGGACCTGAGTTTATGTGGACTGTGTGTGGGTGTGAGAGTAAGTATCCCTGTGTTAGATATTTATGAATTACCTATGTGTTAAATGCCTGTGTGTTAGACCTGGGTCTTTGTGTAGTTGTGTATTATGTCTCAGTGAACCTGTGAGTGTACCAGTGTGTGCCTATGTGCCAATGTGTGCCTGAGAGTGTGCGAACCTAGTGTATCCAGTGTGAGCATGCATGTATAGATATCTATGTATCTGTGTCCAGTACCTATGTGTCTGTTTTCCCTAATTGTGTATTTAGTCTTTGTGTCTCAATATCAGTGTTTACCTACGTGTTAATGTGTGTGTGGTAGTATAGGAAGTGTGGTATCAGTGAATAGGGGTTTTTAGTTAACTGTGTGAAATATCTGTGAGTGCATACATGTATCTAGAAATGAAGATTGAATGCAGTACTGATACCAATTGAGGTATCAGTCCTAATCCAAGTTTTAGATCTGTGGGGGGAAGAAATTCCAGTGGGGTATTGGAGATGCAATGGGTTTTAGATAGCAAAGTATAAGGGAAAAACAGCCTGTGTGTAACTGTGTTTTCTAGTGTGTGAATACATGTGTGAGTATCCCAAAACCTGTGTGAGTGCAGTGAGATACCTATGTGCTGTGTCAGTTGTATGTGAACTTGTGTGTGACCTGTGTCTCAGTTAGGAATACCTGTGTGTATGTGCATTAGGTTAGGTTCAATAGACTGTGCTGTGCTGTGCTGTGTAACATGTGTGTGAGTGAGTATTAGCTGTGTTAGGGAGTTGTGTGTTTATCTCAGAACCTAATGTATCTGTGAGTATCTGTGTGTAGGTGTGTTAGGTCCTAGGTGGGTATCAGTTAGGTATTACCTATGTACGTGCAGTGAACCCATATCAGTGCAGTTTTGTACTGTGGCAGTAAGGTACCAGTGTGCATCAGTGTCAGTGAAAGTATATGTGTGTGAACCAGTGTATCAGTGAGGAGAGTGACTGTGAGTGAATACCCTTAATTTGTGTAGCTTAGAGTGAATATATGTGCTGTGGGGTGGTGTGCAGTAAGGTTAAGTTGAGTGGGTTGGCATATCAGTGTAGTGATGTATTTTTTAGCTTAGTTAGCATTGTATTGCCTAATCAGTACTTACTAGTTATATTAGTAATCAGTTAGTTGGTATCAAGTGTTGGCATGATTAGCATTAGTTCTTGAGTTGGTATTAGGTAGTGATTTAACTTGTAAGCTATATATATGTATATATGTACTAACTAGACTCTAGTATATAAGTATTATGTAATATCTTATAGATAGTTATGTACTAATGTCTAGTATAGCTAGAAATGACTAGTTTAGTTAGGTTTTATCCAAAGGGACTATTATAATGCATATGGACAAGTTTTAACTAAGTTGACCAGTAAACCTAAGATATGACCTAGAAGCCTCACACTTAATTAAATAAACCTGTTACTTCTTTAATTCAGTATCTGACTTTTATATTCCATAAATAGGTCATTGTGATCCCACTTTGGACATCAATCCTCATACCTTGCTCAGGACCACAGGCGAGTACATTCTCTGACAGTTTTCATTGTTGATTATCTCTATAATTTAGTTGTATTACATACTTGATTCTGACACTATGGATACACGGGTTAGCACCCTAGATCCCCATCATGAGGAGTCGTGATTGGAATCTATCGTGCTAACTGGGGGATGGAAAACTATTAGTAGATTATGTGATCATATCTGACCATCTACATGCATCATAGCTCATCCCACTTCTCTCGTCGGGTGCGGCCTGACCATTTACATGCATCATAGCTGTTATATATGATTAGCCTGACCACTACATGCATCATAGCTAACCATATGGTTAGCCTGACCTACAAGAATCATAGCTAATCATATATAACCAGCCTGATCTAGTCCCAAGCCGATCATATAATAAACTGATAATTCAAACACTTAGCTAGATGTCTATTCTTTACTCAGATTCACTTGTTCTAGCATTCACTGTTTATTGTTCATTGCTAGATGCTCTATTGCCTATTTCATTTCTCCAGTACTTTACATTTCCAGCATTTATTCTCATCTTGTATTTCTTACACTGTTTATAGTTTTTGTCAATTTAATGAAACTGCTGTTAGTGCTTATACTTCGCTCCAATCCTGACTGGATAATATTTTTCAGAGGACCTGGAGAACTATTGCCCCACTCATTACGGCCCAGGATTAGAGGGAGATTTCACTCCGGAAATCCCAAAATAGTTGCCTATTCTAGAGAAGATCTTACCTGCCTGTTCTTAGATTATTTTTCTGTATTATTGTTTTAGATTGAGACTGAGTTGTATTTATTATTTTGTGACTTTGTGAGGTCATCTAGACCCAGGATTGAGTTGGACTTATTGTGGTTGGTTTATTATAGAATTTTTTTCCATTCTCTTCGTGCCATTATTCTTATAGCTTGTGATTGAGTATATTTATAGAATTGTAGATTATTATCATTGTCCTCCGTATGGAGTTGAGATAATTGACAGGATATATGTTGTGTTGAGACCTAGACAGCGTTCTACCGCCGATGCTCCGGCGTAGGCTGGACGTACCCACGACTCATGCCCAAATTTTGGGTGCTGGTCGTGACACATTTTTAGTGGTGGCCCATGCAGGTCCAGTCCTAGATTCGCATTAGAGCGATATCGTAGTGGTGCTCGCTTAGAGTATTACTACGAGCCTGTTTTAGGAAATAGGAATTAGGCCGAGGATATGCTCAATCACAATTAGGAATTCCTGATTCTTATAATACTACTCTTAATAATTTTTCCTTTAGAAATTTACTGTCCTTCCTTGATGATATCGTGTCTATTGCCTTAATTAAAATTCTTCGACCTGTCTTCAGGATGCCGCCGAGGACCAGATCCCGGAGAACCGGAGCAGCAGAGTCAGAGAGGTCTGCCACCTCTCGCCTTGCCGGACAGACATCCGTAGCACCTCCTACATCTCCAGTATATGTGGGAGTGTCTGCAGCATTCGGGGGTCCTCCACCACCTGTTCAGAGGGACCCTATAGCTACAACGGCGCCTCCACCACCACCACCACCACCACCACCAGTTCAGCATCCAGGAGGTGTGCCCGTCGATGGAGCACAGATGTTCGCTTTGATTCAGGGCATGGTCGATGCCCAGAGGGCGTCGGCAGAGGCCCAGAGGGTGCAGGCTGAGGCACACCAGGCCCAGACAGAGATGATGAGGGTGAACATAGAGAATGCTCATCAAGTGGCTCTCCAGGCTGTGGAGAGAGTCACTCAGCAGCAGCAGCGTCCTGACCAGCACCACCAGAGGCCGGGCACCATTATGGATTTCAAGAGGATGATGCCTTGGGAGTTTAAGGGGACAGAAGGGATACTCTACGCCGATGATTGGCTAGAGGACATCGAGAGGAACTTGCGCTTGGCGCAGCTTCCGGAGGCTCTTCAGATCGAGGCCGCCGGCAGCCAGATGTTCGACATCGCCTTGACGTGGTTTCGCACAAAGCCGAGACAACTTGATAGGGGACTCACTTGGGAAGCTTTCAAGGAGCTCTTCAAGGAGAAGTTCTTTCCTCGATGTTGCCCTGGGAGCTTTGGAGAGTCAGTTCCATGACTTAGTCCAGGGGAGCTCGTCCGTCGATGAGTATGCCGCAGAGTTTTGCCGCCTGAGCCGCTTTGCGCCATCGATGATTAGAGATCCGGGGGACAAGGCCCAAAAGTTCAGAAAGGGGCTGGCAAGGGAGATCAAGTCTCGCACGTTGGGACGTCGCACAGCTACCTACGAGGGCATATTGATGGATGCCCAGATAGCCGAGGATGACTTTGATCTCAGGCCCAAGAGGGGACGCGATGGTTCCAGAGGAGCAAACAATAGTGCGGGACCGGGCAAGCGTCCACACTATCAGCAGCAGGAGAGGCCCTTTCACCAGCAGCACCAGGCACCAGCCCGAGGGCAGGTCCAGCAGCAGCAACAGAGACAGACTCAGCCCGCCATCCAGTGTGTGTACTGTGGAAAGACGGGACATACTAGAGATATCTGCAGGAAGAGATTGGGCTCATGTCTGTCCTGCGGATCGACGACACACCAGCTGAGGGATTACCCTACTATTCATCCAGGTCAGGGTGGAGCAGCCGCCCAGAGAGGACCAGACAGGGTACCTACCGTACCAGGAGGCCAACAATAGAGGGCACCACTTCCACCGCAACATCAGAAGTTTGCCCAGCACCAGCAGCAGAGAGGTGTACCCCAGGGGCGAGCGTACGCCATGGCAGTCGAAGAGATCGAGCCAGCAGGAGACTTGATCACAGGTTCGGTTCTTCTCGATTGTATTCCCGGATTTACCTTATTCGACTCTGGCGCTTCCCATAGTTTTGTGTCTGTATCTTATGCACTTCGACATCATTTAGACACAGAACCACTAGCTAGGACTTGCAAGATCATGACTGGTGGAGGTATTATCCTAGTCCGTGATCACTGCAAGGACCGGAGGGTGTCAGTAGGAGGCCGAGAGTTGAGCGTGAGCTTACTCGTCATGCCACTTCCGGGGTATGATATTATACTCGGAATGGACTGGTTGAGTAGGCTTCATGCTACTATAGATTGTTATAGAGGCAGAGTATTATTTAGACCACCAGGAGAGCCAGAGTTTGAGGTCGTCAGAGGAGCAGCGGAACAGAGGAAGAGCATATTTTGCGGAGCCAGGACGGAAGAAGAGGAGCTGCCATATCCTCTGATAGCGGAATTCCTGGATGTATTTCCAGAGGAGTTGCCAGGCTTGCCGCCAGACAGAGATGTTGAATTCTCTATAGACTTGGTTCCAGGAGCGGAGCCCATTTCACAACATGTCTATAGGGTCAACAACAGCGAGCTGGCAGAACTGAAGAAGCAAGTTGAGGAGCTGCAGGACAAAGGCTTCATCAAATCCAGTTTATCACCATGGGGAGCTCCGGTATTGTTCGTACCGAAGAAGGACGGTACGGTGCGTATGTGCATTGATTATAGAGCCTTGAACAACCTCACTATCAAGAACAAATATCCGCTGCCGAGGATAGATGATCTTTTCGATCAGTTGAGTGGGGCGAAGGTGTTTTCAAAGATAGATTTGAGGTCAGGTTATCACCAGGTGAAAGTGAAAAGAGAAGACACGCCGAAGACAGCTTTTCGGACCAGATACAGCCAGTTTGAATTCATGGTGATGCCATTTGGTTTAACCAATGCACCAGCAGTATTCATGAACCTGATGAACAAGGTGTTCCACCAGTACCTTGACAAGTTCGTAGTGGTGTTCATCGACGATATTCTTGTTTATTCCAAGACCCCGGAGGAGCACGAAGAGCACCTGAGGTTGATCTTAGAGACTCTCAGGAGGGAGAAGCTGTACGGGAAACTCACGAAGTGTGAATTCTTCCTTGACAAGGTTGAATTTCTTGGGCATGTGGTATCGGGTGACAAAATCTCGGTTAACCTACAGAAGATCGAGGTAGTGGAGTCGTGGGCTACCCCCAGTTTGGTAGCTGAGATCAGGAGTTTTCTCGGGCTAGCAGGATACTACAGGAGGTTTGTATAAGACTTCTCCAGGATTGCAGTGCCGATGACCAGACTGACTAGGAAGGATATGGATTTTGTCTGGACGGAGGATTGCCAGGCCGCATTTGATGAGCTGAAGAAGAGGTTGACGACAGCTCCAGTTTTGACGTTGCCAGCAGGGACAGGTAGTTTTACCATCTACAGTGATGCTTCAGGGATGGGTTTGAGATGTGTTCTTCAGCAGCACGGGAAGGTAATTGCCTATGCTTCCAGGCAGTTACGCCCTCATAAAGAGAACTACCCAACCCACGATTTAGAGTTGGCAGCAGTTATCTTTGCTCTAAAGCTGTGGAAATATTACCTGTACGGAGAGCGTATTGAGATATTCACAGACCACAAGAGCGTGAAGTACGTGTTCACACAGAAGGAACTGAACATGAGGCAAAGGAGGTGGTTGGAGTTGATGAAGGACTTCGATATCTCATTGCAGTACCACCCAGGGAAGGCCAACGTAGTCGCCGATGCCTTGAGCAGGTATCCGATGGCGATGTACTTGACGACAGATAGACATTTGTTGGCTGATTTGGAGAGCTTGGAGATTGAGGTGTTAGTTCCCGGTACTGAGATTCAGATATGGGGATTACAGGTACAGTACGAGCTGATGGACAGGATCAGAGCTGCGAAGTATAATGATGAGGCTCTGAGGAGGATCAGGGCACATGTTCGGGCAGGATTGTCGGACGACTTTACTATCGCAGAGGATGGTTCCTTACGACACGGCATGAGGATATGTGTGCCGAGCGGAGAGCTACGCGAGGAAGTTTTGCAGGAGGCACACCGCTCTTAGTACTCGATGCATCCCGGTGCCAACAAAATGTATCGAGACTTGAGGGAGCACGTATGGTGGTATGGAATGAAGCGCGAGGTAGCACGCTTCGTATCCCGGTGTCTAGTGTGCCAGCAGTTAAAGGCAGACCGGCAAAGGCCAGGTGGTTTGCTTCAACCTTTACCGATCCCAGAGTGGAAATGGGAGCATGTGACCATGGATTTCGTTTCAGGGCTTCCACGTTCTCCAGGAAGAAAGGACGCAATTTGGGTTATCGTGGACAGGTTGACCAAATCAACCCATTTCTTACCTTTCATGGTGGGCACGTCGACAGAGAGGCTAGCAGAGATGTACATGCGACAGATCGTTAGACTTCATGGAGTTCCTGTAAACATCGTCTCGGATCGGGATAGCCGTTTCACTTCCCACTTCTGGAGGAGTCTGCAGGCTAGCTTGGGCACTCAGCTCAAGTTCAGTACCGCATATCCCCCCAAACAGACGGGCAGTCTGAAAGGACTATTCAGACTCTCGAGGATATGCTACGCACTTGTGTTTTAGATCTCGGAGGTTCTTGGGAGGATCATCTGCACCTGGTAGAGTTCGCTTTCAACAACAGCTACCAGGCCAGCATCGAGATGTCACCATTTGAGGCTCTTTATGGACGGAGGTATCGTACACCGTTATCTTGGGACGACGTTGGAGAGAGAGCCTTGCTAGGACCAAAAATGGTCGTGGATGCAGCAGAAAAGGTGAAACTCATCAGAGACAGACTGCGAGTGGTGCAGGACAGACAGCGGCATTGGACCGACAGCCACCGTAGACCCCTTGAGTTCCAGGTATAGATCATTATTTTTCTGGCTTGTGTTTGTTTGTTTAGACTGCGTGTTGAGACTGTTTTTGTTTTAGGTTGGCGATCTAGTATTCCTACGGATTTCTTCGATGCGTGGCACGATTCGTTTTGGTCGAGGCGGGAAGCTTAGCCCACGCTACATCGTACCCTTTGGCATTCTTGCGAGGGTAGGTGTAGTGGCGTATAGACTGGACTTGCCACCTGTATTAGAGGGAGTGCATGATGTGTTCCACGTGTCGCAGCTGAGATGGTACGTGGCAGACCCTAGTCACGTACTTGATCACTCGGAGATTGAGGTTGGTCCGACGCTCAGCTATCCCGAGCAGCCCGTAGAGATCTTGGACCGCAGAGAGAAGGTGTTGAGGAACCAAACTATTCCTTTGGTTCGTATTGCATGGAGACATCACTCTCCAGGGGAGTCGACCTGGGAGAGAGGACGAAATGTGCGAGCAATACCCGTATCTCTTCTAGATTTGAGGTATATTTTTCTTTTCTGATTTCATTCTTGTTCTAATTCAGTCCAATTTCAAGGACGAAATTTCTTTTAGGAGGGTAGACTTGTCACTACCACATTTCCAGATAAGGACATTTGTGTAATTTTACTATTCTGAATAATTATGTATTAAATTAATCTGCTGAGTTTTGTAAACTATTTATATGTTGTTAGTTGTGTTTGGTTTAGGTCAAACCCTAGAACTCATTAGGACTATAACCCTAAGGACTAAACCCTAGTTTGAAACCCAAATTCTAGACAAACCCTAGAATTCTAACTTTAGGGTTGAACCTCAAACCTGGAAACCCTAACCTGAGCTAATGGAGTTCTGCATGACCTAACATGAGGGTTTAACCTAAAACTATGCATTTGAAACCCTAACCTAGTTTTAATATAAAAGGGAGCCACCCTTTTCCTTCATGAAGAAAGAAAACCCTAGCCTCCATTAGAGAAAACCATTTCCCCACCACAAATTCGGAATCCAGACCTAGGAGATCCCTCTTCCTCCTCCAACAAAGGGAAAATAAGGATCTGGGGTCAAGAAGCCTTGGAGAAGGAGAACCTCCATTGAAGAAACCATCTCCCTAGGTAAAGCCCTATTTTAATTCAATTATATTCTATTTTCTGTTGATTATTGCCCATTAGGAAACTCCTTTTGTGTAGATCTCGATTTCTAGGGATCCTACATAAAGACCTAGGAGAAATTAGGGTTTTGGGTGACCTACGTTTGGTTATCCCCAATTCTTCGTGGACCCTAAACCATAGGATTTGGTTGTAGTCTATTTTAATCTCTAACTTGTAGTTAAATCTCGATTTTAGGGTTGATTTAGGGGCTTTCACTGTACAGTAGGTATATGGGTATTTCCTGTACAGTCGAGTTTGTGTACTGTGTGCACAGTCGGGTTATTGTGTGTATGTGTTTGGTTTTTCCTGTCCAATTGGGTTTTAGTGTCCCTGAGTCTCAGTGTATCGGACACGGTAGGGAGTGATGTGTAGATGAGTTCCTGTGTAGTGAGGACCTGAGTTTATGTGGATGTGTGTGGGTGTGAGAGTAAGTATCCCTGTGTTAGATATTTATGAATTACCTATGTGTTAAATGCCTGTGAGTTAGACCTGGGTATTTGTGTAGTTGTGTATTGTGTCTCAGTGAACCTGTGAGTGTACCAGTGTGTGCCTATGTGCCAATGTGTGCCTGAGAGTGTGAGAACCTAGTGTATCCAGTGTGAGCATGCCTGTGTAGATATCTATGTATCTGTGTCCAGTACCTATGTGTCTGTTTTTCCTAACTGTGTATTTAGTCTTTGTGTCTCAATATCAGTGTTTACCTATGTGTTAATGTGTGTGTGGTAGTATAGGAAGTGTGGTATCAGTGAATAGGGGTTTTTAGTTAACTGTGTGAAATGTCTGTGAGTGCATACATGTATCTAGAAATGAAGATTGAATGCAGTACTGATACCAATTGAGGTATCATTCCTAATCCAAGTTTTAGATCTGTGGGGGGGGGAGAAATTCCAGTGGGGTATTGGAGATGCAATAGGTTTTAGATAGCAAAGTATAAGGGAAAAACAGCTTGTGTGTAACTGTATTTTCTAGTGTGTGAATACATGTGTGAGTATCCCAAAACCTGTGTGAGTGCAGTGAGATACCTATGTGCTGTGTCAGTTATATGTGAACTTGTGTGTGACCTGTGTCTCAGTTAGGAATACCTGTGTGTGTGTGCATTGGGTTAGGTTCAATAGACTGTGTTGTGCTGTGCTGTGTAATATGTGTGTGAGTAAGTGTTAGCTGTGTTAGGGAGTTGTGTGTTTATCTCAGAACCTAATGTATCTGTGAGTATCTTTGTGTAGGTGTGTTAGGTCCTAGGTGGGTATCAGTCAGGTATTACCTATGTATGTGTAGTGAACCCATATCAGTACAGTTTTGTACTGTGGCAGTAAGGTACCAGTGTGCATCAGTGTCAGTGAAAGTATATGTTTGTGAACCAGTGTATCAGTGAGGAGAGTAACTGTGAGTGAATACCCTTAATTTGTGTAGCTTAGAGTGAATATATGTGCTGTGGGGTGGTGTGCAGTAAGGTTAAGTTGAGTGGGTTGGCATACCAGTGTAGTGATGTATTTTTTAGCTTAGTTAGCATTGTATTGCCTAATCAGTACTTACTAGTTATATTAGTAATCAGTTAGTTGGTATCAAGTGTTGGCATGATTAGCATTAGTTCTTGAGTTGGTATTAGGTAGTGATTTAACTTGTAAGCTATATATATGTATATATGTACTAACTAGACTCTAGTATATAAGTATTATGTAATATCTTATAGATAGTTATGTACTAATGTCTAGTATAGCTAGAAATGACTAGTTTAGTTAGGTTTCATCCAAAGGGACTATTATAATGCATATGGACAAGTTTTAACTAAGTTGACCAGTAAACCTTAGATATGACCTAGAAGCCTCACACTTAATTAAATAAACCTGTTATTTCTTTAATTCAGTATCTGACTTTTATATTCCACAAATAGGTCATTGTGATCCCACTTTGGACATCAATCCTCACACCTTGCTCAGGACCACAGGCGAGTACATTCTCTGACAGTTTTTATTGTTGATTATCTCTATAATTCAGTTGTATTACATACTTGATTCTGACACTATGGATACACGGGTTAGCACCCTAGATTCCCATCATGAGGAGTCATGATTGGAATCCATCGTGCTAGCTGGGGGATGGGAAACTATTAGTAGATTATGTGATCATATCTGACCATCTACATGCATTATAGCTCACCCCACTTCTCACGTCGGGTGCGGCCTGACCATTTACATGCATCATAGCTGTTATATATGATTAGCCTGACCACTACATGCATCATAGCTAACCATATGGTTAGCCTGACCTACAAGAATCATAGCTAATCATATATAACCAGCCTGATCTAGTCCCAAGCCGATCACATAATAAACTGATAATTCAAACACTTAGCTAGATGTCTATTCTTTATTCAGATTCACTTATTCTAGCATTCACTGTTTATTGTTCATTGCTAGATGCTCTATTACCTATTTTATTTCTCCAGTACTTTACATTTCCAGCATTTATTCTCATCTTGTATTTCTTACACTGTTTATATTTTTGTCAATTTAATGAAACTGCTGTTAGTGCTTGTGCTTCGCTCCAATCCTGACTGGATAACATTTTTCAGAGGACCTGGAGAACTATTGCCACACTCATTACGGCCCAGGATTAGAGGGAGATTTCACTCCGGAAATCCCAGAGGAGTTCCCTATTCTAGAGAAGATCTTACCTGCCTGTTCTTAGATTATTTTTCTGTATTATTGTTTTAGATTGAGACTGAGTTGTATTTATTATTTTGTGACTTTGTGAGGTCATCTAGACCCAGGATTGAGTTGGACTTATTGTGGTTGGTTTATTATAAACTTTTTTCCATTCTCTTCGTGCCATTATTCTTATAGCTTGTGATTGAGTATATTTATAGAACTGTGGATTATTATCATTGTCCTCCGTACGGAGTTGAGACGATTGACAGGATATATATTGTGTTGAGACCTAGACATCGTTCTACCGCCGATGCTGCGGCATAGGCTGGACGTACCCACGACTCATGCCCAAATTTTTGGTGCGGGTCGTGACAATAACAAAAGTAGATAAGTATTGAGATGATACTTTAAGAACTAATTTAAGATACAATCTAATAATCATACACGTCTGTCCGAAATCATGACACTCAGAATCCTTGCCACGCCAGTGAGCATAGTTGTGATAAACGATAGGTTCCATAACTAAGGTATGCAACTCTATAATCACGTCATTTAGAATCCTCACCACACCAACCGGTATGGCTGTAAGAAACTCTAAATTTTACAACTAAGATATGTACATCCAATATCAGGTTCCTACGTTTCTGCCACGACAACTAATGTGGCTGCGATAAACTCTAGGCTCCATAACCAAAGTAGACGTTTCACCTTTCTCACTGTCCTCATCAACATATGTCATCAGATGATACTGTAAATTTTAGTCCAAAAAGTTTATCTCGATATAAAATCAAACTTAACAACGATACCAAGAATTAAATTTAACAACTGATCAACAAGAATCAAATTCAATAACAACAAGGGAGAGCGAACGGGAGAAGGGAAAAGATTTAAATTAGAAATTATAATAAGATTCTCAAGGGTCATCCCAGGAATCTCTCAAATAATTTGTGATTGAGTATCCTCTCTCATCCTAGTATCCTATGTACTATATCCTATCGCAGGCACGCAGTAGTACAACTAAGATATTGTACTACCACAATATCGTACTACTTGCGAAGCTCGACTTGCATGGGCCGCCACTAAAAATGTGTCATGACCCGCACCAGGAATTTGGGGAACGAGTATGTGGGTACGTCCAGCCTACGATGCAGCATCGATGGTAGAATATTGTCTAGGTCACAATACTAGCTAATCAATCTCACATGAATATCCAACTCCATAAGAAGACATAGATATCACAATATAATATGGAAATACTCAATCACATAAACTAAAGCACGATAAGATATCGAAGAAAATAAACGAAATATAACACAAGTCTAAACAACAAAATAGTCTAACCTGCAAATAATAACATCCAAATCTCTAAGTGTGCTAGAAATAAGTCCTCTAAGGCGTAGTCTGGAAAAAATATCCAGTCAGAATTGGAGCAAAGTACAAGCACTAACAGCAGTTCCATGTATATTGAAAAAACTATAATACAGTTAAAAAAATACAAGATGGATATAATACTAAAAATAAGAGATACTGGTGAGTATGAAATACTGGAAATAGAAATACTGGAGCATATGTCATCAGCAGTAGCATACTAGCAATATATAGGAATATAAGTGAATGATAGAACAATAAACTAGAATATAAGTGAATGCTAGAACAATAAACTAGAAATACATGTAGAGACTATCTAGCTAAGTGTGTGAAACATCAGCATATCATATAATCGGCTTGGGACTGATCAGGCTTGCTATGTATGATTAGCTATGATTCATGTAAGGCCAGGCTAACCATTCGGATAGCTATGATGCGAGCAATAGTCAGGCTAATCATACATAACAGGCTATGAGGCATGTAATGGTCAGACTGCACCGACGTGAGGTGTGGGTGAGCTATGATTCATGTAGAGTTGGGTATGATCACATAATCTACTAATATTTCCCCATCCCCAGCTAGCACGATGGATCCCAATCATGACTCCTCGTGATAGGTCTCGATGATGCCAACTCGTGTATCCACATGTCAGAATCATGTACGCTATACAACTAGAATCATAGAGATGATCAACTTAATAAAAACTGTCAGAGAATGTACTCGCCTGGGGTCCTCTGCTGGCATACCAATATCCTGTTTCCGAAGTCTTGTCTGAATAATCCAACAATCCTATAGACATATCATATAATACAATATAGCATTAGTTAATACACTAACACACAATCAACATAAATATACTGAACTCAGGGGCTACGCTAGGTATGACATTGGTCAACTAACAAGGCCAAGTGTGCGTCTAACTGCACGGGTGTCATGTCTTCAAATGTTGTGCATAATCAGACAGTCAAACTAACATGTCTCTAGCCAGTACGTCGGTGTACACAAGGCAGGCAGTTCACTAATATTCAGGGTCATCCATTCAAATATAAATACACAGGATACCCACATTTAACACCTAGGGTCATACAGTATATATATATATTACAGTCATAACTAGTATTAGCATATAATTTCCAGACAATATATATATATACACCGATTTAATTATAATACTCATACGCGTATGCATACGAGTTTTGGGTTCACCGACCCAGGGCCTTATGATCAACCAACTAAACCTGTCATGACACGATATGCTAAAACTCTATACTATTCACACATGCACATAAAATCATGAAAAGGCATGTCTGAACCTTGGCATGTGCGCACGGGGATGACGATGACGACAATGACGATGATGTTTATGATTTTGATGATGATGAAGGCGATGGTGATGGTGATGATGATGATGATGATGGTGATGGCGTTGATGATGATGAACAGGAGAAGGTCGACGGGGCTGCTGGGGTGCTATAAAGTCAAGAATGGGGCTGCCGGGAATGACGAAGTGGTGGCGGATGGTGTTCAGGTGATGTAGGCGGTGCTCGATGGGAGGTTAGGTCGATGGTGAAGTCGTGAGACGGTAGAGTCGACGGGAAGAAGTCAGGTGGGTGGTGGCAGCAGGGTGGTCGTGTCTCCGATAAGAGAGAATCGTGGGGAAGACGATGGTGATAATGGTGGTGTTGGTGGCGTTAATGGCAGTGGTGTTAGCCGCTGCTGTGGTCCGGCAAGGCGGGGCTTGGCTGTGGGGAAGATGACCGGAGGAGATGTAGGTGGACAGGTGGTTCAGTCGTGAAGTCGAGACTCGGCGGAGGACTACTCAGTGGAGTCAGGTGTTCTGGGGTCCGGCGTGCTTAGTCGAGGAGAGGACGGTGGTGGTGGTGAGTCCAAGCGGGGATGACGAAGGAAGTCGGGCCGGCGGTGACGACAGGCGGGTTGACATGGTTGAGGGAGGTCGGGATGATGGATCTCAGGTGGTCAGAGGAGATGGTGGTGATGATGGTGAGGAGTAGAAGACTGGTAGTGGTGATAGGCTTGTTGTGCAATCGGGGTCAGGGACGAGTGGGGTGGTGATGGGAATGTCCTGGCGGTGAGGGACTGCGGGTCAGGCGATCGTGGCAGGCTCAGGTGGGGTCGACAGGCCCGACGGAAAGACGGTGGTGGCCGGAGGGGATGGAGTCTAGGGTTCGAGTGTGGGGTTTTGATGTAGGTGGAGGTGATGATAATTAATGGAGAGGTATTTGCATGTAGGAGAAGAGGTTGATGCTGACATCCTAGGGATTAGGGCCTGCTGTGCCTTGGGATGGGGTTGGCATTAGGAAAAGGGTTAGTATGGTGGATTATATATATATATATATATATATATATAGGAGAGTGTATTGTGTGGTGAGGATATTGCTCCATCTAAAATGGAGGGCCAAGATTACTCATGAAGGAAAGTGCACAAACACAAAGGGGAAAGAAGGGGAGAGTGGACCGGTCAATGGGGGAGGGGTTGTTTTCTTCATGTGCCTTGACCAATAAGATGGTGACACCTTATTATATTTTTGCATAAAAGTCCTCAACAATTAGAAAATTGCATAGAAAGTAGAAATTAGGATTTAATGAGGAAAAATATCATGATTGGTATGATGTAATGGACGAAAAGGTGTGTGGTATTTAGTATGAGTCTTGAGGGTGTGAGTGGGGTTTTGGTTTGGTGTTGGGTGTAGTTTTGGGTCAAGTTGGGTCCTTACATCAATTTAATTAAAATTAATATAAATGGTGTTCTAAAATTAATTGGAAGTATATGGGATTAAAATTAGGTGGGACACAAGTATTATGGATGTAGAAGACTCAAAATAGAATATTATCATAATTTGGGTTGCACAAAATAGATCGAGATTGTGTCTCCAATTTCGATTGGAACGCACAAAGATACAAAGTCAAATTTATTTAGAATTAAAAATAAACGTCCGCGACGAATATTGTGCGACTAAAAGGAAGCACAAGAGAGCATATTTATGAGTTACACAAGGGCCAAAATGAAAGACGGGCATGTCTAGGCAAAGGTGTCAAATTTGTTAGAAGACAAAGCTAGGATAGCGCTCCAAATATCGAAGCAACGGTAAGGCACAACAATTAAATAAAATTACAATATTAAATATAATCCCCAATATTTAATCCTGAATAATACGAATTAAATCCATAATCCTATATTTTAGTCAGGGGTTCATCTAGTGTGCTTCTAGGCCTAGTCTACTTTCTCATGTCTTAAAGAACACACTATATATATATATATATATATATATATATATATATATATATATATAATGCAATTATTTAAAATAAATACACACAATACTCATAATAAATAAAATAACAAAATTACCCCTATTTTAGGATGTGGTAGTGACAATACCTGAGCCTATAACAGTAGCCCCATACATGTCATACCTGAAAATAGTTCTACCCGAGCTTGCACAGCAGCTCAAGCCACACCAATGAACTAAAATGCTTGTGCAAGCTCACTGAACAGATCATAAGCTCCCATAATGAGCACATGTCTCTCCCTCATCTAGTTTTCCCTTCGTCCAGAATCTGAACACAATATCATAATTACACCCCAACAATATATAAAGCATTCACCTACTCAAACTTGACAAACAACTCACTAATTCAATAACCGACATAACTCAGTCTAAACCCGTCCTAATACCACTGAAACTCACTCTCCTTACCTCATACACTAGCACATTCATACAACTATTTTTCTTACCTGGATGCAACACTCAAATAAACCCCCACAAGCACCATGCTACCACCTAAACTCTTCCCAACATTTGAACACATTTCTTACCCATCCCATTCATAAAGACACAAGAATATTAGAGACATTATCACTACAACCTCATAATTACCCTCATGTAGCATACACATACACCTATGCACAATTACTAACTAAATATATTCAAAAACATACACTAACAATAATACTAATTCCATTTAAGCAATAACACAACCACCTATGGTGCACCACATGAGTATCACACCATTACCTATGATATTCTCATGATACGCGCAAAATACTCAATCCAAACCTCACCCAACGCTCCATAAATGATATAGAAAAGTCTAAAATCATAATTAGTAGCAAGGTAAGTGCTAGCTACAAATCTATTCTTTGATGATAAACAAAGAAATGAAACTAGGTTTATACGAAACCCTTTCTTTGTTTACAAACAAGAAAAAAGAGTACAATTAATCCTATACGAGGATGTTAAGTACAAAAAAAAAATTTGGGAAAATATTGCTATAGGAGTCTAATATGCGGTCGATCACTTTGTCCCTTGGACCACACGATGACGAAGAAGTGATGTAGAAGAAGAAGAAGCTTCAGAGACTGCATGAGGGATTGAACTCTCGTTGCCAAAGTTGTCAATCAACACTCTTTGTATGAGCTCTCTTTCTGATCTCTCTGATCTCTTTGATCCTGACCGATCTTGACCTCTCTTTCGACTATGACTACCCGACCTACCGACCTCTTTCTTCTGTGACTAGGGGTCTCTATTTATAGAGCTCAGTCACAGTAACTGTCCAGTCGGCGTAGAAGCCGAACAGTGGAGAAAGCAGCGCTCTTTATGCGGCGGTTATGATAACTGCTACCCACGTCTGAATGATCTCCTGAATCTGCGTGTGATGCGTATTCCATTATGAGGTAACACATATAACTGCTTCAGAGATCACGACAT
The DNA here is from genome assembly GCA_036927795.1 of Iris macrosiphon. Classification (NCBI taxonomy): domain Eukaryota; kingdom Viridiplantae; phylum Streptophyta; class Magnoliopsida; order Asparagales; family Iridaceae; genus Iris; species Iris macrosiphon. The sequence goes on along the minus strand of JAYESA010000010.1, from coordinate 110,616,262 downwards.
ACAAGCCACGTAGGTAACTGCCCCTTGCGTATAGATGGTTGGCATAAAAGCCAAGTAACTGTCTCGTTGGCATAACAGCCAAATAGTTATCTTGTTGGTGTAAAAGCCAAATAGCTGTCCTGTTAGCGTAAAAGCCAAGTAGTTGCCTTGATGGCGTAAAAGCCAAATAGCTGTCTGGTTGGCGTAAAAGCCAAATAGCTGTCTTGTTGGCTTAAAAGCCAAGTAGCTGTCTAGTTGGCGTAAAAGCCAAATAGCTGTATAATAGATAACCAGCGTAAAGATAGCCAGTTATCCTTCCTGACTGAGGTCTTGAGCGTATTTTGGGCCAAATAGTCTTATCACGCACCTTTGCAAATATAGCCTGGGTTGGCGTATTTTGAGGACATAGCATACAGCGTGCTCCTATAGTTGAAAATAGCCTGAGTTGGCGTATTTCGAGGAGATAGTATATCGCGTGCTGCTATAGTTGAAAATAGCCTGGTTGGCATAAAATGCAGGGATGGTGATGTGGGCGTATTAGCCTTAATTTTAGCTCTACCAGTCATTAAAAGTAGAACCAAATCTTATGCATTAAATGCAGAGATCTGCCTCGAGTTCTGTACGAAGAACAGCTTTTGACGTGGCGTCTAATTTTGTCTCATTTTGAGTGTAAAATCTCATGTCTGCCTGTGTAGAATAGGCAGCATATTCCTTGAATGCGTAAACAATATCTTATATCAAGGATTATGTCACTAAACGACAGTCTGGGTCTCTGTGCAGAATCATTATTACAACCGTCCTTTCGATCGTCATGTAGTACTCTTTGTCAGTAGTCAGGTTCACTGTTTTGTCTGACAGGTTCATTCGAGGAATATGAAGAGTTCCTCGTACAACTTCACGCTGCATTAAAAGTAGATATATTTTACGCCGAAGTGGCGATGTAGCAACCTTTTTACGTCAAAGTAGTCTAGAAGTACTGTTTTATGCGGGTTGTTTTGGAGCTATATTTTACGCTGAATAACGTTGAAGCTCTACTGTACGCCAATGGTTCTGAAGTCATATCTTACGCCACACAGTGCTGGAGCTCCGTTTTATGCGGGCTTCATGCATGTTGGTAGTTTTACGCGTATAATTCTTCAGCGTATTTTCATGCTTCTACAAGACCCCTTTCAAAGTTTTCAAATTCCTCGTAATTTGAAATACTTTGAATGAAGCATGAAACGGTCAAATTTGACTCATTCCGCGAGGCTGATTTCTTGGTGAATTTTTAGGAATTTGTTAGGATTTAGTATGTTCTCTTCTGCCTATATAAAGGTAAGCGAGCGAACCTATTTTTCCATACATTCTTCACCAAAAGAGATGGTTGTCGAGATCCATTGGGCTGTCCTGAGGAAGAAGAAGATCATGTTCTTCCAGCATGTAAGAAGCCGTAAAAGGAGGCATCTTCAAGCAAATATCCTCTACAACGATGGATCATGGAAGGATATCATAGCTTCGTCCAGGATAGAGGAAGGGTCTCATCAAACCACACAGCTTGCTAGCTGTATTTTCTTCCATTATGAAGCTGAACGTAGATGGGCAGTTTGGCCCTGTCTTCCAGTATTGTGTGGGGTCTGAATCTCCAACACAATTCTAGGGCATGGCTGCCATGGTGTATGGAGGATGGGCTTGAATAATTGATACATGCCCAATTCTGTATCCTCTCGCCATTAATCATTTTTTTGTTCATCGGCCGTAGAAGCCGATAAAGTACCGTAGAAGAAGAAAAAGATCTACACCAATTTAAGAACCTGGCACAACAGATTCTCGGCGTGATCTTAGATAAAAATGAGAAACCCTTTGTAGAAAAAGGATTTCTATCATATGTAAACCTGAAAATGAAAAATCCTTTGTAAAGTAGATTTCCATCATATGTAATCATGATTAATAGATTTGTCTTCATTTATACCTTGCTGATTCGCTATAGTTATTGTTTGCAGCTTCGACATGTCTGAATAATTTTACGCTGACTCTGATAAAAGATTATCCGGTCAAGTCCTAACTTTTACTCGTAACGGAAGATGCGTAAAAAGATCTTTAGCATTTAAGTCATCTTGAAGATCCAACTGTCATACTGTTTTTGGACAAGGAGTCGCATAAAAATTCTGAACTGTTATTTCTCTGATACGAAGCCTTTCTGTTCAGAACATCATCTTCAAGAATGGTTTCCTCAAAAATCCCAAGAAATAGGGCAAGAAATGTCCGCCGAACAGGCCATACTTGAACTTTAGATGTAAGAGATCCTGGCTAGACTTAGAATAAACTTCCAATGGCCCAAGAAGAAGAGTTATCTTCAAATGTTGACCTCTGTGCATTTCAGACACTTGGAATATTTTGTAGCCAAAAGGAGTATTTTTTGCGTAAACCCTTGCAACTGGCCTTCTCGAGTGTAAGACCCAAATTGTCCGGATATATGTGTACGCTGTCCTGTGTAGTTTTAAGTTATGTGAAAAATCATAGATCCGTAGCACCTGTATCTTCTAAGCATAGAATCGTAGATCTATAGCCTCTGAGCGTAAAACCGTAGATTTATAGCTTCTGAGCGTAAAATCATAGGTCTGTAACTTCTGAGCGTAAAAGCTTCTGAGCGTAAGATCATAGATTTGTAGCTTCTGAGCGTAAAAGCTCCTGAGCGTAACATTATAGGTCTGTAGCTTCTGAGCGTAAAAGCTCCTGGGCGTAAGGTCGTAGATTTCTAGCTACTGAGCGTAAAAGCTCCTGAGCGTATAGCATGGATCTGCTTATACAGTATGACTATCCGTCTTCTTTAAATGATAGGCTGACATGGTCCCCAATCATAACCGAATATTAAATATCAGATTTGGTTAGGGATTCAAAGAGTTATCCGAACTCTATAAATAGCCCAAGGTCTTGAGAGAGAAACCCTTCATCTGTCTTTGCAAAAACCCTTTGTCTCTTTGAGAACTTTTTATCTTCTTCTCTTCTTTGAGAACTCTGAGTTTAGCCATGGCACCGAAACAAGCTTCCACTGCTAAGGGAAAGAAAGTCGCCTCTTTTTCTCGCTCCTCTGCTCAAGCATGAGCAACACCCATTAGGCTGAGCGAGCCCCGATCTGAACGAAGTACTCCTCCGACGAGCTGCGCCCCGGGTATCACAGGTAAAGACTTCGAGAAGAGAAAAACCCTTCGTACACGTTGTACGTGAACGTGCAAGGTCATCTTCTGTGCTGAGAGCCTCTTCGAGGAAGATGATGCACATAGATATTTTATCATTATGCCCCCATTCCTAATATGTCAGCATAAAAGCTCCATATTTTCGCAGTCCGGTGTAAAAGCTCAGACTGTCAAAATTTGGCGTATACTACAAACTTTGAGTTTTACGCACTGGATGTAAATTCCAGCATAAAAAAACTCAAATTTTGGCAGTCTGGCGTAAAAGCTCAGACTGTTAGATTTAGGCGTATACTGCCAACCTTGAGTTTTACGCACTGGAGATAGATTCCAGCGTAAGACTCAAGTTTTTGCAGTCCAGCGTAAAAGCTCAGACTGTTAGTCTTTCGCTTATATTGCAAGAGTGTAACGTCTAGCGTAAAAACTGACTTGTTTTCTTGTATTTTACAGTGGACTTACAGATCCCTCTTTTGGCTGAAGTGATGGGCTTTGCAGTTGGGATGCTGAATTCCAATTATCTGAAGGACTTGTCCCATATGACATTCCCTATTTCTGGAATCCAGTATCCTGAAGAAAGGAGAACTCTGATCTCGTCCCAAGGAGAACGAATACTGCTGAGTATGATCAGTGGGGAGCCCCTGGCATAAATAGATGGGACTGAATATAAGAAACCGTCTTTCTTATTCGGGGATATGATTGACAAGCAATCCCAAACAAAGCCCAAGAAGGAAGATTTGGTATTTTTTGCTGAGGGTACGGTCATGTATCTGCCAAGGATGCCCAGAGATTACCCAATCTCGACATTCTTCTACGCCACACATCCTAGGAAGATGATGTGGACTCTGACTCCAGATCTTTATGGGCGGCCAGGGAAGATCTCATACAAGAAAGGATCGAATCGAGAATTCTTTGTGAGCAGTCCTTTAGGCCCTGTTATGCCTTTCAGAGGATTACTATTGGGCAGCATCCCGAGTGAAGACACTTCACTGATCCAGCCGGTTCAAATATCGACTTTCTGTAATGACTTCATGGTGCAGGGAGGAGTGTACCCTAAGGTTAATCCTCGGACCAGTGGGTGGCTTAGCCCCGGGAATCTTCGATGGGCCAGCTTAACTGCCTGGGTCCTGAAGCATTTTTAGACGGAGCTGGAAAGCATTGGCTTGTTTGCGGCTGTGAGTGCCACCAGTGTTGGGCTACCTCTCAACCCCAACTTGTTCTTGGCTTTAATGGAGCGGTATAACTCACTCACTGGGACTTTCGCCACTCTGCTAGGGGAGTTGGGCTTGGCCCTACATGAGATGGCAGAGATTTCAAAGCTGCTAATGGGAGATACTCCGTATGAAGAGTATGTCCCCACAAACAGGGAACTGAGGGATACAAACCCTCGGGCAGTTGCAATGTACCAGGAGCTGATGAGCCACTATCTTGCGTGCACCACCTTCTAAAAAGAGCCCTCTGATTTGGCCTATGTCAACAAATGGGTATCCTACCTCTTCTTCCACCAGGCCAAAAATGCTAAACCGGACAAGGTTGTAGATAGCAGAGATAAGCCTTTGAACCTCTTGAGCATGCTTAGTGCCAACGCGATCGATGACCTCATTGAAGACGCAGGGGCTTAAGATTATGTATTTATATATAGATTTTTATTAATAAAAAAAAGAAAGGAATAGAAAATAGAATTTCCTATTGAATCAAACCTGCAACCCGTTAACCACACTTTCGCGAATAAAATAAGGAAATAGCAGCAGCAGCTCACCCCGTGTAAACAGACAACAGCAAATCGTTCACCACACCGCGTATACTTCTTCGCACGTAAATATCAACAGCAATAGCAAAACCACCCCGCGTAAACTCTTCCTTTCACCGCGCGTAAAACTCAAACCACAACCCAATAGGAGAAGAAAATATCAGCAGCATAAGCAAAATCCAACTTTGCCTTGCTTTGCTTTCCCACACGTGTAAGCTTCTCATTCCACCGCTCCTTAACACTAAAATTACTAAACACCCCCAGCCGAAAACAAAACCAATGGAAAGAAAGAAAACAGCAGCAGCAATAGTTTTAGTTTTCTTAAATACTAAGTTTCTCCACCGCCTCTTATTCTCTATATATATCCATGCTATACACCCTAAACCCAAAACCTCACTTCTTTAACTTAAATATTGAATGTGCACTATACAGAACTTTGCTCGGCAAGTATACCTTGCCACAGTACTATTATTTATATTCCAAATGATGCATGATTTTGTTTTATTTATGTATTTACATTGGACCATGTTTATGAGACCACCCTAGTATTATAGAGCATTATTTGGTTCATTGGCCGTGACACAGTTTTACACGAGTTATGAGTCTCATATAGATCCCGGACTACGTATTGGGTTGGCCGCCTATATGTATGAGCCGTACGTTAGGGATAACGGCTGATAGAAACTTTGTATGCTAGTAGACCTGGCAGTTATTAGAGGTTGATCGTGTCATAGATATGACATGCTTAGAGCATGGGGTGGGAAGAACAACAAATAAGGCATTTAGGCCTTTTTGCACTTTTTCTCCTGTACGCCCGGATTCTCCGCAGAAGAAACGGGTGATGATGACCACTATATACTAATGGCGGCCTCTGCCGTTCAAAAGAAGACATGCTTTTAGGCCCCTGATTCTCCGAGAGAATTATGCCAATCCCATTATTTGGCCAAATAGCCCACTTGGTGGAAAGTTGTTCTCAAATTGCATTCACTTAGACGGTTAGGCGACCCATTGGATGTTTTATATTTCAGTACTTATTTGCATATTATTATGTATCTTGTTATGTCCCTCTGAGGACCTGGTCCCTTTCCAAATATGGACGAGCAGGAGTACCCACAGGAGTACGGTCCTGGACCTGATGCTACTTACCAGACTGAGGAGATCTTACCCTCGGAGTAGCGTCTGATTTTGTTACCGTTGTTTAGAGATCTTTTGCTACCTTTGGATAGTCGTTTGTAGTAGATTTATTTCCACCCGACTATCAGGGTTGATACTCATTTAAGATATCCAGTTATTATTTAGCTCTTTATTTCCTACTGATTATATTGTGTTGTGGATGAGATATAGATTGCATGTGACTTGTTGTGACAGTATATTACCACAGGTGGATTGGATATTCATGAACAACGTATGTGTGTATATGGTTTCCATATATTATAGTTCATATACATACGGCTGGATGTGTTACGTACTCCTAGTCCTACGTATTTTGGGACTGGGGCGTGATATGTTTTTGGTGGTGGCCCATGCAGGTCCTGAATATATTGTCTTGGTTACGTAACTGTACCAAACAAGCCTGTGTATAGGAATAGAGTATAAGGATCTCATCCACACTTGATTAAACCTCATTCTTCCTTATGTTTTACGCCAAAAACCCTTTACCCTTGTTGGCGTAAAAAGCCAACTGACTATCTTATTGGAGTAAAAAGCCAAGCTATGATTACCTACTTAAACTACAGGAGATTACCAACTTTACGCTGTAGTTATGCCTACTTTATGCTGCAGTGCTAAACAACTGCTAAACAAGTTCCGATAATGTTCATAATTCTGCGTAGGACACGACATGTAAGCCACATAAGTAAATACCCCAGCGTAAACCTGATGATTTCTGAAACCAGCGTAAATAGCTTGATTAGGCGTAAAATGTAAGGATGGTGAAGGGAGCGTATTACCACAGTCTTAGTTTTAGTTTTCCCAATCATGACTAATTAAGAACCAAATCCCGTGCATTAAATACAGAGATATGCCTCGAGCCCTGTGTAGAAATAGCTTTTGACTTGTTTAATTTTGTTTTATCTTGAGCGTAAAACTCATTCCTGTAGATAGCGTATTCAGAAGCCTTGAACCTTTCTTCCTCATTGGAAGCATATAAATGACTTTGTATTAAATATATCGCTAAAGGACAAACCTGGGTCCCTGTGCAAAATCATCATCACAATCGTCCTCTCGATCATCGTGCAGTACTTTTTGTCAGATGTCAGGATCACTGATTTGACTGACAAATTCATCCGAGGAAATAAAAAAGGTTCCTCGAAAACAACTTTACGCTACAACGTATATTAGATTTTTATGCGCAGAGTTTATGCATCAGATTTTACGCACAGACCTTTCGTGCAAGCTTTACGCAGAAAGTATAGCAAGACTTTATAGGCAGATTTTATGCAGCATATCTTTTACGCAGCATATCTTTTACGTAGTCGATCTTTTACGCGCAGACTTTATGCACGAAATTTTTTACGCAGACTTTTTCCCAGACAGTTTTGAAGCCCTATTTTATGCGAACAGTTTTGAAGCTCTATTTTGCTGACTACTTTGAGTCTCTGTTTTAGGCAGACAACTCTAAAACCTTACCTTACTCTTCTCTGCTTTATGAGAATATTTTTGAACCCGTGTTTTACGCCAACAAATTTTATATCTCTGTTTGATTCATGTACTTCTTCTAAACGTTGTGTACATCACCTGCAGAAAAATGGATATACGGAAGGGATGTACTGTCACCGAGGGTGACACAACTCCTGGAGTCAATAGTCAGACTCAATAAGGAACCTCAACGAATCCTAGAGTTTCAGGACCAGATGGACAGATTCATAATCCAGTTCCATCTGACTTTCCTGTTCCACCAAATACGAATCTACCAGCACCGCAGGATGGTCAGGCTCAACTGTTCCAATTCTTCCAAATGATAATGAGGGAACAGCTACAACAGGCCGCCACACTAGCTGCAGAGCAGAGACAACAAGCAGCAGAACAGAGATAAGAGTTCCTAGCAGTACTTGAAAGGATGGCTGCAAAGACTATTGTGCCAGCTCAAGCACTAGCTCCAGTACCTCGAGCTAGAGTTGGTTCAGTAAAAGACTTTGTACAGATGGGTCCAAGGCCATACAAAGGCATTGAGAGCCCAGAAGAAATTACCAACTGGATCACCCACACTCGAAAGTTACTAGAAGCATCACAGCTACCTACAGAGCTGTGGATGACAGGTGTGAGGACGCTTCTAGATGGTAATGCTCATTACTGGTGGGAATCCATAGAGCGCCAGCTGGGTACATACTAGACATTGGAGCAATTCTTGGAGTGCTTTGAAAGAAAGTACTTCTCGGACACTGTCAGAGATGTATTATACAATCAGTTTCTCCACCTGGAGCAGGAAAACCGAACAGTAGACGAATATGATATTGAGTTTAGTCGCCTTAGTAAATATGACGCTGCCCTGATACCAGATGACTTGGCCAAGGCTAAGAGATTTTATCGCGGACTAACTCAGGAGCTCCAACACTACACTAGCTCCCAGTCCCGAATCTCTTATGCTGAGTTACTGACAGAAGCCAGATTACAAGAAACTATCAACCGAGAAAAAGGAGGCCAACTAAGGACACAACCAGGACCGACAAGGACACAACAAGGAGGACCTATTAGACATCCTTTAGCTCAGTAATAATAGTACCCACACAGAGCAGGACCGTACCAGATCTCAGAGAAATCCAATACAATTATTGTAGGAGATGCGGGCACCTCTCAAGGGATTGTCGGGTCCATTTGGGACAATGTATGAGATATGGTTCCGGATAACATGTATTGAAAGACTGTCCTATGCAACAAGCATCGACACTACCACCGCAGCACAGCGACTAGCACTTCCAGCACCCAAGCCAGCTCAGCAAATGATGAGGCCAGGAGCACCTCGACCTCCAACAGCAAGGGGATTTCAGCGAGGACCATCACTACCTGCATAAGAGGATCAATTCACAAGGGCTAGACAGGGACAACCACAGAGGAACGGACAAGCTTTTGCCATAGAAGTGGATGACATAAATCAGGAGATTTATGTCATAGCAGGTATCACTCTTGCTTTTACTTTTCCTGCTGTGATATTATTTGATACGGGAGCCACCCACTCATTCATATCATCTAGTTTTATTGCCAAACATAATATTACCTCCACACCTTTACCTAGTTGTATTAGAATTCTTACCGGGGGAGGAGTTGTACCTATTAGTAGAATTTGTAGAATGTATCCTATAGTAATACGTGGCAGAGAGATGAATGCCCGACTCTTAGTCCTTTCTATGCCAACTTTTAATATTGTGCTTGGAATGGACTGGTTAAGCAAGTACCATGCTTTCTTTGATTGCGTTGGAGGAAGCATTCTTTTAAAGTACCAGGCCAGCCTGAACTTGCGTTTGCACGAGGATCCACAGAAATCCTTGATGGTATGCAGCTCGCAATGGACGATGTTGTTTATTATCCCATTATTTTAGAATTTTAAGACGTCTTTCCAACAGAATTACCAGGCCTACCCCCAGATAGAGACGTAGAGATTTTAATTGAATTAACAGCACCCATAGCATCACATGTTTATAGACTGGCAAAGAAGGAGATGGATGAACTGAAGACACAATTGAAAGAACTAAAAGAGAAACGTTTCATCTGACCAAGTGCATCACCCTGGGGAGCACCAGTGTTGTTTGTACCAAAGAAAGATGGGTCAGTATATATGTGTATTGACTATAGAGCCTTGAATACAGTGACAGTGAAGAATAAATATCCATTACCACGCATTGATGAACTATTTGATCAGCTTAGTGGAGCCAAGATGTTCTCAAAGATAGATTTGAGATCGGGATACCACCAGGTGAATGTACGAAAGGAGGACATCCAAAAGACCGCATTCCGAACAAGATATGGGCACTACGAGTTTCTGGTCATGCCATTGGATTGACCAATGCTCCAACTATCTTTATGGACTTAATGAATCGAGTATTCCATCAGTATTTAGACCAGTACGTGGTCGTCTTCATAGATGATATACTTGTTTATTCAAAGAGCCACGAGGAGCACGAGGAGCACCTGCAGATTGTTCTAGAGACCTTGAGAAAAGAGCAGTTATATGCAAAACTCAGTAAATATGAGTTCTTCTTGGACAAGCTTTCATTTCTTGGGCATGTTATTACAGGAGATGGTATTTCTGTTGATCCAGAAAAGAACTCGGCAGCTGAGACATGGCCTGTTCCTAAATCAGCAGCAGAAGTGAGAAGTTTCCTTGGACTTGTGGGATATTACCGACGGTTCATAGAGAACTTCTCAAAGATAGCAACACCTATGACTCGGTTGACTTACAAAGATCAAGAGTTCATATGGACCAACGAATGTCAAGCCGCTTTCAAGAAGTTAAAGAAGCGACTGACCACAACACCAGTATTAACTATTCCATCAGGATCATGAGTCTATGTGATCTACAGTGACGCATCAGGGAAAGGGTTGGGATGCATATTGATGCAGCGTGGCAAGGTAATTGCGTATGCATCTAGGCAATTACAAGTACATGAGAAGAATTATCCAACTCATAACTTGGAGCTTGTAGCAGTTGTATTTGCTCTAAAGTTATAAAGACATTACTTATATGGGGAACGGGTGGAAATATATACAGACCACAAAAGTCTCAAGTATGTCCTCACACAGAAGGAGTTAAATATGAGACAACATTGATGGCTCGAGTTGATAAAAGATTTTAAAATAGAGCTACATTATCATCCAGGCAAGGCTAACGTTATAGTAGACACATTAAGCCGGAAGCCAACAGTATACTTCTTGACGACACAGAGAGAATTATTGAAGGACTTGCAATATCTTGGCATTGAAGTGATATTACCTGGAGCAGACGGAACACTAGCCAACTTGCAAATACAATCATCACTAGTGGAGAGAATCAAGGTAGCATTGCCTACAGACACCAGATTCAGAAGATTAAAGGAAAGGACAGAGGCCGGAGAGCAGACAGGACTGCGCATCCATGATGATGGGATATTACGATGTGGTAATCGTCTTTATATTCCAAATGGAGAGATTCGACAGGAGCTGATGACAGAAGCTCATAGTTCGATATATTCTGTTCATCTTGGAGGCACCAAGATGTATCATGATTTGCGACAGCACTTTTGGTGGCATAGAATAAAAAGAGAGATAGCTCGCTTTGTAGCTAAATATTTGGTATGTCAAAAGTAAAGGCGGAGCACCAGAGAATAGCAGGGTTATTGCAACCACTTCCGATTCCAGAGTGGAAGTGGGAGCACATCACTATGGACTTCGTCACGGGTTTTTCCAAGAGTCCAAGTGGAAGAGATGTAGTATGGGTAATAGTGGACCGACTCACCAAGTCAGCCCATTTCTTGCCTTTTAGAGTTGACCAATCTATAAAAGCTTTGGCTGACTTATATATGAAGAAGATCATGAGATTGCACGGCGTACCAGTAAGCATTATATCAGACAGGGATCGCGATTTATATCACACTTTTGGAGGAGCATACAAGAAAGCCTTGAAACTCGTCTGAAGTTCAGTACATCTTATCACCCATAAACAGATGGGCAGTCAGAGCATACTATTCAGACATTGGAGGATATATTGAGGGCTTGTATGTTAGACTTTAGTGGATCATAGGAGGACCACCAATATCTTGTAGAATTTTCTTACAACAATAGCTATCAGGCAAGCATCCAGATGGCTCCATTTGAAGCATTGTATAGAAGGAAGTGTAGGGCTCCTGTGTGTTAAAGTGACGTGGGAGAACGTCAAATTCTGGGACCAGAGTTAGTGGTCAATACCGTTGAGACAGTTAAGAAGATACAAGGACACTTGCGAGCATCGCAAGATAGACAAAAGCAGTGAGCAGACCTTCATTGTCGTCCCTTGGAATTTAAAGAGGGCGATCATGTCTTCTTGAGAATATTACCTACTAGAGGCACCATTCGATTCGGAGGGCGCGGTAAGTTGAGTCCAAGATATATTAGACCATTTGATGTGCTAGAGAGAGTGGGAGAAGTAGCATATCGACTTGCGCTACCACCTTCACTTGAGGGAGTACTTGACGTATTCCATGTGTCGTAGCTCAGGAAATATGTGGCAGATAGCAGTCATATTCTTGACCATTGGGCCCAGCTTATCATATCAAGAGCAACCCGTAGGAATTCTCGATCGTCGAGAGAAAGTATTAAGGAACCAGTCTATTCCCTTGGTCCGCGTAGCATGAAAGCATGGCTCGCCGGGAGAATCTACTTGGGAGCGCGAGGATGACATGCGCCAACATTTTTTGAACATATTCACAAACGAAGGTATAAATTTACTTTGTTAAATTATATCTTATACCATCCTTGACTTCTACCGTGGGTTAATTTTAATTTCGAGGACGAAATTTTTATAAGATGGGTAGAATATAAAACCCCTAATTTTGAAATTTGTATTATTAATTATTTAATGATAATTAGGAGCTAAATAGAGGAATTATATCTTATTTAATATTTATTTAAGGTGTTTATGTGTCTAAGAGATTTATGGAGCCATTATAATTTTTTTTTAATTTATTCCATGTAGGAGACACCGTTGGACAGTTGCTAGTTTAACCGTACGCACCAATATAATTTTGTAGGAATTTCTATGTATAAATATGTATTTATATATAGATTTTTATTAATAAGAAAAAGAAAGGAATAGAAAATAGAATTTCTTATTGAATTAAACCTGTAACCCGTTAACCATACTCCTGCGCGTAAAATAAGAAAATAGCAGCAGCAGCTCACTCCGCGTAAACAGACAACAGCAAACCGCTCACCACACCGCGTATACTTCTCCGTACGTAAATATCAACAGCAATAGCAAAACCACCCCGCGTAAAGTCTTTCTTTCACCATGCGTAAAACTCAAACCACAACCCAATAGGAGAAGAAAATATCAGCAGCATAAGCAAAACCCAACTTTGCCTTACTTTGCTTTCCCACACGTGTAAGCTTCTTATTCTACCGCTCCTTAACACTAAAATTACTAAACACCCCCAGCCGAAAACAAAACCAATGGAAGAAAGAAAACAGCAGCAGCAATAGTTTACTTTTCTTAAACACTAAGTTTCCCCACCGCCTCTTATTCTCTATATATATCCATGCTATACACCCCAAACCCAAAACCTCACTTCTTCAACTAAAATATTGAACGTGCACTATACAGAACTTTGCTCGGCAAGTATACCTTGCCACAGTACTATTATTTATATTCCAAATGATGCATGATTCTGTTTTATTTATGTATTTACATTGGACCTTGTTTATGAGACCACCCCAGTATTATAGAGCATTATTTGGTTTATTGGCCGTGACACAGTTTTACATGAGTTGTGAGTCTCATATAGATCCCGAACTACGTATTAGGTTGGCCGCCAGTATGTATGAGCCGTGCGTTAGGGATAACGACTGATAGAAACTTTATATGCTAGTAGACCTGGCAGTTATTAGAGGTTGATCGTGTCATAGATATGATATGCTTAGAGCATGGGGTGGAAGAACAACAAGTAAGGCATTTGGGCTCCTCTGCACTTTTTCTCCTGTATGCCCGGATTCTCCGCCGGAGAAACGGGTGATGATGACCACTATATACTACTTGTGGTCTCTGGCGTTCAAAAGACGACATGCTTTAAGGCCCCTGATTCTCTGAGGGAATCATTCCAATCCTATTATTTTGCCAGATAGCCCACTTGGTGGAAAGTTGTTCTCAAATTGTATTTACTTAGACGGTTAGATGACCCATTGGATGTTTTATATTTCAGTACTTATTTGTATGTTATTATGTATCTTGTTACGTCACTCTGAGGACCTGGTCCCTTTCCAGATATGGACGAGCAAGAGTACCCACAGGAGTACGGTCCTGGACCTGATGCTACTTACCAGACTGAGGAGATCTTACCCTCAGAATAGCGTCTGATTTTGTTGCCGCTATTTAGAGATCTTTTGCTACCTCTGGATAGTCGTTTGTAGTGGATTTGTTTCCACCCGACTATCAGGCTTGATAGTCATTTTGGATATCTAGTTATTATTCAGCTCTTTATTTCCTACTGATTATATTGTGCTGTGGATGAGATCTAGATTGCATGTGACTTGTTGTGACAGTATATTACCACGGGTGGATTGGATATTCATGAACAACGTACGTATGTATATGGTTTCCATATATTGGAGTTCATATACATACGGCTGGGCGTGTTACGTACTCCTAGTCCTACGTATTTTGGGACTGGGGCGTGACACTCTGTCAAGGGAAGCTCAACTGGCTGGCTTCCTCTCTGTCTGGTTACGCCGATGGGTAGTGCCTAGCATCGCGTCTGCGGATCGCATTTATCGTAACACCTTATGGCCGGCAGTGCATTTGGTATTTAGAGCAAGACTGGGCCTGCTCCATGCCATGGTATACCGGATACAAGCTGGCCTGAGGGCAATCACTGATGGGCTGCTTGCAGATGATACCCAACGTGAAGGATTTCCCAGAGTGGAGTTACCATTCTTATATTTGATGGGATGGTTAATCCTTCACAATACCAGGGTGATGTCCTCCGGATCTGCCGGCGGTTCAGGAAATAATTTCTTGTTAAATTACATGAATTCCCTATGGAATGTGACCAGCGTCATCGATTGCCGACGAGCATTAAATTTTGTCTATGGTTGGAAGCTCTTCTGCATCTTCCCCCCTGTACATATCAATCAACAGGGGACTAAACATCAGGATGCGGGCCATGGGAAGACTATTCTTTCTCCTGAAGCTTTTTACTGGTTAGTCTGCATTAGACCTTCCCACCTGCTATACAGAAGTGAGGACCACTTCTACTTGGAGTCCTATCTGTCTAGCTGGTTAGCCAGGCAATTTGGGTATGACCAATTGCACGTGGGGAATCCCATCACCAGCTTCAAGTTCAAAGGTGGACCTATCGATGGAGCCAGAGGATGGCGGTACTTCATCATGGGTTGTACAGGAGCATTCTTTGCTGTGCCAGTGACTTCTCTCTCTATGGAGTTGCGCATTCTTCACTCGTATGCGCAGTTTTATGCGTCCATCAATACCTTCCATCACGATTTTGATGTGTATGAAAGTTTCAGGATGCCCTCCCGGAAGTCCACTGGAAGGGAGGAGATACCGTCTGTTTCCTTGGATGAAGGTGAAGACACTACCGGGGTAGACGAGTTCTTGTTGATAATACCGAGAGGCGTAATAGCTCCGCCAGCAGAGCCTCTTGTCATCTCAAATAAGTGAAAGACTTCCATTCTGAAAGAGCCTTCCCCCCGCAAGAAGAAGAAGACTGCCGGAGGTCCTAAAAGGACTTCCACCAAGGGGGCCCCTAGGAGTGAGCATGTTGTTTCCCCTAGTGGGGATGATTCTTTGATCAGAGGTCCTTCGCCTTTTAGAGAGGGAACCTCCACAGTTTCAGCTGGCAGTGCCGGAGATTCTTTGCTCGCGGTTGCTGCTGCTACCACCGTTACTGGTAGTGCTTTGAGATCGCCTCCGAGAACGAGCGTATTTAGAATCACTATACCTTTATCTAGACCAATAATGGGAATAACCCCTCCTTCGTCTGTAAGTATTTTCAGCGAGATTCCACCCGATGAACCAAGAGTGGATCTGGGTGACGAATGGGATGATTACCCTCAAACGTCATTTGGTGCACCCTCTTCTCCAGGTATGACAGCTTGCTTAGCATTATTAAGAAATGATTTAGCTGTACAGGCTACAGACACAACATACATACCATCGACCATAGGTAAATGTTGTCTTCACGCTTCTTTCAGGAAAATTAACATCAATTCAATATTAACTTTCTCTTGTCTTCTTTTTAGGCGAAGACATCTCTAGGGAAGGCGAAGTTGACACAACTTCTGACTTTGTTGCGGATCAAGCAGATGAAACGACAGTGCCTGACGTTAAAGGAGCAGGCTTTGACGCTGCCGATCTTTCATCTGCAACATTCTCGGGTGTCATCCCACCAGTAGCAGTCCAAATAACATCAGAGGAGGATGAGCCCATTATCTTGACGGTGCCTCCTTCGTTGAGTATGCCACCAGCTTCGACCGTTGTTGGCGCCTCTTCTTTTGTCGTGCCATTTGTTGAAGCGACGACTGTGGCAACATCCTCTACAGTCATTCCTGAAGAGAGATTTACCAGTATTGCAGCTACTCCCAGCGTACATCCGATCGTTGCTGCGCTAGTTGAACAATACACTAACATATTCTACCGTACTTTGACAGAACTGATATCCATGGTGCTGGAGAAGAACCTAAGCTTTGATGCTCTGAAGACGTCCTCCAAGATCACCATAGCGCCGATTAGATATTTCAATGACGCTGAAAGAGGTGATGTGCTGGAAAAAATAGTTAATGGTTTAGAACAACCCATTAACGAATATTTATAATTATCCCGGGGCAGCATTGATAATCTAGTTCAGGCTGAGTATGACTCCCTAACTGCGAAACTTTCTCAGCAGATAGAATTGCTAAATAAATCCATCCAGGGACAGCAGCAAGAGATGGATAAAGAGCAAGCAGTCTTAGTGGAGGTTATTCCTCAGCTAACTGAGTGCCGAGCCGAACGTGAGGAAAATGAAGCGAGGGTTCGAGAATTAGAAGCTGAACTCGCTCAGGCAAGGGAGAGGCTTCTGAAGACGTCGATAGTTCATGATGTGTTTGAGGGCCAAATAAAGACAACTCAGCAGAATTTGGCACATGCGGGTGTCATCCACGCGAGGTTTGTTAATACTCAGTCCGAACTATCTCACTTGAACAATAATGAGATAAGGCTGGAACGGGCTTGCGCTAACATCTTGAACTCCAGGAATGATATGATGGCTGCTTTGGGGCGACAGATCAGGGATTTAACTGCTCCTCCCCAATGATGTACTTTTTACTTTTTGCTCCTTATTTTCTCAGAGATAATAAAGATATACTTTCTGACTTTGTGGACCCATCACTTTTTTTAGAATATAAATGATAGGCTAAGATGAAAGTGACATCAGAGGTAATATGAACATGATATACTTTCGGTAAGGCTTGGCTGAATATAAATCTATTCAGGAGTAATATGAACCTAACAGAATAAAATCCAACTAAATTTGTATACAAAACACTATCAGAGGTAATATGAACATGATAGGTTTACAAATTAGTTAAGCAGATATATTCAGATGTCATATGTACCTGATAGAATATGATCCAACTAACCTTTGTAAGTAGTGTCGTCAGAATAAAATCTTCACTATACTCTGCTAAGCAAAGGAGATCAAGCATAGTACTTCTTCGAGAATTTGTCGTTGATAGGAGCCAATATCAGATCTCCATTAGGCTTGGCTAATCTGTAAGCGCCATTTGAGAATGTGGTTTCAATCATATGAGGGCTCTCCATTTCTATGTGATTGTTTGTGTGAACTTCGGATATTGTACCAGAGGTAACATGGACATAGTACAATACCGTGTTTGTTAAGGATATCCCACTGGGGGATCTTTGGTGGACCTATTATTTGTGACGCATGTTGAGTGCAAATAATAAATTCGAAACAAGCCCTATCAGAGGTAATATGGACGTAATAAGTTTTGTGGGTATAGTAGAGAGACGTAGTTCAGAGGTAATATGGACATGAACTAAATTTTTCTCGGTTGAGCAAAATGAGGATAGTTCAGAGGTAATATGGACGTGAACAACTCGTTTCCATTGCGGGCATCCCACTAGGGGATTTTTGTGGACCTATTACTTCTTGTGCACGAGAGTCAAGTAATAAGTTTTAAGACAAGCCCTGCCAGAGGTAATATGGACGTGGCAGTTTTCTTGGACCTAACACCACTGGCGTACTTAGAGTTAAGTACATGTGCTAAGTTGAGATAAAAACCAATATCAAAGGTAATATGGATATGACAATTGATAGTTGAATCTGGAAGGTTTGCTCAGAGGTAATATGGACATGACAAACTCATCCTGAGAGAAATATTATGACAGCAGTTCAGAGGTAATATGAACGTGAACTAATATCCGAACAACTTATTAGGGAGTGATTCGTTGAGTGTGGTCTATCTGAACATGAAGATAGACCAAAGGATCGCTCCGCTGGGGAGATTAATGGGACGATAGCTCAAAGGCAAATATAAGCATGGCTAGCGTCTAACGAGATTGGTTTGAATAGTCACTGCGGAAGTGTGCAAGTAGACCTGAGGATTGCTTCTTCAGGGAGATTTTGAGGATCCACCATCCATTGCGTATCCGAGACTCTTGGATACAGATGATGGCCTTTTACAAGAATTTAAAGGAGAAAATGTTGCACATAGGCGTTTGCTAGGGATGAAGAATCAAGAGTTGATTTGTACATCTGGGTTGTCCCGTTGGGGATGAGGGGAGTACAAGTCTAGTTTTGGCATAGTACTTCTTTTTAGGAACTTGCCGTTTTGATGGGCAATAATGTTTATTCATAGGTGAGATGGATACGACAAACTCTTGAGTTGTGACCCTACTGGGGATGGTGGTATATATCTGCTTAGAGGCAGAATATAACCTGCTTAGAACTCTGCGAAAGAATTTTAGTGGACTTATCATCATGGACATACTTTAAAGCTAAGTATGGATGACAAGTTGAAACGACTGGCACCATCAATGGCCGTAGGAAGTCGATGGCCAGAATATTTGCTCAGAGGTAAGATGGACATGGCAAAACTCTTAGGTTGTGGACTTATTACCCATGGCGTACCTTAAGTACAGATAATAAGCTGAAATAACTAGCACTACCAGGGGTTATGCGAACGTGATAGTAGAAAGCCGAAGAGAAGAACTTCACTCAGTGGTGATGTGGTAAGATATGACTTTGTGGGAAAAATAAAAAGCTGTAGTTCAGAGGTAATATGGATGTGAACTAATTGATAGCAACAACCTGGGAGGTTTGCTCAGAGGTCACTTGGACATGGCAAAAACTCAGCTGGGTGAAGAAATATTTTGACAACAGTTCAGAGGTAATATAGAAGTGAACCGATGTCCAAAAAATTCCCTGGAGAGTGATTTGCTGAATGGGGATAGACCTGAAGGTTGTTCCTCCGGGAAGATTTTTAGGGATTCATCACCCGGTACTTCTTGAGGGAGCAAATTGCCACATGGAAGTGAGATCAATTTGCCCTGATCGTCTCCTCGTTTATAAATGCAGAGTGATAACTTTGGCGTCGATCAACTCCTGGATTCTCCTTTTCAGTACATAGCATGCCTATGTGGGGTGATGAATGTACTGATGAAAGAGGCAATATTCTGGGTCATCGACCTTGCCAGCTCTTTCAGGGTATCTGATGTTGGGTAGCCGAAGCTTGTTTTCCTTCATCAATATAGTAAAGATTTTAATGATATCATCATCCCCTTTGGCTTTCGGGCTCCCGATGCTTGAGTCGTACGGTCTTCATAGAAGACGGTCGTAGTTGCATCATCTTCGGATACAGAGGGAATTCTACCCCCAGCTTTGGATGTTGTTCTATTTTGTCGAGGGAGACTACTCCCAGACATGTCATTGTTTGGTTCTTCTTCTTCTTCTTTGCCTTTGTCCACAGAAGTTGATTTAGAAGGACCTACCTCTGGTATTACAGGATCAGACTTTGGAGGTTTTGAGTTTGCAAGAGATGCGGTATACCCTAGCCCAAAATGAGTTCATTGACAGCAAGGATCACCACGCAACGGTACTCATCTGCCTTTTCTATAATTGAGGCCTTGCTTCAACTTCAGATCATAACCCATGTTTTGCATAATCTTTAAAGCCTGTGGGCTATATCTGTGGATTTGGATTTTCCCAACATCAGACCCGCGAGAATTTTCTTGTAAAATTGGTCTATTCCGCATTCGACCGAAGATTATTTGATGCTGATCGTCGCGAGCAGGTGGAACAATAAAGATAGAATCTTCATGTCGCCCATATGTCATGACGACATTAGATGTTGACACTACTTTCCACATGATCTCCCCACGCTTGGTAGTTAGAGGCACCAAATCTTGATTTTGACCCCTGTCTTTGCGTTTCTGGATCAAGAAATTATGCAAATCAGGGGAAGAAGAAGAGGAAGGTTTATGCCACCTTTTTACATCAGTAGGCCTGTGGAGATTGGGAACCATAACTCTCTCTCTCTCTCTCTGCCATAAGAATACAGCAGTTCGGCCATGTGAGTAGTATACGATCCATCATCCGTCTGAGGAGCGTATTTTCCTGTAGAATAGGTTTTCTTTACGCGGACGGGCTGATCCTGGCATAATTTAGAGCTTTGCACAGGTTCGCATAAAATAGGAGAAGTCTTCAAACGGCCTATATTATCACGCGTAATCTAAAGAGCGGGCGACTTCTTCTCTTGGTGGCGTACAAGCCAAGAGATCGGGAGATTCGCCACTCGTTTTCCCTTGATGTGATCCAAGGGTACATTTGCCTCCTTATAGATGGGAGATGTATTTTTACACGCAGGGCGCGTTTGAAATTTCTGAATTGGTGCTGAGGCCTTGTCAGAAATTATGTCTGTCCCGTCAGAGACGGAAGACAAAGTTTTACGCGCAGGGCGCATTTGAAATTTTTGAATTAGCGCTGAGGCCTTGTCAGACATTAAGTCTGCCATGTCAGAGACGGGAGACAAAGTTTTACGCGCAGGGCACGTTTAAAATTTCTGAATTGGCGCTGAGGCCTTGTCAGAAATTAGGTCTGCCATGTCAGAGACGGGAGACGAAGTTTTACGCGCAGAGCGTATTCTAGACTTCTGGATTGGCACTGAGGCATTGCCAGAAGCTTTGTCTGCCACGTCACAGATGTAGAAGCATAAAAAATACGCCGGATGACTATACGCGGCATATTGGTGCAGAGCAGCGTAAGCAGAAGCCTTCAGAGCCATCAAGCGTGCAACAGAGCTCTTTTTGCTAAAATACAGCATGAAATACGAAAGCTCAAAGGACTATCCGCGTAAGGCAGTACGTCCAAGCCGCTTCAGCGTAAACAGGGTGCTCCATCGCCTCCAGGGCGTAAAACTCATCCTCTTTCAGACGCAGCATTGAGGTATACAAGAGACGCTTCGTATTCTCCGAAGTGAACCTGTCAGACCCTGCAATGAAGATCCTGCAATGAACCTGACGTCTGGACTTCTGACAAAGGGATACGGCTCGACTACCCAGACGACGGCTATAATGATGGCACAGTACTGCGACCCAGGCTGTCAAATACCGCCATCCCCTTTGCATAAACTACCTTTACAAGCACGAAGGGATACGCTGCCTTGTTTTACACAGGCAGACACGAGCTGTTTACGTTCTGCAGTAGACAAACCGCCTGCCACATCAAAAGATGCACTCTGTACGGGGTCGAGTCACGTCTCTACGTCTAAATGCACAGAGCGGTGACAGTTTCTCACGGCACGTCTCTGCGACTGATGCGCAAAACGGGTTACAGACCTTCAAAGACACGCCTCCATGTTTAATGCACAGGATGGTGGCAAATCTCGGCATTTAATGCAAGAGATTTGATTATATCTTCAAAAGCCGTAATTCCGGCAAAGACGTCCCCATCAGCACTCTGGCATGGTACGTAGCGGCTTCTACGTCCATCCAGCTCCTACGTCTGCTCGGCCTCTACGCCTACTCGGCTTCTACGCCTGTTCGGCTTCTACGTCCATCCGGCTCCAACGCCCATTTGGCTTCTACGCCTGCTCGGCCTCTGTGACCACTCGGCTTCTATGCCTATTCGGTCTCTATGACCACTCGGCTTCTACGCCTGCTCGGCTTCAACGCCCATTCGGCTTCCACGCCTACTCGGTCTCTATAACCACTCGGCTTCTATGCCTGCTCGACTTCAACGCCCATTCGGCTTCTACGCCTACTCGATCTCTATGACCACTCGACTTCTACGCCTGTTCGACTTCAACGCCCATTCGGCTTCCACGCCTGCTCGGCCTCTATGACCACTCGGCTTCTACGCCTGTTCGGCTTCTACGCCTATTCGGCTTCTATGCCGGTTTGATAACCATTTGGCTTCTATGCCATGGTGACAGACATTTGGCTTCTATGCCAACCTCTTCTACACAATGGATACCTACCTACGTGGCTTCTACGCCGTGATCTTCATAGCGATTATACGCATTTTGTCCCTTAGTTGGACCCCCGTCACACGCTCATTCAAAGGATCATCTATACGCAGGCATTGGTTACTTTAACCGTTGTGTAAAAGGGTGCTGTACTTTCCACTCCTCGGTTTCTACACCGACGGAGTGGTCACTTTCACTAAAACTCTATAAATAGAGACCTCTATCAATGAGGAACAAGGTGGATAAAAAAGAAAAATCGAACCAGAGGTCGAGAGAGAGAGAATCCGGAGCTCAAGCAGAGAGCAGGGATCGACGACTTTGGCATCGTGCATCCACCCTCTTTTGCAACCTTCGAAGCTGCTTCCTGTCTTCTACGGCACTTCTTTAATATCGTATGGTCCAAGGGCTAAAGTGATCGACTGCAGATCAGACACCTATAGTAATATTTACCCAAATTAAATAAATTCTACTCCCATATCCTCGTATAGGATCAAATTGTACAAGTTTGTTTATAAACCAAAGAAGGCGGGTTTCGTATAAACCCCATCCTGAATACATTTTCTATTCTTTCGTTTAATACCACAAACAAGATGATGACTCTGCTGGGGACATCTTTCTCTTCTGATAAGGAAGCAATTGCTCAACACGATGCGGTATCTATAGGAACCGTGAAGAAGACACTGGTCATCCAATTCGACCAGTCTGCCTACGAAGACATGCTTCGAACCGGGGGTAGCTCTCACCCTCTCTCCGTCCAAGACAACAGGAAGCTGCGCAAGGTCTGGATGCCCAAGACATCCTCTACCATTCTTGTGGACTCTCCGATCTCTCCGACCTCTCCGACCAATGAGGTTGTAGCATTGCTCCCTCCGTGCCCTGCACGTGAAATTTAGTCTCCCGTTACGCGCGGTACAGACGAAACTTCGGGCAAAGCCTCAGCGCTAACCCAGAAGTATCCACTCCACTCTACGCGTAGGAACCAGTCTCCCGCTACGCGCGGTACAGACAAAACTTCGGGCAAAGCCTCAGCGCTAACCCAGAAGTATCCACTGTGCTATACGCGTAGAAACCAGTCTCCCGCTATGCGCTGTACAGACCAAACTTCTGATGATGCCCCAGCACCAAATCGGAAGTACAAATCACTCTCCATATGCAAGACAATATCTGACCTCTACGGGGAACCAGATAAGTGTTGTGATTTCCGCAAGAGGAAGCAAGCGGCGTAGTACTCACTTCTCGGCCGTTACGCCAACAAAGAAGCAATCTGCCTACCCTCCGGATTATACGAGAAGCCGACGGCCGACTGAGGACCTCTTCAGCTTTATGCCAGTCTGAGCAACTCTCCAAATTATGCCAGGCGGAGTCCCACGACGTAAAGCAAGCTCAGGTTACGGGAAGGCACCCTCTACGGGGATTATCCGCCACCCAGATGGCCAACCTGTTGTACACAGGTGGCGTAGGGAGAACCATGGTGCCCAATCTCCGTATACCCACCGATGGGAACAGAAGGAACAAGTCGTCGTCTTCTTCCTCCACTCCTCCTGACCTGCACGAATATCTAATCCAGAAGCGTAAGGAGAGGGGACCTTCCAACATGTCTATTACGCCCCCTAGCGAGCGATGTTGTAATAGTCATAAGATTGTGATTGACTGCTGCTATTTTAAAGCAAAATGGTCGGTTTTCGACCGATTGAGCTACTCTCAGTCTTTTCGGGAAGAAGAGCCCGCGCATGCATCCGTGAACATGGCTTCACACATACCTAGAGGACGGCCGAGCTCAAGACACCATCCCTCTAGGCCTCCGAGCCGAAGGAGATTCGAAGACCTCCTCAGGAACACTGAAGCTGGGGTATTCCAGAACACCCGTGCAAGGTCGCAGCAACCAGCTTTATACTCGTCTGATTCTGACGTTGGGGGTCGCCAATCTCCCAGATCAGACGCTGAGAGTATAGAGTCGACTTCTGCAGTGACCTATACTAGTCCTTCGATGACTCCCAAGGAAAGGGGAGTTTACGCCGTTGAAGATAAACGCGAGGAAGCTTCGCCGTCAGGAAACGCGGAACAATGCATCATTGTGCTGGAGAAATCTCTGAAACAAATGCAATCCATGATAGAGAACATGCACCAAATGATGCTAACTCAGCACGCAGCTGCCATGGCTCAAGCGTCGGTCCCGCCAACTCAGATACGTGTGGGGGTGGACTTACCACCATCCAACCCGAGCCAAGAGCCTGCTCTAGATCAAGAGTCAGCAGTTCCTCCGCTTCCTCACTCGAAGAATATATTACCTCTCGTTGGAGTCACGATGCAACAAACTCCGTGCTACACCGTAGTCCCGCTTCCAACTGAAAATTTGATGCAGGCAGTACGGGAGTTGAAAGCCCAGTTCGACGCCTTGAAGCACAAAGATCAGCTCAAGAAACTGGGAATTAACCAGCCTTACCCAGCTATCTGGGAAGAAGTCCCTTTCCCTCCGAGGTACAAACCTCAGACTATGGCTCTGTTCGAGGGAAAAACATCACCAAGTCAGTACATAAACTATTTCAGTATGATGGCGGTGTTGCTACAAGGGAACGACGCCCTCCTCACTCGGGTGTTCAAAGGCTGCCTCTCAGGAGTAGCCTCTCAGTGGTACCGTAGCTTGGCGGACAACTGCATTACTTCTTTCGAGGACTTCAAAGCTTTATTCTTCATACGATTCTACGAGGGTGGAATGGACATGTCCATGTCCTCTCTCATCGAAGTCAAGCAGAGGGAAAAGGAGGACGTTCGTACCTTCATCGAACGTTTTTGTCAGGCCACCTTACAGATGCCTCCAGGAGTTCCAAACTCTGCGTTAGTAGACATTTGCAGGAAGAACCTCCTTCCCGTAGTCTCGGTGTTTACAGGACTATATCAGTTCCATGATTGGCCCTCGTTCATCAGCTCGGCAGTGGCCGCCGAAGACAACAGCCGCAAGGCGCGCGATAATGGCATTATGATCTCCGTCTCTGATAGAGGTAAGAGGTCATCTTCCAACAGCGACCATCCTCATGGCTCCAAGGGAAAAGAAGCTCTGACGGTCAATACGTCCAGACAAAAGACTGCGGCGACCACGCAGACGAGACCAGGGACCTCCAGGCCCGTCGAAGTC
Organism: Iris macrosiphon; assembly: GCA_036927795.1. Lineage (NCBI taxonomy): Eukaryota > Viridiplantae > Streptophyta > Magnoliopsida > Asparagales > Iridaceae > Iris > Iris macrosiphon. The sequence continues at coordinate 110,591,091 of JAYESA010000010.1, read as the reverse complement.
TACTCTTTCGACGACGACGATATCCCTAGTATATTCGAGTGTCTCGTCAAAAGTGGCAAGATTACCCTTCCGGAGCTAAGGCGGCCCCAAGAAGTCGGCAGTACTGATGACCCCAAATACTGCATCTTCCACAGATACGTACACCATCCAACAAAGGCGTGTTACATACTGAAAAGGAAGATCCAAGGGTTAATCGATGCTAAGGCCATCACTCTGCACAACACCGAGAAGACGGTCACGGCCAACATGATCTCTCTGCGGTTTGGCGATCTGCCTTCCCAAAAGGTTTCGGACGGCGTCACGCCTATTTCTTGGACCACGATGAACATCATCAATCTCCCTCCAGCTAGGGGTTAAAATCATGACCTGGTACCCCTAACCACCCGACAGGGCGAGATTATGTGGGTTCATCCGGATTTGGTGTCAGAGCTCGAGGAGGAGACTAAAGCTACTAAAGCTACGTCTAGAGAAAGCTCCAAATGCAAACCATGCCATATGGTCGCAACTCCTTCGCCATCAGACGAAGACGAGATATTTGCTGCAACCCGTTCAGGAAAAGCCTACCTCAACGACTACGGAGCAAGTCAGGAAGATGCGCCGACAGACGCTTTGGCTGCCAAACCTTCAGGACCTGGCCCCATCGTACCAGATGCCAGCCCTTCAAAACCAACTCTGGCGGACAAGGTGAAGCAAAGAGAAGTGCGCTTTGATAAACCTGTGAAAAACATTCCAAACAAAGGTTTGGAGAAGCCCTACAACTTCGACATCTTGGCCCAACTGGCTAATACACCAGCCAGGCTGTCCATCTTCGAGCTACTCAGGCTCTCCCATGGTACTCGTCTAGCCCTGGGTGAAGCACTGATGCAGGCGGAGGCATGCTTGACCCAGCTCAAGTCCCCCGACGAAGAACCAGTGGCATATCCTCAATGCCACAGTGTGATGGAGGTGGTCCCAAATATCACTTTCACCCAAGACAACGTTCTCGAATGGCGCTTAAAGGTTAGCCCAGCCTAATGGAGACCTGTTAATGGCTCCTATCAACGGTAAATTCCTGAAGAGGTACTATGCTTAACCTCCTCTGCTCAAGTGGAATATAGCGAGAATCTCAAAGTCTGACCAAACTACCTCCAAAACAAAACTAGTTAGGTCATATTCTATCATGTCAGTATGACCTCTGAATAGGTATGTCCTGCTAGAAGTTTATCGAGAGTCTATCACGTCCATACTACCTCTGATATCACTCTCACCCAAACCTGTCATTTATATTCCGAAATGATGGGTCCACAAAAGTCAGAAAAGATTCGCTTTATTTATTCCCAAAAAGAGCAGAATTACATTAGGGAAGCAAAAAAGAAGGAAGGACACATCATTGTGGGGGAGCGGTCAGATCGCGAATCAGCTTCGCCAGTGCAGCCACCCTCTCGTCCCTGGAAACCAAGGCATCAGTGCGGGCCTGTTCCAGCCGTGCCTCGGGATTGTTCGTAAAGGACAGTTCGGCCCTTGCCCGAAGAGAGCCAGCTCGGGCAGCTTCTGCACGCTCCAGGTCCCGTCGCGCTGTGCTCAGTCGACTAGTCGCTACGTCTAGACCTACCAACGATTGAGAAGCCCACTCCTCTGCCTGAGCGAGTTTCTCCTTCAACTTGCGAGCCCTCGCTGCATTCCCTTCATGCTCGGATTGGCACTTCGTCTGAAGAGCAAGAGCCTCCTCCACGACAGCTTTTCTTTTATCCATCTCCAGCTTATGTGCTTTGATGGAGTTATCTAGGCTCTCCAGCTGTTTGGTAAGCCGCGCAATCATGGAGTCATATCTGGCCTGGACCTCAGCTTCAAAACTGCCCCGAGTCAGTTGTAAGTATTCGTTAATAGGTTGCTATAACCTATTAACCATCGCCTCCAGGGCGTCAGCTACCCCAAAATCGCCAAACTCCCTGATCGCCCCAATCAAAAATTGGGAAGCCTTCTTCAGACGATCAAAAATCCAGGTTCTTCGCCAACACCATTGATATCAGCGTGTTCAAGCTGGTGTAAAAAAGGATAGTATACAGCTCGGTCAGCGCAACCAGATCTGGTTGGACGCCAGGAGTACCCGCGATATTGGCGAGTTCCCCTCCAGGAATGATTGTAGACGAGGTGGCAACAGCCGCCGCCTCGACAGGTGGTACGACCGAAGAAGGTGCGACAATGACGGTCGAAGTCATCGCCATACTCGCTAGAGGCGAGGTGACGATGACGGGTTCGTCCTCCTCTTGAGGTGATGAAACTACTCCAGGCGAGCTGGCCCCCGAAGGTATTTCCTCCTCGAAGTCGAACGCCTCCGTATCATCGTCAGGAGCCCGAGCAGAGCCAGAAGACGCTTCAACGCCATACTTCCCGTGGACGCCATCCCCTGAGAAGAGGACAAGAAAGTTGATATCAATATGATAGTAATCTTTCTAAGAGGAGACATAAAGATGACCTTTACCCGTAGCCAACGGTATATATGTCGCGTCTGCAGCCGATGTAGCTATATCATGCCTTAATGACGTAATACGAACTGTCATACCTGGAGAAGGAGGTGGGCCAACCGACATCGCCAGGAGCTCTACCAAGCCTTCACCAAGACGCAGTCGAGGTTCGTCAGCTGGAACCTCGCTGGTCATGCTCACGGACGCGGCAGGAGTTTCATCCGTTGCTGGTCTAGGAAAAGATTCTTCCATCTGCCTCGGCCACGTAGGCAATTTTATTCCACTACCGGAGGCAGTAGCAACAACGGCAGCCTCAAGCAGGAGTTCTCCGGTGCCACCAGTCGAAACTGAGGGTCCCTCTCTGAGAGGCGGGGAACCTCCAGTCAAAGAGACATCCCCAACAGGAGAGACAGCAGGTCCCTCCCTAGGAGCCTCAATGCCAGGAATCCGGAGAGGGCGATCAACCGTCTTCTTCTTCCTCTTACGAGGGGAAGTCTGATTCGAAGCAGGAGCCCTTCGCTTCCCAGATACCGCCAAAGCCCCCGCAGGCGGAGGCACTTCATACCTCGGCACCGACACCAGAGGCTCATCCGGAGTGACGGACTCCTCACCCTCGTTAGATGAAATCGAGGGGACTTCGATTCTTCCCCCGATCTTGGGAGAGGGTACCCTAAAGCTTCCACGAATGTCAAAATTACGATGGAAGGTGTTGATCGCCACGTAGAACTGAGCGTAGAATGGAGGATATGCAGCTCCGTGGAGAGGGTGGCGACCGGCATGATGAAGATCGCTCTCGTGCAGCCCATGATGAAATACCGCCATCCTCTGGCTCCATCAATGAGTCCGCCCCTGGACCTGAAGCTGGTGATGGCATTGCCTACGTGCAGTTGATCGTACCCAAACTGCCTGGCGAACCGACAGGGCAAGTAAGGCTCGAAGAAGCAATGATCTTCGCTTCTGTATAGCAGATGGGAGGGTCTGATGCAGACCAACCAATTAAAAGCTTTCGGAGAAAGATTGGTCTTTTCTCCACCTAAATCCTTAAGCCTAATCCTCGACTGATTGCGATGTACAGAGGGGACAGTGCAGAGGAGCTTCCAGCAGTGACTGAGGCTCAGCGCCAGCCGACAGTCTAAGACTGTATTCATATTCCAGAGGGAGTCCTTGTAGTTCAGCAAGAAACTACCCCCCGCACTACTACCAGGGCCGGGAGACATCACCCTGGGGTAGTGGAGGATTAACCATCCCATCAAGTACAGGTATGGTAACTCTACCCGGGGAAAGATATCACGTCGAGCTTCATCGACGAGCAGTCCGTCAGTCATGGCTCTCAGGCTAGCCTGTATACGGTACACCATGGCAGGGAGCAAGCCCAGTCTTGCCCCAAACACCAGACGAACGGCGGGCCACAGGATGTTCCGGTGAATGCGGTACGCGGACGCGATGCCGGGCACCACTACTCGACGCAGCCATAGGGAGGGAAAGCCAGCCAGCTTGGCTTCCTCAGACAAAGGCCTGCGGCAGCGCCTCAAGTAACTATAGGCCTTAGTGCCTTCAGGGTACTTTCCTACCCCGTCATTGAGAAACTGATATGGAGCTTTAGCCTCCTCCATAAGATCCTCGACGACCTGGGCACTGAGCACGCCCAAACAGTTCACGGGCTCATTCTTGCCCCCCGAAACTTTCTCCGACTTGACGGCCCTGGCCCGGTGGAAGAAGAGGTAGGACATCCACTTAGTGGTGTTAGCCAAATCAGAAGGCTCATTATAAAAAGCAGTGCACGCGAAATAGTGGCACATCAGCTCCTGATACACCTCTACAACCCGAGGGTCCGAGTCCTCCAACTCCCGATTGGTGGGAACATACTCTTCATACGGGGTATCCCCCATCGGTAGTCTCGAGATCGCTGCCATTTTGTGGAGGGCCAACCCCAACTCCCCTAGTAGAGTGGCAAAGGTCCCGGTGAGCGAAATGTATCGCTCCATCAGTGCCAGAAATAGGTTAGGGTTGGGAGGCAACCCAACACTCATCGTGCTCACGGTAGCATACAGTCCTATAACCTCCAGCTCTCTTCAAAAATGCTTCACAGCCCAGTCAACTAGGCAAGTCCATCGGAGGTTTGCTGGGGTGATCCAACCATTGCACCGAGGATTCTCCTTGGGGTATACTCCCCCTCGCACCATGAAGTCATTGCAGAAAGTTGGCAATTGGATCGGCTGGATCACTGAACTGTCTTCACTCGGGACGCTGCCCGGGTACAGTCCCCTGAACAACGTCACGTCGCCAGAAGGGCGGCTGACAAACGACCCCTGGTCAGCTCCTTTCAGGTGAAAGATCTTCCCCGGCTTGCCGTGAAGATTGGGAATCAGCGTCCACGACATCCTCCTGGAATGTGTGGAATGGAAGAAAGCCGAGATGGGATAATCTTTCGGCATCGTGGGCAGATACAAGACCACGCTCTCGGCGGGGAAAACCCAGGGTTCTCTCTTGGGCTTCGTCTGGGACTGTTTGTCTATCATATCCCCAAAGAGAAAGGCCGACTTGATATACTGCTCCCCGTCTACGTACGTTAGGGGTTCCCCGTTGATCATGCTCAGCAGCATTAGCTCGCCCTGAGCCGATATCAAGATCCCCCTTCCTTCAGGATACTGGGGTCCGGAGATAGGAAATGTCACGTGCGATAGATCCTCCAGGTAGTTTGAGTGCAGCATCCCGACAGCAGAACCCATCACCTCAGCCAGTGGAGACTCATGCAAGTTAACTGCGAAAGTGCAAGAAAAACACGTCATTACAAATCTTGCAACACAAAGACCAAGAAACGACAGTCTGTGCTTTACGCCAAGACTGTACAAAATTTGGTCATTTTATGCCGGAAGTCACATCCTGAAGCGTAATTGGCGGTATACTGTCCGTGCTTTACGCCAGACTACCAAAATTCTAGTTATTATGCAAGAGGTCCCATCCAAAGCGTATAACTAAAATTTTATAGTATACACCAAGTTTTCGGCAGTCAGAGCTTTTAAGCTCATAACTGCGAAAAATATGGAGTTTTTACGCTGGCACATTAGAAATGTGGGCGTAAAAGATGAAAACGTCTCCGTACGTCATCTTCCTCAAAGAGGCTATCAGCACAGAAGACGACCTAGCGCAGTCACGTTCAACGTGTGCAAAGGATTTTTTGTCATTCTTTGTCATCCCCAATGGCTATACCTCTAAGGCCGGGTGCGCTACTCGTCGGCAGGAGCCTTCGCTCAGAAGGAAGTTCACCTTGCCCGACCGAAGACTCTCTCGCTGGGGCAGAAGAACGAGAAGAAGAGCCTGTGCTCTTTCCCTTGGGGGAGGAGGTTTGTTTCGACGCTATTTCTGAAAACTCAGAATGCTCGAAGAAAGAACGAGGGGAAAAACTCAAACAATCGAGGCTCGCTTTCGCAGAAGACGGATAAAAAGTTTCTCTCAAAATCTTGGGATATATATAGAGTTCGGGTCGACTCTTCGAATCCTCAGATGGGCTCCTTGAAACCCCAACCAAATCTCACAAATTAAATATTTGGTTATGATTGGGTACTACGTCAGCCCACTACTCTCGAAAGACGGACAGTCAGCAAATTCGAAGAATTTTTCGTGCAAAAGCAGGTCAGCGGTTCCTATGCTAAAGAGCTTTCTACGCTCGACAGCAACAGATCTACGGTTTTACGCTCGCAAGCTACAAGTCTATAGTTTTATGCCCGGATGCCTTTGTGCTCGGTAGCTTTATGCTCGAGAGGCTATAAAACCTACGACTTTACGCTCAGTAGATACCAAATCGATGATCTCGTGCTCGATGGCTTTTAGTTTACGCTCGGAGGCAACAGATCTGCAACCTTACGCCCGAAAGATTTCTTTTATTCACAGGCTACAAATCTACAGTTCTACGCTAAGGAGCTTTCTACGCTCGACAGTAACAGATCTACGATTTTATGCTCGCAAGCTATCAGTCTATGGTTTTATGCCCGGATGCCTTTGTGCTCGGTAGCTTTTACGCTCGAGAGGCTACAAACCTATGACTTCATGCTCAGCAGCTCCGAATCTACGATCTCATGCTCGGTGGCTTTCTACGTTCAATAGACTACAAACTCAGGATTTTTAGCTAATTTACACTACGGAACTCTGACTTTCCGCGTATCCGAACAGCAAGGCGGTCGATTATAGGAGTTCACACAGAAGATACTCCTTCTTGACCTCAACATATCCCAAGTACCCGAAGCATACAGAGTTCAAACATTAAGAAATTACTCTTCTCGGGTCAAATGGAGGTTCATCCAGACTCCAGTCTGAATATCTCGTCTATCAAGATGGCAACTCAGTTTGACAGCCATTTCTTGACCCTGTTCCAAAGGATTTTTGAGAAATCATTCTTGAAGACGAAGTCTGAACAAAAATTTTGATCATCAGAAGTAAAAACAACAGTTCAGAGCTCTACGCGGTTCCTCAGTCCTAGCAGCAGGACAGTTCTAAATGTTATAAATGCTCAACAGCGTTCTTTGGACTATTCGCTATATGCAAAAGGACAGGACCTAGCACTCTTTTAACAGAGTCGGCGTAAAGAATCAGACGTGTCGAAGCTACACATATTCAGACTTCACGGCAACGTATGGCAAAACGATCATATGCAGAGAAGAAAGACGATTTTATTAAAGATTAAAGTCATGATTACATATGAGGGAAATCCAATCTATGAGGGTTTTTCTTCATTTTCATGATTACAACTGAGGGAAACTCCGTCGACAGGAGGGCTTCCTCATCATCATCGTCTGAAGATTGCCCAGAAGCTGTTCTGACAGGTTCTCGCAGGGGCACAATTCTTCATCCATCTTCTCCAGCAGTCAGTCAGTTCCAGCAAACTGACTGACATGGCAATGATCAACGTCGGGAGAATACAGAGTTGGGGCTTGCATAAATTATCCAGATCCCATGCTCCGTGCGCCGTGACAGATTGAGTTGATATATTCCACCCAACTCAATGCCCGAGGTCATAGCTAGTTGCTGCTCTTACTCCCGGAGGTAACTGGAGAAGGCGCCACTTGCAAGCCGTATGGTCTAATACGACCCTTCCATTCTCCTAGAAAAATAGCCATACAAAGTTGCTGATTATCCCGAGTAAGGAAGGATAAGATATCCTTCCATGATCCATCGTTGCAGTGGACACTTGCTCGAAGATGCCGCCTTTTTCGGCTCCTTACACGCTGGAAGAACATGATCTCCTTCTTCCTCAGATCGACCCGACGAACTCCGGCAATTATCTCTGCGTGATGATGGAAATATGGAGAGAACAGGTTAACTCCTCCAGCCTTTTTATAGGCGAAAGAGGTCACACCGGTCCCTAATAAATCCGCCATAAAGTCAGCATCGACCATTTCAAACTCTCCATTCAGAAACGTTTCGAGTCACGAGGAGCGGTTCATGCCTCATTCAAAGCGTTCCAAATTCCGAGGAATTTGAAAGCTTTGAAGGGGGTCTTGTAGAAGCATGAAAAATACGCCGGATGACTATACGCGGCATATTAGTGCAGAGCAGCAGAAGCAGAAGCCTTCAGAGCCACCAAGCATGCAACAGAGCTCTTTCCGCTAAAACACAACATGAAATACGAAAGCTCAAAGGACCATCTGCGTAAGGCAGTACGTCCAAGCCGCTTCAGCGTAAACAGGGTGCTCAATCGCCTCTAGGGCGTAAAACTTATCCTCTTTCAGATGCAGCATTGAGGTGTACAAGAGACGCTTCGAATTCTCCGAAGTGAACCTGTCAGATACTGCAATAAAGATCCTGCAATGAACCTGATGTTTGGACTTCTGACAAAGGGATACGGCTCGACTACCCAGACGACGGCTATAATGATGGCACAGCACTGTGACCCAGGCTGTCAAATACCGCCATCCCCTTTACGTAAACTGCTTTTACAAGCACGAAGGGATACGCTGCCTTATTTTACACAGGCAGACATGAGCTATTTACGTTCTACAGTAGACAAACCGCCTGCCACATAAAAAGCTGCACTTCATACGGGGTCGAGGCACGTCTCTAAGTCTAAATGCACAAAGCGGTGACAGTTTCTCAAGGCATATCTCTGCGATTGATGCACAGAACGGGTTACAGACCTTCAAAGACACGCCTCCACATTTAATGCACAGGATGGTGGCAAATCTCGGTATTTAATGCAAAAGATTTGATTATATCTTTAAAAGTCGTAATTCTGGCTAAGACGTCCCCATCAGCACTCTGGCACGGTACGCAGCGGCTTCTATGCCCATCTAACTCCTACGCCTGCTCGGCCTTTACGCCTACTCGGCTTGTACACCTGCTCGGCTTCTACGCCCATCCGGCTCCAACGCCCATTTGGCTTCTACGCCTGCTCGGCCTCTGTGACCACTCGGCTTCTACGCCTACTCTGTCTCTATGACCACTCGGCTTCTACGCCTGCCCGGCTTCAATGCCCATTCGGCTTCCACGCCTACTCGGTCTCTATGACCACTCGGCTTCTACGCCTGCTCGGCTTCAACGCCCATTCGGCTTCTACGCCTACTCGGTCTCTATGACCACTCGGCTTCTACGCCTGCTCGGCTTCAATGCCCATTCGCTTCCACGCCTACTCGACCTCTATGACCACTCAGCTTCTATGCCTGTTCGGCTTTTATGCCTATTCGGCTTTTATGCCGGTTTGATAACCATTTGGCTTCTATGCCATGGTGACAGACATTTGGCTTCTATGCCATCCTCTTCTACACAATGGATACCTACCTACGTGGCTTCTACGCCGTGATCTTTATAGCGATTATACGTGTTTTGTCCCTTAGTTGGACCCGCGTCATACGCTCATTCAAAGGATCATCTATACGCAGGCATTGGTTACTTTAACCATTGTGTAAAAGGGTACTGTACTTTCTACTCCTCGGTTTCTACACCGACGGAGTGGTCACTGTCACTAAAACTCTATAAATAGAGAACTCTATCAATGAGAAACAAGGTGGACAAAAAGAAAAGATCGAACCAGAGGTCGAGAGAGAGAGAGAGAGAGAGGAGAGAGAGAGAGAGAATTCGGAGCTCAGGCAGAGAGCAGGGATCGACGACTTTGGCATCGTGCATCCACCCTCTTTTGCAACCTTCGAAACTGCTTCCTGTCTTCTACGGCACTTCTTCAACATCGTGTGGTCCAAGGGCTAAAGTGATCGACTGCAGATCAGACACCTATAGCAATATTTACCCAGATTAAATAAATTATACTCCTATATCCTCGTATAGGATCAAATTGTACAAGTTTGTTTGTAAACCAAAGAAGGCAGGTTTCGTATAAACCCCATCCTGAATATATTTTCGATTCTTTTGTTTAATACCATAAACAACAGATGGGAGACAGGTTTTTAAGCGTAGAGCGTATAGGTTGTGATGTCACAACCTTGTTGATCGGAGAAAGAGAGCCTGCAGGAAGGGTAGAGGATGTCCGGGGCATCCATACTTTACGCAACTTCCTGTTGTCCTAGACAGAGAGGGAATGAGAGCTACCCCCTGCACGAAGCATGTCTTCATAAGCAGATTGGTCGAATTGGATGACCAAAGCCTTCTTCGTTGATCCGACGGTTACAGTATCGTGTTGAGCAATGGCTTTCTTGTCAGGTGAGAAAGTAATCCCCAGCAATATCGCCATCTTGTGTTTGATGATAAACGAAAGAAATAAAACTAGGTTTATACGAAACCCTTTCTTTGTTTACAAACAAGAAAAAAAGTACAATTAATCCTATACGAGGATGTTAAGTACAAAAAAATAATTTTGGGGAAATATTGCTATAGGAGTCTGATCTTCGGTCGATCACTTTGTCCCTTGGACCACACGATGACGAAGAAGTACTGTAGAAGAAGAAGAAGAAGAAGCTTCAGAGACTGCAGGAGGGATTGAACTCTCGTTGCCAAAGTTGTCAATCAACACTCTCTGTATGAGCTCTCTTTCTGATCTCTCTGATCTCTTTGATCCTGACCGATCTTGTCCTCTCTTTCGACTATGACTGCTCGACCTACCGACCTATTTCTTCTATGACTAGGGGTCTCTATTTATAGAGCTCAGTCACAGTAACTGTCCAATCGGCGTAGAAGCCGAACAGTGGAGAGAGCAGCGCTCTTTATGCGGCGGTTATGATAACTGCTACCCACGTCTGAATGATCTCCTGAATCTGCGTGTGACACGTATCCCATTATGAGGTAACACGTATAACTACTTCGAAGATCATGGCATACAAGCCACGTAGGTAACTGCCCCTCGCGTAGAGATGGTTGGCATAAAAGCCAAGTAATTATCTCGTTGGCGTAACAGCCAAATAGTTATCTTGTTGGCGTAAAAGCCAAATAGCTATCCTGTTGGCGTAAAAGCCAAGTAGCTGCCTTGATGGCGTAAAAGCTAAGTAGCTGTCTAGTTGGCGTAAAAGCCAAATAGCTGTCTTGTTAGCATAAAAGCCAAGTAGCTATCTGGTTGGCGTAAAAGTCAAATAGCTGTATAATAGATAACCAGCGTAAAGATAGCCAATTATCCTTCCTGACTGAGGTCTTGAGCGTATTCTGGGCCAAATAGCCTTATCATGTACCTTTGTAAATATAGCCTGGATTGGCGTATTTCTAGGAGATAGCATACAGCGTGCTCCTATAGTTGAAAATAGCCTGAGTTGGCGTATTTCGAGGAGATAGCATACGGCGTGCTGTTATAGTTGAAAATAGCTTGGTTGGCGTAAAATACAAGGATGGTGATATGGACATATTAGCCCTAATTTTAGCTCTCCCAGTCATTAAAGGTAGAACCAAATCTCGTGTATTAAATGCAGAGATCTGCCTCAAGTTCTGTACGAAGAACAGCTTTTGACGTGGCGTCTGATTTTGTCTCATCTTGAGCGTAAAAGCTCATGTCTGCCTGTGTAGAATAGGCACGTATTCCTTGAATGCGTAAACAACGTATTATATCAAGGATTATGTCACTACCACTTTTCCAGGCAAGGGTATTTTTGTAATTTCACCCTTTTAAATAATTATGAATTTAATTATTCTGCTGAGTTTTATAAAGTAATTATATATTGTTAATAATATTTAGTTTTAGGTCTAACCCTAGAAATCCATTAGGACAACCCTAATGAGTAAACCCTAGTTAGAAAACCCTATTCTAGCAAAACCCTAGAATTCTAATTTTGGATGAACCCTCAAAACCCTAGAATGACTTAACCTGAGTCTATTTGGTTCTACATGAGAGCAGTCAGGGGGTTAACCTAAAATCTATGCATGGAAACCCTAAAACTAGGTTTAATATAAAAAGGAAGCTTCCCACAAAGCCATCCTTCATGTAAACAGGAGAAACCCTAGCCTCCACAAGAGAAACCTTCTCCCCACTCCAAAAATTCGAAACCCTAACCCTAGGTTCCATTTCCTCTTCCTCCAAAGCAAGGAACGTGGGTCAGGAAGCCTTGGAGAAGAAGAATCTCATTGAAGAAACTTTCCCTGCAGGTAAAACCCTAGTTTTTATTCATTTAATTCCTGTTTTCAGATGTTCATGGCCATTAGGAACCCACCCTAAGGTTGGAATTCGAATTTTAGGGATTTTTCATGTAAACCTAGGAGATCTAGGGTTTGGTGAATTTTCGTTAGATTTTTTCCAATCTCAGGAACCCAAATCCTAAGGGTTGCTAGTATACATGATTACCTCTCCTACATGTAGTCTATTATGTTGATTTAGGGTTGATTTAGTATTTCTGGTGTTTTGAGGTAGAAATCAGGATTTGGAAGACCTGTGTACAGTCGGGTGTATGAACATGTATGTGATGTTTAATTGTTATTAGGATTTTACCTATCTAACTTATTTATAGTTCTGTATAATTGATGTATGAATCTATATGCATATATATGTATTGTGTGTTGGGGGCATTCATTTGTACATTAAGATTTGGGGAAGAACAGGGTGCAGTCGGGCAGTTTGTATTATGGTTGGGAGGATTTTCTGTGCAGGTTGTGAGGACTGTGAGCACTGTGTTTGGGTTCCTTGTGTACTCGGGTTTGAGGGGATACTGTACTGTGTGTGTGTTGTGAGTTTGGGGTTGTTGTACAGTCGGGTTGGAGAATTCTGGGTTAGATTTCAGGGTGTATCAGTATACATGGGCATGTTGTTGTGTGTGTCTCAACATAAGGTAGATGTGTACTGTGTATTAGATTAGGTGAGAGTTTGTGTGTTCTCAGTAAATACCTATGTGTAGATGTGTAGCTGTAGGTAACTATGCAATGCAGTTAAGTGTGTAGGTTTGGGTTGTGTCAACTACAAATTTCAGGGAGTGCCACTGTGCGTGTGTGTCCAGACTTTCTGCATTTCCTATGTGTTAGATGCCAATGTACATCAAAACTGTGGCTGTGTGCAGATTCAGTTTTCCTGTGTGTTCAATATTAATTTCAGCATGTGCAGTGTCATGTATCAGTAAAATAGGTGTGCAGCTGTGCAGAATTAGAACCTAGGTGTATTAGTTAGATGCCTAGGTATCCCTGTGTCAGTTGTGTAGTGTATTAGTGTTGAGTCTTGTGTTCAGTATTTATAGCAGTGTATACTGTGTGTGTTTGGCTGTGTGAAACTCTGAGAGAGGACCTAGTGTATCAGTTTTTGTCTCAGAAATTCCAGGTTGTGTGTGAGTGATTGCAGTGTAGGATTTATACCTAAATGTCTAGGTGTGGTTAAGTATCAGTAAACTGTGTTAGGGGCAGTAGCATTTTGTGACAGAGTGTATCAAGTAAAAGGAAGTGGGGGTTAGAGAGGGGCTCAGGTAGTGTAATAGTATAGAGACTTGAGGGTTAACTGGTAGCTAAGTGTACTGATACTTAGTATCAGAGGTACCTATGTAGGCTGAGCTAAGAGTGAAGGGGACCTGGGGATTTTAGTCCAGGTCTGGTGAATTGATGAGCTCGAGTAGTAGATGTAGACATATATGTGATGGGGTTTTCAAGTAATTGGGGTTCAGCAGTGTGTAAGATTGAAGGATGTTATGTTGGAAGTCTAACAAGGTGAGGGGTATTGTGTGTGCACAGTTAGGATATCACAGAGGTGCTCAGGATATTGTGTTCATGTTTAGAAAGTCATAACTTGGTGTATCTTAGTCTCTTGAGGGGTTGAGTATGTGGTATAGTGAGGTAATATTGTAGACTAAGATAATTAGAGGCTTGGTAGTGGTTGTGTTAATTGAGCTGGGAGTGATACAAGGGTGGTATCAGTGAAGTCAGGTGTTAACTAGTATGCCAGTTAAGTAATGGGTGTTGGTCAAGTGTGAGTAATAGCATAGAGTATAAAATAATAACTAGAATTAGTTAAGTATTAACTAATATAGCTAAAATACTTTAGTATTAACTAGTATAGGCTAGGTAATAGCTAGTTGTAGACTATTATTGACTAATTGACCTTGTTAAGCCTAGAAAACCTAAGTATTGACCTAGTTTGACTTCCAAGACCTAGTTTTGGCCTAAAAATTATATTTCAACATAGATACTATTAATTATCATTCCAAATCACCTTTTGACATTATTATTCCATATTTAAGTCAGAGTGACTCCATCTTGGACATCGATCATCACATATTGCTCAGGACCACAGGCGAGTACATTCTCTGACAGTTTTCATGGTTGATTACTTCTATAAATTGTAGTGTATTTCATACTTGATTCCGACACTATGGATACACGGGTTAGCACCCTAGATCCCCATCACGAGGAGTCGTGGTTGGAATCCATCGTGCTAGCTGGGGGATGGGGAACTATTAGTAGATTATGTGATCATATCTAAACATTTATATGCACCATAGCTCACCCCACTTCTCACGTCGGGTGCAGCCTGACCACTTATATGCTCCATAGCTGTTATATTTGATTAGCCTGACCATTATATGCACCATAGCTAACCATGCGGTTAGCCTGACCTAAAAGAATCATAGCTAATCATATATAACCAGCCTGATCCAGTCCCAAGCCGATCACATAATAAACTAATATTTCAAACACTTAGTTAGATGTTTTATCTTTATTCAGATTTACTTGTTCTAGCATTCACTATTTATTGCTCATTGCTAGATGCTTATTGTCTATTTTATTTCTTCAGTACTCCACATGTTCAGCTTTTATTTCCATCTTGTATCTCTTACACTGTTTATAGATTTTGTCAATTTAATGAAACTGCTGTTAGTGCTTGTGCTTCGCTCCAATCCTGACTGGATAACAACATTTTCAGAGGACCTGGAGGACTTTTGCCCTACTCATTACGGCCTAGGAATAGAGGGAGATTTCACTCCAGAAATCCCAGAGGAGGTGCCTATCCTAGAGGAGAACTTGCCTGCCCATGCTTAGATTATATTTTTTGCATTTATTGTTTTAGACTGAGACTGAGACTGAGATGTATTTATTTTTATTTGTGACTTTGTGAGGTCAGTTAGACCCAGGATTTGAGTTGGACTTCTTGTGATTGGTTTTAAATAGAACTCTTTTCAATTCTCATCGTGCCATTATTCTTATAGCTGTGATTGAGTATATTATAGAACTGTGGTTTATTTTAGCATTGTCCTCCGTACGGAGTTGAGACTATTGACAGGATATACTTTATTTGTGACCTAGACAGCGTTCTACCGCCGATGCTGCGGCGTAGGCTGGACGTACCCACGACTCATGCCCAAATTCCGGGTGCGGGTCGTGACACATTTTTAGTGGTGGCCCATGCAGGTCCAGTCTGTAGTCTAGTCTGTAGTCTAGTCAGTAGTCTCATATTCACAGTAGAGCGATATTGTAGTAGTAGGAATTAGGCCGAGGATATGCTCAATCACAATTAGGGAATTCTGATTCTTATGATACTATTCTTAATGATTAATTCCTTTAGAATTTTTTCTGTCCTCCCTTGATGATATCGTGTCTATTGCCTTAATTAAATCTTTCGATCTGTCTTCAGGATGCCGCCAAGAAGATCCCAGAGACTCGGAGCAGCAGATACAGAGAGGTCTGCCACCTCTCGCGCTGCCGGACAGACATCCGCAGCACCTCCTACATCTCCAGGACAGGTGGGAGTGTCTGCAGCATTCGGGGGTCCTCCACCACCAGTTCAGAGGGTCCCCACAGCTACGACGGCACCACCACCTCCACCACCACCAGCTCAGCATCCAGGAGGTGTGCCCGTCGATGGGGCACAGATGTTCGCCTTGATTCAGGGCATGGTCGACGCCCAGAGGACGTCGACAGAGGCCCAGAGAGTGCAGGCTGAGGCACATCAGGCTCAGACAAAGATGATGAGGTTGAACATGGAGAATGCTCACCAAGTGGCTCTCCAGGCTGTGGAGAGAGTCACTCAGCAGCAGCAACATCCTGGTCAGCAATAACAGAGGCCGGGCACCATTGTGGACTTCAAGAGGATGATGCCTCGGGAGTTCAAGGGGACAGAAGGGATACTCTACGCCGATGATTGGCTAGAGGACATCGAAAGGAACTTGCGTTTGGCGCAGATTCCAGAGGCGCTCAAGATCGAGGCCGCTGGCAGCCAGATGTTCGATATTGCCTTGACGTGGTTTCGCACGGAGCCGAGACTCTTGCGCGGGGGACTCACTTGGGAGGCTTTCAAGGAGCTCTTCAAAGAAAAGTTCTTTCCCGATGTAGCCCTGGGAGCTTTGGAGAGTCAGTTCCATGACTTAGCCCAGGGGAGCTCGTCCGTCGACGAATATGCCGCGGAGTTTTCCCGCCTGAGCCGCTTTGCGCCATCGATGATTAGAGATCCGGGGGACAGGGCCCGGAAATTCAGAAAGGGGCTGACAAGAGAGATCAAGTCTCGCACGTCGGGACGTCGCACAGCTACCTACGAGGGCATATTGATGGATGCCCAAGTAGCCGAGGATGACTTGGACCTCAGGCCCAAGAGGGGACGCGATGTTTCCGGAGGAGCAAACAGTAGTGTGGGACCAGGCAAGCGTCCACACTTTCAGCAGCAGCAGAGGCCCTTTCAGCAGCAGCATCAGGCACCAGCCCGAGGGCAGGTCCAGCAGCAGCAACAGAGACAGAACCAGCCCGCCATCCAGTGTGCGTACTGCGGGAAGATGGGACATACTAGAGAGATCTGCAGGCATAGATTGGGCTCATGTTTGTCCTGCGGATCGACGACACATCAACTGAGGGATTGCCCTACCATTCGGACTCGTCCAGATCAGGGTGGAGCAGCCGCCCAGAGAGGACCAGGCAGGGTGCCTACCGCACCAGGAGGCCAACAACAGAGGGGACCACTTCCACCACAACATCAGAAGTTCGCCCAGCATCAGCAGCAGAGAGGTGCACCCCAGGGGCGAGCATACGCCATGGCAGTCGAGGAGATCGAGCCAGCAGGAGACTTGATCACAGGTTCGGTTCTTCTCGATTGTATTCCTGCATTTACCTTATTCGACTCTGGCGCTTCCCATAGTTTTGTGTCTGTATCATATGCACTTCGACATCATTTAGACACAGAACCATTAGCTAGGACTTGCAAGATCATGACTGGTGGAGGTATTATCCTAGTCCGTGATCACTGCAAGGACCGGAGAGTGTCAGTAGGAGGCCGAGACTTGAGCGTGAGCTTACTCGTCATGCCACTTCTGGGGTACGATATTGTACTCGGAATAGACTGGTTGAGCAGGCATCATGCTACTATAGATTGTTATAGAGGCAGAGTATTGTTTAGACCACCAGGAGAGCCGAAGTTTGAGGTCGTCAGAGCAGCAGCGGAACAGAGCAGGAGCACATTTTGCGGAGCCAGGGCGGAAGAAGAGGAGTTGCCACATCCTCTGATAGCGGAGTTCCTGGATGTATTTCCAGAAGAGTTGCCAGGCTTGCCGCCAGACAGAGATGTTGAATTCTCTATAGACTTGGTTCCAGGAGCGGAGCCCATTTCACAACATGTCTATAGAGTCAACAACAGCGAGCTGGCAGAACTGAAGAAGCAAGTTGAGGAGCTGCAGGACAAAGGCTTCATCAAATCCAGTTCATCACCATGGGGAGCTCCAGTATTGTTCGTACCGAAGAAGGATGGCACGGTGCGCATGTGCATTGATTATAGAGCTTTGAACAATATCACTATCAAGAACAAGTACCCGCTGCCGAGGATAGATGATCTTTTCGACCAGTTGAGCGGGGCGAGGGTGTTTTCAAAGATTGATTTGAGGTCAGGCTATCACCAGGTGAAGGTAAAGAAAGAAGACACGCCGAAGACAGCTTTTCGGACCAGATACGGCCAGTTTGAGTTCATGGTGATGCCATTTGGTTTAACCAATGCGCCGGCAGTATTCATGAACTTGATGAACAAGGTGTTCCACCAGTACCTTGATAAGTTCGTAGTGGTGTTCATCGACGATATTCTTGTGTATTCCAAGACACCGGAGGAGCACGAAGAGCACCTGAGATTGGTCTTAGAGACTCTCAGGAGGGAGAAGCTATACGGGAAACTCTCTAAGTGTGAATTCTTCCTTGACAAGGTCGAATTTCTTGGGCATGTGGTATCGGGTGACAGAATCTCGGTAAACCCAAAGAAGATCGAGGCAGTGGAGTCATGGGCTACCCCCAGTTCGGTAGTTGAGATCAGGAGTTTTCTCGGGCTAGCAGGATACTACAGGAGGTTTGTACAAGACTTCTCCAAGATTGCGGCACCGATGACCAGACTGACTAGGAAGGACGTGGATTTTGTGTGGACAGAGGAGTGCCAGACTGCATTTGATGAGCTGAAGAAGAGGTTGACGACAGCTCCAATTTTGACGTTGCCATCAGGGACAGGTGGTTTTACCATCTACAGTGATGCTTCAGGGAAGGGTCTGGGATGTGTTCTTCAACAGCACGGGAAGGTAATTGCCTATGCTTCCAGGCAGTTACGCCCTCATGAAAAGAATTATCCCACCCAAGATTTAGAGTTGGCAGCAGTTATCTTCGCTCTAAAACTGTGGAAACATTACCTGTACGGAGAGCGTGTGGAAATCTTCACAGACCACAAGAGCTTGAAGTACGTATTCACACAGAAGGAGCTGAACATGAGGCAGAGGAGATGGTTAGAGCTGATGAAGGACTTTGACATATCATTACAGTACCATCCTGGGAAGGCTAACGTAGTCGCCGATGCTTTAAGCAGGTATCCAATGGCTATGTACTTGACGACAGATAGACATTTATTGGCTGATCTGGAAAGCTTGGAGATTGAAGTGTTAGTTCCCGATGCTGAGATTCAGATGTGGGGATTGCAGATACAGTCCGAACTGATGGACAGGATCAGAGCTGCGCAGTACGATGATGAGACTCTGAGGAGTATCAGAGCACAAGTTCAGATGGGATTGTCAGACGACTTCACTATCGCAGATGATGGTTCTTTACGGCACGGCACAAGGATATGTGTGCCTAGCGGGGAGCTACGCGAGGAGGTTTTGCAGGAGGCACACCGCTCTCAATACTCGATGCATCCCGGTGCCAACAAGATGTATCGGGACTTGAGAGAGCACGTATGGTGGTATGGAATGAAGCGCGAGGTAGCACGTTTCGTATCTCGGTGTCTAGTGTGCCAGCAGGTAAAGGCAGACCGGCAGAGGCCAGGAGGTTTGCTTCAACCTTTACCGATTCCAGAATGGAAATGGGAGCACGTGACCATGGATTTCGTTTCAGGGCTTCCACGTTCTCCAGGAGGGAAGGACGCGATTTGGGTCATCGTGGACAGGTTGACCAAATCAGCCCATTTCTTACCTTTCAAAGTGGGCACGTCGACAGAGAGGCTAGCAGAGATGTACGTGCGACAGATTGTTAGACTTCATGGAGTTCCTGTGAGCATCGTCTCGGATCGGGATAGTCGTTTCACTTCCCACTTCTGGAGGAGTCTGCAGGCTAGCTTGGGCACCCAGCTCAAGTTCAGTACCGCATATCACCCCCAGACAGACGGGCAGTCTGAGAGGACTATTCAGACTCTCGAGGATATGCTACGCACTTGCGTTCTAGATCTCGGAGGTTCTTGGGAGGATCATCTGCACCTGGTAGAGTTTGCTTACAACAACAGCTACCAGGCCAGCATCGAGATGTCACCGTTTGAGGCTCTTTATGGACGGAGGTGTCGTACACCGCTATCGTGGGACGACGTTGGAGAGAGAGCCTTGCTAGGACCAGAAATGGTCGTGGATGCAGCAGAAAAGGTGAAACTCATCAGAGACAGACTGCGAGTGGCGCAGGACAGACAGCGGCATTGGGCCGACAGCCACCGTAGACCCCTTGAGTTTCAGGTATAGATTGTTGTTTTCTGGTTGTGTTTGTTTGTTTGTTTAGACTGCATGCTGAGACTGTTTTATTTAGGTTGGCGATCTAGTATTCCTACGGATTTCTCCGACGCGTGGAACGATTCGTTTTGGCAGAGGCGGGAAGCTTAGCCCGCGCTACATCGGACCCTTCGGTATTCTGGCGAGGGTAGGTGCAGTGGCATATAGACTGGACTTGCCGCCTGCATTGGAGGGAGTGCATAATGTGTTTCACGTATCGCAGCTGAGACGGTACGTGGCAAACCCTAGTCACGTACTTGATCACTCGGAGATCGAGGTTGGTCCGACGCTCAGCTACCCTGAGCAGCCCGTAGAGATCTTGGACCGCAGAGAGAAGGTATTGCGGAACCAAACTATTCCTTTGGTTCGTGTTGCATGGAGACATCACTCTCCAGGGGAGTCGACCTGGGAGAGAGAGGACGAGATGCGCGTGCAATACCCGTATCTCTTCTAGACTTGTGGTATATTCCTTTCTGATTTCATTCTTGTTGTAGTTCAGTCCAATTTCGAGGACGAAATTTCTTTTAGGAGGGTAGACTTGTCACTACCACTTTTCCAGGCAAGGGTATTTTTGTAATTTCACCCTTTTAAATAATTATGAATTTAATTATTCTGCTGAGTTTTATAAAGTAATTATATATTATTAATAATATTTAGTTTTAGGTCTAACCCTAGAAATCCATTAGGACAACCCTAATGAGTAAACCCTAGTTAGAAAACCCTATTCTAGCAAAACCCTAGAATTCTAATTTTGGATGAACCCTCAAAATCCTAGAATGACTTAACCTGAGTCTATTTGGTTCTACATGAGAGCAGTCAGGGGGGTAACCTAAAATCTATGCATGGAAACCCTAAAACTAGGTTTAATATAAAAAAGAAGCTTCCCACAAAGCCATCCTTCATGTAAACAGGAGAAACCCTAGCCTCCACAAGAGAAACCTTCTCCCCACTCCAAAAATTCGAAACCCTAACCCTAGGTTCCATTTCCTCTTCCTCCAAAGCAAGGAACGTGGGTCAGGAAGCCTTGGAGAAGAAGAATCTCATTGAAGAAACTTTCCCTGCAGGTAAAACCCTAGTTTTTATTCATTTAATTCCTGTTTTCAGATGTTCATGGCCATTAGGAACCCACCCCAAGGTTGGAATTCGAATTTTAGGGATTTTTCATGTAAACCTAGGAGATCTAGGGTTTGGTGAATTTTCGTTAGATTTTTCCCAATCTCAGGAACCCAAATCCTAAGGGTTGCTAGTATACATGATTACCTCTCCTACATGTAGTCTATTATGTTGATTTAGGGTTGATTTAGTATTTCTGGTGTTTTGATGTAGAAATCAGGATTTGGAAGACCTGTGTACAGTCGGGTGTATGAACATGTATGTGATGTTTAATTGTTATTAGGATTTTACCTATCTAACTTATTTATAGTTCTGTATAATTAATGTATGAATCTATATGCATATATATGTATTGTGTGTTGGGGGCATTCATTTGTACATTAAGATTTGGGGAAGAACAGGGTGCAGTCGGGCAGTTTGTATTGTGGTTGGGGGGATTTTCTGTGCAGGTTGTGAGGACTGTGAGCACTGTGTTTGGGTTCCTTGTGTACTCGGGTTTGAGGGGATACTGTACTGTGTGTGTGCTGTGAGTTTGGGGTTGTTGTACAGTCGGGTTGGAGAATTCTGGGTTAGATTTCAGGGTGTATCAGTATACATGGGCATGTTGTTGTGTGTGTCTCAACATAAGGTAGATGTGTACTGTGTATTAGATTAGGTGAGAGTTTGTGTGTTCTCAGTAAATACCTATGTGTAGATGTGTAGCTGTAGGTAACTATGCAATGCAGTTAAGTGTGTAGGTTTGGGTTGTGTCAACTACAAATTTCAGGGAGTGCCACTGTGCGTGTGTGTCCAGGCTTTCTGCATTTCCTATGTGTTAGATGCCAATGTACATCAGAACTGTGGCTGTGTGCAGATTCAGTTTTCCTGTGTGTTCAATATTAATTTCAGCATGTGCAGTATCATGTATCAGTAAAATAGGTGTGCAGCTGTGCAGAATTAGAACCTAGGTGTATTAGTTAGATGCCTAGGTGTCCCTGTGTCAGTTGTGTAGTGTATTAGTGTTGAGTCTTGTGTTCAGTATTTATAGCAGTGTATACTGTGTGTGTTTGGCTGTGTAAAACTCTGAGAGAGGACCTAGTGTATCAGTTTTTGTCTCAGAAATTCCAGGTTGTGTGTGAGTGATTGCAGTGTAGGATTTATACCTAAATGTCTAGGTGTGGTTAAGTATCAGTAAACTGTGTTAGGGGCAGTAGCATTTTATGACAGAGTGTATCAAGTAAAAGGAAGTGGGGGTTAGAGAGGGGCTCAGGTAGTGTAATAGTATAGAGACTTGAGGGTTAACTGGTAGCTAAGTGTACTGATACTTAGTATCAGAGGTACCTATGTAGGCTGAGCTAAGAGTGAAGGGGACCTGGGGATTTTAGTCCAGGTCTGGTGAATTGATGAGCTCGAGTAGTAGATGTAGACATATATGTCATGGGGTTTTCAAGTAATTGGGGTTCAGCAGTGTGTAAGATTGAAGGATGTTATGTTGGAAGTCTAACAAGGTGAGGGGTATTGTGTGTGCACAGTTAGGATATCACAGAGGTGCTCAGGATATTGTGTTCATGTTTAGAAAGTCATAACTTGGTGTATCTTAGTCTCTTGAGGGGTTGAGTATGTGGTATAGTGAGGTAATATTGTAGACTAAGATAATTAGAGGCTTGGTAGTGGTTGTGTTAATTGAGCTGGGAGTGATACAAGGGTGGTATCAGTGAAGTCAGGTGTTAACTAGTATGCCAGTTAAGTAATGGGTGTTGGTCAAGTGTGAGTAATAGCATAGAGTATAAAATAATAACTAGAATTAGTTAAGTATTAACTAATATAGCTAAAATACTTTAGTATTAACTAGTATAGGCTAGGTAATAGCTAGTTGTAGACTATTATTGACTAATTGACCTTGTTAAGCCTAGAAAACCTAAGTATTGACCTAGTTTGACTTCCAAGACCTAGTTTTGGCCTAAAAATTATATTTCAACATAGATACTATTAATTATCATTCCAAATCACCTTTTGACATTATTATTCCATATTTAGGTCAGAGTGACTCCATCTTGGACATCGATCATCACATATTGCTCAGGACCACAGGCGAGTACATTCTCTGACAGTTTTTATGGTTGATTACTTCTATAAATTGTAGTGTATTTCATACTTGATTCCGACACTATGGATACACGGGTTAGCACCCTAGATCCCCACCACGAGGAGTCATGGTTGGAATCCATCGTGCTAGCTGGGGGATGGGGAACTATTAGTAGATTATGTGATCATATCCAAACATTTATATGCACCATAGCTCACCCCACTTCTCACGTCGGGTGCAGCCTGACCACTTATATGCTCCATAGCTGTTATATATGATTAGCCTGACCATTATATGCACCATAGCTAACCATGCGGTTAGCCTGACCTAAAAGAATCATAGCTAATCATATATAACCAGCCTGATCCAGTCCCAAGGCGATCACATAATAAACTAATATTTCAAACACTTAGTTAGATGTTTTATCTTTATTCAGATTTACTTGTTCTAGCATTCACTATTTATTGCTCATTGCTAGATGCTTATTGTCTATTTCATTTCTTCAGTACTCCACATGTTCAGCTTTTATTTCCATCTTGTATCTCTTACACTGTTTATAGATTTTGTCAATTTAATGAAACTGCTGTTAGTGCTTGTGCTTTGCTCCAATCCTGACTGGATAACAATATTTTCAGAGGACCTGGAGGACTTTTGCCCTACTCATTACGGCCCAGGAATAGAGGGAGATTTCACTCCAGAAATCCCAGAGGAGGTGCCTATCCTAGAGGAGAACTTGCCTGCCCATGCTTAGATTATATTTTTTTGCATTTATTGTTTTAGACTGAGACTGAGACTGAGACTGAGATGTATTTATTTTTATTTGTGACTTTGTGAGGTCAGTTAGACCCAGGATTTGAGTTGGACTTCTTGTGATTGGTTTTAAATAGAACTCTTTTCAATTCTCATCGTGCCATTATTCTTATAGCTGTGATTGAGTATATTATAGAACTGTGGTTTATTTTAGCATTGTCCTCCGTACGGAGTTGAGACTATTGACAGGATATACTTTATTTGTGACCTAGACAGCGTTCTACCGCCGATGCTGCGGCGTAGGCTGGACGTACCCACGACTCATGCCCAAATTCCGGGTGCGGGTCGTGACAGATTATGTCACTAAACGATAGTCTGGGTCTCTATGAAGAATCATCATTACAGCCGTCATCTCGATCGTTGTACAGTACTCTTTGTCAGGAGTTAGCTTCAATGTTTTGTCTGACAGGTTCATTCGAGGAATACGAAGAGTTCCTCGTACAACTTTATGCTGCATTAAAAGCAGACATATTTTACGCTGAAGTGGCGATGTAGCAACCTTTTTACGTCAAAGCAGTCTGGAAGTACTATTTTACGCGGGTTGTTTTGGAGCTCTGTTTTACGCTGAATAACGTTGAAGCTCTGCTGTACGCCAATGGTTCTGAAGTCATATCTTATGCCATATAGTGCTGGAGCTCTGTTTTACGTGGGCTTCATGCATGTTAGGGGTTTTACGCATATAACTCCCCAGCGTATTTTTCATGCTTCTACATCTATGTGTTCATGGCAAAATATGGCATGTGTAGACCCCCGTGTTGAAGAGAAAACTCCCAAATTAACCCGTGTCAAAAAATATCATGACATGGCCTACTCGTATCCAATTGTGGACACGATACTAGTCTCACAACACTAAAAAAATACCAAACCAATAATCTAACCTATTGACAAACACTTGGTGTGCCAATATCGGATTTTCCCTAAAATTGAAACAAAATACATGGTAACTTTCACAATAGGGGTCCCTAGTAGTCAAATTTTCTTTCTATAGGTAGTCCTAGTCCATGAGAGTGTTCCTAATAATTAAACTACAGATTTAGAATCAAATTAGAAGGAAAAAACTGAATTATACCTATTAGGAGATGGATTCCCAATTTAAGTCTCCAAATGGATGTCAAGAGCCTTCAACTTATGCTCCTTCTACCAAATTATAGATCCTTGTCTCCTCCTTGCTTAAAGAGTCTCCAATGGTGAAATAGAGAAGAATTAGGAAGGGAATTGGTAGAAATTTGATGTAGGAAAGAAGGAATTTGGGATGAACTATTCTAGATCTAGAATTTTGGAATGGAAGAAGAAAGAAGAGAGAGTCTCCTCCCTTTCAAGTAGGCCAGCCCCCTATGCTTGTCTCTCAAGAAATGTTTAATATCCAATTTGCCTTTTGGGGCTTGTCATGAAGAAAGTCATTCAGGAGGAAGCTTCTACTCCTAATGGTTTGACTAATTAAATCACCAACTTAATAAAATAGGCTAAATACTTGTGCTCAAGTCTAAACTAATTAAATGTTGGTCCAAAGTCAAGTCTAGTCTAGTTAGGTCCACTAACACAAGTCTAAAATATAATGTAACATGCTAACAATAAATAAATAATACAATAATAAATATATAACATGCACCATAAATAAATAATTATGAGATACCATTCAATATAATAATTTTTTGAAATGCCAAAATTATAATATTACCAATAATAAAAAATAACAAAAATATCCATCTCTGGAAAGCGGTAGTGACATGGTATCACAACATAGGCAAAATACGATCAAGTATGAGGCACAACATAAGCAATTAGATACACTGTAACAGTTAGTCCAAATAGTCGTAGCTTACCGTGCTAATGCTATGACAATAACTGCCCCAGAACAAACCAAGATAGTGGGGGCAGATGGGCATCAACATGTCACAAAAAAGAGTTTCACAAAGAATATATTAGAATTCAAGAAAATATGTAAAACATAGGGAACAGAAGAAGACACCATAGTTATAGATAAACTGGTGGAAGTCGATGTAACCATCACTTTCCACTATTAGGAAAAAATTTCAATTTACCTTTTTATGCTAATCATATAGTTATATTAAATTAGTAGTTGGTTTAGAATTAATTACTTTTTATTTGTCATAGATAGAATATTCTCTTTTTAGTTATCTAGATGTCATCTATAACTAATTAGATTTTCTCTATAACAAATAGATTCTATTCATACTAGATCTAGAATTTAAATTATAGTAGATTGACAAACTTGTAGATATACTAACTCCACCCTCACCATAAGTGGCCAACTCTCTCCATTTTATTTTATTTTATTTTCTTCTCCAAACTTCTTCTTCTTCTTCCTCAAGTCTTCTTCTTCCCCAAGCAACTCCATTACCAAACCCAAATTTTTATCTCCAACCACACAAATTAATCCAAATTTACCCTCATTCCCTTTCCAATAAAAAGATAGTCTTAGAGCACAAGAGAATCTTGGAGAGGAGCCCAAACAAGAAGGATCGTGTCCAAACCATCCTTATTGTGTCCAACTTTGTGAAGATTCATTGGGACACAACTCCCAATAGGTAAATTTTCTTTCTTACCAATTTCTATGCTAGAAATCTAAATTGAACCAATAGGAACCCTCCCATAGGTGAATAACTTTCTAATGGTAGATCTAGGTGGTAGAGACCTCAAATTTATTATATCTAGGCTTTTGTGTGGTATTAATCTCCATTTTCGATATACGTATTTGGAGCATATTACTTTCTCTGCTTATATTATTTGTTTCTTGCATGGTAATTATATTGCATGTTATGGAGACCAGACCCATTCTTTGGTTCAATTAGATCCATGGTTTAATTGCTTGATTTTCGATTCTTACTCTTTTCTCATGAAAAAATTGCTTAATTTTTGATTCTTGCTCTTTTTTTGCATTTTATTAGTCTATTATGTGTTCATGATGATTCTAAACACTTTTAGTGCTTAGAGTTTTTGGTTTTGATGGATAGATTTGTGTAGATATACTTTTCTAACTTAGGTTTTCATGGGTTCCTTGAGTTTTTGGTGGTTTTAATCTACTAAAATATAGTATTTTTTAAAAATAATTTTTGGGATGGATGAAGCACTTTATTTCGAGCGTTTTGTCTTTCGGTTCACTCAATTCAGAGTTAAAATAAAGTTTGTATGAAAAAATAAATTTTTGGTTTTGGAGCTTTAGCCATCGCTGAACCTGCTGCTTGGGGCGATGAAGATTTTATGCGACAACACCATATGTGATAAAGAGTGCTATGCAGCATAAAAATATTATGCGACCTAAACTCCTTGCCGCATACCAACATGCGTCCATATCTTTTGGACGTATGACTGACTAATACACATGTGTTCCAAGGGGACTCCGTGTGTTTATTTGTTGAACGAATGAGAAATTCGCTAAGTCCAAGAGACACCAATGCGGCTGGACAGACTATGCGGCAAGATAGGCTATGCAGCCGAGCCTCTTATTGGACGCATAATTCTTTTTTGCCCTTGCACGAAATTCTATGATTTTGTCCTTTTCTCTGACATACTTTATGGCTTGTCACATTAGTCACTTTTCTGACACGCATTTATTACCCGTCATTTCTGCACTTAAACTAAGAAGTGAACTTTGACTTACTATATGCGGCCTAGACCTATGTAGCAACTTATACTATGCGGCAGTTGATCCTATGCGGCCTAGACATATACAGCAACTTATTCTATGCGACAGTTGATCCTATGCAGCCTAGACATATGCGGCAACTTATTCTAAGCGGCAGTTGATACTATGCAGCGTAGACCTATGTGGCAACTGATCCATATGTGGCAGCTGATCCCATGCGGCCTCGATCCTTCTGTACGCATGCGGCCACTTGTACACATTTTATTGCACTGGTTTTGTTTGAATGTTCTTTTGAACGTTATGGTTTATATTGGTGACTTTGATGACCATAAGAGTATTAGACCTATCTATGCGCCATGACCCGACCACTTGTATCCGTACTGATACACTTACTACAAGCTATGTGTTCCTACGTGCTAAGTGTTCCTACGCGATTATATTACATACTTACACTGTGGTGTACCTATGCGCTACGTGACATGTGATATGACTCAATCTCTAGCATGGACATAAGGGTTAGTCAATGACCAAGCGTGGCTAGGATCTGTTGATTGTTGCATCACGTTGGGGTGAATCCGAATTGAACTATCAAGTGACAAAGTAGATTCGTATATAGCGTAGTCGTGCTATGGTACGTCTTATAAAGGGAATACCATGTGACCACGCCATGTGATTCCAGTTAACAATAGGGTTAAATAGGCAACTAAACTTGTAGAGCATTAAGAGGGAATATAATCTCGAGATTGTGCCTATCTAGCCATCTCTAGTCATTTAAATTTGGGTATGCAGGCTAGTCCCTGTAGATATTATTTAAGTCCTCATTAGTGGATGACAATATTTGACTATTATACTATACTATGTGTTCTATGCGATCTTAGCACGGTGGCCTTACGAGGGACCGATATACAATACTATGTGCCAGACGGCAATTTATGGCTCGACTAACCCTGCTAGTACCTGGTTTGATCTAAGAATTCCTATATGCATAATATCTCTGAGATAACCCAGACTCCATCTAGTAAGCCGTACAAGTTATTGGCCGATTATGTAACTGAGCTTATTTGTGTATTGTGCCTGCTGTCAAATAGTCCTGGGACATGGACTATCATAATGCGATGGTCTAATATTTGTCCTTGTTTGGTTGAAGGATTAGATTATTGTGTCACGATAGGCTATAAACCGAAACTATGAGACATAACTATATGTATCTATTTTATAACCTGGTTTTATTTCTCTATTCGTGATTAAATTGTGATACTTGCTATTTGGGGTCTAACCCCACTAGTTTTATATGACCAGGTTTAGAGCCAGCACCCGAGGATCAAGTGTACTTTCTCTGAACAATGGCGTGCACCAGGCAGATGGTCGTTGAAGGAAAGGAGTGGGTTTCTTCTTCCCTGCTTGTTATTGCACACTTTACTTATTTTGGGCATTTAGCCACCGACACTTGTTAGCCGTAAGATCTGGATATTTAGTTTCCTTTACATGATTATAATTAATTAGACTGCAGCTGATAATGGTCATGTACTTTTGATATTCTGCCAGATTTCTTATTTTGCATAGCTGGTTTCTAGAATATCGTGGCATGACGTTTGAGACACCTTACTTTATTATCATATATTTTCTATGTTTACTGTTCTTACCTGGCTGATTGAGATAATAGATATGTTGTGTGACCCTAAGTGACTTGCTTGTAGTATGTACCCCCTTGTCTAGCTACAGTCGTGACCGTTGTACAACGTTCTATATCTTGTACAGGAGAGCTGGCCATGTCCGTCTCCGTATTCCGGTACTGGGGCGTGACGTATGGTGGTATTATATTTTTATGGTTAATTTGATATAATTATAAATTTTTGTCCACCAAGTGTTTGATATATATTCCCAAAAGAAATTTTGTGTCCAAATTGAATTATGCTTGTGTCCTTGTATCCAAAATTGGATACCTAGGTTCGTGTCATGGTACTTCATGATATACGTGGTTAAAATTGGTAATTCTTATGTAATTGTGTTCATATGTTTCATTTAGGTGTATATATATGTTCTTTTGTCCAAAATAGCCCAAATTTGTCATAGTATTTAGTCTTATTTTTAGTAGCCACAACAACTTAGAAATACCATAACTCCTAACTCAAGACTCTAATTAATCTCCTATTTTTTTAACAGAACCATATCAAAGTTAGATTTCCAAATATATAAATTAATAAGCCAAATTTGATCTAAAATTTTCTATAAAATTGTATGAGCATCAGGTATCCGAAAAAAGATTGCATTTCGGTATTTTTGCGATTCTGGGAGCTTCCAAACACGAAAATATAACCCGTTTAAAGTTTGAAAAATCTAATACGAAGGGCTACGAAAAACTTTAATCCTAGAATTTATTGAATAGGTCTAATAGGTGCAGTATTTGTTACAAGTAGGAAACTGACTATACAATATAGGTTTTTACGGGTATTCATAAAAATATGGATATGGCCATAGTTATATCATCAATAGACTAAAGATATAACATAGATATAGATTAGTATAAAACACAAGTGACATGATATTCATTGGTTTATGCATATATTGACGTTGACAATTCATAATATAGGTTATTTAGGCTCCGATATAGGTTGTGACATGTATCAACGGCTTCAGACGACAGACAAGTACTTTACAATTATGAATATACCTTTACATGATAAATGCTATTATTTTTTCTTACTAGTTATTTTGACACTATCATATTGTGCACAATGATGGATTATTGTGATTCATGATTGAGTTAAAAGTGTGTTGTGACATCATGATTATAAGAGTTTTGATACGTGAGCCAAAGTTGTGATGTAAGTTATCGTATCATGATTCATTCAGTCTTCGTATAGTGATTCGAGACAATTCATATTTGCGACATGTATCTATTCGTATCATGGTTCATGATTATCCGTTCTTCTTGAGTAGTGACTATCTATTGTGGTTCTGGACTCATATTTTATGGTTGTGCCTACTATCTTTTGTGATCCTTATGAGAGAGTCGGGTGTTAGAATATACTAGTAAACATATGGTAAACCCTATTTTTTTCTATTCGATTCGATAGATAGCAGTCGTATACGATGTGCCGAAATTAGCCTAGCCCCCACATGTCGAACCTTATATTCTAGGTCACACAATATTGGTAGTTTGTCAGCTCTTGATATTCATGTTCTAGTTATTGGTTTCATTGTTGCCAGTTTATTTTATTACTTGCTTACATTGTTGCTAGTTCGTCTCATTACCTACTTATATTGTTGCAAGTTCCATCTTGATAGTTCTATACTTCTACTTGTTTCTATTTGTTTCCTTTACATGATGTCATACTTATATATTTTCTATCATAATAGATTTATACATGCATTGTGTATCTTCGTGGTTGTAATAGTACTTGCTCTGCTCCTGACTGGATATGTTGACAAATATTAGGAATTCTTTACCACATACTGTTGGACCTTCGGACGAGGCTATAGTTGAGACCGCTCTTGCATATTGGACTTCTCTGGTTTCACTAGTTCTATTTTATTAGACTAGATTTGTCTCCGAAACTTACTTGACTTGTATGAATATTTGGATATTATTTTGTGACTTGGATAACTGTTGTGATATTAGGATTTGTTTTCTCATTTCGTATCTCCCTTTAGCTAGTTATGATTGAGTGCTTATTGTTATTTAGTTAGACTTGTATTGATTTTGAGGTCTAGACTATGTTCTACTACTGATGCCGCGACATAGGCTGGATGTACCTACGTACTCGTGCCCCGATCATCTGGGTGTATGTCATGACATATTTTTATGGTGGCCCATACAGGTCCTGCCTTCGCAACTAGTATGATGTCATGGCAGTACTTAGGCTTAGTTGTACTGCTTCGAGCCTGAAATAATATATGATTGATAGATTATAGAAATTATGGTACTCAATCATATATTAGGATTTCTTGAAAGATTCCTAGGATGACCCTTGGGAATCTTACTATAAACCATATTTTAAATCTATTTTTACTTGTTTTTGTTCACCTTCACATGTTCATTGTTGAATTTAATTCTTGTATTGAGATATATTTTATGGACTATATTAAGATATATTCTAATAACATATTTGGATGAGACAGTGAGAACTATAACTGTCTGCCTAATTATGGATTATGGAGTTTATTGCAGTCATACTAGCTGACATGGCAAAAACGTAGAGACCTTATTTTGGATGTACATAGTTTAGTTATAGAATTTAGAGTTTCTCGCCGCCATACTAGTTGGCATAAAAAAATTCTAGATAACATTATTATAGATGTATATACCTTGGTTATGGACTCTATAGTTTATCACACCTATACTTAATGGCGTGGCAAGAATTATGGGTAATATGATTTCGGATAGACGTATATGATTATCAGATTGTATCTTAAATTAGTTTTTAATATATCATCTCTCTCAGTCAACCTTTGTTATCATTGAATTTTGTTCCATCATCCCTACTAGCTTAGGATAGAGATATCTCTAGTTCCTCTAGTTTAGTTCCTTATAGAGCCTCACCTTCATTAGTTCCTGAGGTAGCTCCTTGGATAGTGCAATAATTTCATAATTTTCAGATAGGTTGGTGTCAAGTTTGAATATGAGTGTTGATTATTAGAACTATAAATTATGATTCTGTGAGTGGTTCCCAGTTGGATATGTGAGCATTATGTATCAGTATATAAGCTTGGAAACAACTCATAGCGTAGTACCATTTGTAACAAAAGTTCTATGGTAGGTTTCAAAGTATAGTTAGTAATTGGTATCAATGGTATCAGAAATAAGAGAGTTATAAGGGAGAGTAAGGTATCAATTTATGATTCTAGGTGTTTATATCAATGTCATCATGCATATTTTAGATATATATATATATATATATATATTCATATAGCTGTGGGATCCATGTATCAATTGAGTATCATGAATTTTTGTTGGATAACAATGGAGCTTTAACATTTTATTTGTGTTTGATACTTTGTTGTGTAGCATTTGCTACCCAAAATATCGTACAAGAATAATAAGTAGAAAATACTAGTAATTTTGTGGAAATTTTTTGTTTTGGAATACTAATAGACACAACTATAATTTTATAATAATAATAATAATAATAATAATAATAAGGGAACACTAGGCTTCATCTGGCTTATAGAGACTCATATCAAGATTTAAAACCATGTTTAGGCTATTCGAACCGTGGGTAGGCTCAGATAACCTGGGAGAGTCCAATTGGTTACTCTTCCTCTATTGCAGCGAAGCTCTTCTAGCACAATATTGTGCCCTCCGATCTAAAATATGGCCAAAGGGAGTAACAGTCAGAAGAACTTCACGGATGCTCCTTCGTCAGGTCTACAACGTTACATAGGGTGTAATCTTGAATACCCATAAAAAGTTCTCATGATCTAGAATATCAAAGAAAAGCTCTCATCTTTGTAACTGATATAGTTTATCTTGAATGAAATTGAGTTGACTGCCACAAATTTCTGTCTTCTTTTTTGTTTATGTGTATTATGCATATATTCTATCATGTTAAGTAGACTTGTTTTCAAGTCACAAATAAACCCTCTAGTATTCCGTTGGGGGATAGGGAACGACCTTTTGGTAGGCCTATTGTCCATAACATACCTGTAAACCCCCGTGTCCGGAAGTCTAGAATTTTTTTTGTAAAATTTTCTATTCTGAGATTTAATCAATGAATTTTATTAGAAAAGGCTAATAACTATTCAAATTATTTTTTTATAAATTAGTTAAATAAATAAATGCATCTTGTAATCAAATTTAAAACTTCTAGATAAAAACTTAATTAATAATATGGATAATATTTAGTAAATTAAATAAAATTTAAATAAACCTCCTCTTAATCCGAACAACAGCTCTTCAATACCTGAGATGATAAACATTCTAAAGGTCCTCTCCCCACTCACCTCTTCTATATGCTATCTCTTCCTCTATTGAACTGTATCCAAATAAACCATATTCATCATTATCAACATCTCCTACTTATCTATTCTTCTACTACATATATCATTTGTGAGTATATATAACCGAAACCCTATGCTTCTCAACTCTCACTGTTTAATGTCCTTACTCACCCCACCGAGCACATGCTTCTCCATCGACCGCCTTCAGACGTCCAAAGCCGACGTCGACTAGCCTAGTTCAACGCCAACTTCTCGCTCGCAGACGCTGTGCAACACTGGCATGTTCCAGTGCTCATCTTGGCCACGTCAGATACTAGAGTTCTGATGCCACACCAGACCCTGCTGAATAGTCGAGCCTTGTCGACCTCTGGCAATGCCAACCTCATGCGCGACCGTGAGCAAAACCCCCCGAATACTGCAGCTTGGAGACGCCGTTCCTACGCCCATGTATGTAACTTCTGTTGTTAATATATATATATATATATATATATATATATATATATAATATTTTCCAGAAATTTGATAAGAGAATAAAGGACAAAAAAATGTTACCGCTCTGCGGGAAAGTCGTTCACGAAGCACTGCCCTAAGAGTTGATCCGAGGTCTATGTGCAGACATTTCTCGGAAGCTCCTAGTAGTAAAATCCCCTGACTACCAGGTTTTCTTTGTTGCATACAACTCGGAGAGAGAGACCGAACTTAGCTCTGCCCAGAGCAAGGATTTAGAGAATATAATGTGGTTCGAGAGAAGAATGAGAGAGATTTCACATAGGAGAATTTTCTGTAGAAAAGAATTGAGATGAGAACCTCAACAAATATATAGGGAGAGAACCAAGCCTTCACTACAGACAAAAGAATAAATGCTATTAATCCAGGCATTTAATGAGTAATAAAAAAAGGAAATTTGTGGGAGAGGAGCTGTCATATGTTTAAAAGGTGGGAAATGAACCTGGACATAGGGAGTAATAAATGTCCAATGTTCAAAATTTGAATGAGTCAAATTGGTTCAAAAAATAAAGGGGAGCAAAAAGATTTTTGGATCCCAGCCCGAACCCGAAGAGTAAATTGGATCGGCATTCGGTGCCCACAGGTGTGGGCACGTATCTATACCCGTTACGCATGCCAAACCAAACCAAACTGAGCTGGGCTGGGCGGCGACGCGTGCGTGTTCCAAGGAGTTCCCCATATAACATCTTAAGAGAGCAATGAAGAAGAAGTAATATATACATACAAGGGGGAAGAGGTCCAATCGATGTGGGACTAAAGTAAAAGGAGAAAGTTGAGCTTTTGCTCACATGTGTATAGAAATATATATACAGCCAATAATCCCCCCAAAAGGTCAAGTTCCGAAATAGATATGACAAAGAAATTAAAAGTGAAAGAGTTTATGGGCAGGTATATACTATGCATAGATGAGATGGACTACAGCCTTGAATCTCACTTAGTGACTATCGTCTTTGTCTGAAGAAGTGCCTCATGGACTGTGCCTTGAATCAGACTTCTTTTACTAGATTCAAAAAAATAGCATACATAGTACGCTAGAGGTTCTGGGTCTAATAGGTGGCACTTTTTGTTGTCCATGCGCACTTATTCCAAATTCATGAGAGTTGTCTGGGATTGCCCTATCCCATAGTCGTGGCCTTCATGACCTCTCATATAGGTAAGTCCTTTAGGGTTGGTGATAGGTGTCAACCCTGCATATCAGCTTGGACCTATTAAGAGTTTTAAAACTCATCCTAACCATATCACTCAAGAATACTGTCTCCATAGGGATGGGAAATCATTGTACGCATGTACAGTCACTTGGGCATTATTGTAATGAGATTTTAATCTCGGGTCAGTATTCCATAAAAGTCACCTAAGTCCAGCTTGTTCCTACCTATTGAACATGCTTCTTAGACTCGGTTGGGTTGCCACTGCTGGTGACTTTACTTATGGATTTAACCCCACCCCCCTTGATGATTCTAGGATCAACGTCCTAGACAGATCCTTCGTCAAGTGGTCTGCAAGTTCTTTTCTGACTTTATATAGTCAAGAACCACATATTTTCCCAATAGGCTCTTTATAGACTTGAAGCGCAGCTGCAGGTGCCTGTTCATCTTAGTATTCACAGAATTATGTTTTAGTAGTTCCATAATAGATCTATTATCACAGTTTATAGAAATTGTAGGAACAGGACTAATAGAAACAGGTATATGCATAATAAGGTTTCTTAGTCATTCGGCTTCTATACATGTAGTGTCCAAGGCTATCATTTCGAAGTCTATTGTACTCCTAACTATGATATTTTTTTTTACATAAGCCCCAGGAGATTGCAGCTCCTCCTAGAGTAAAAACATATCCAATAGTGGATTTTATATCATGTGAGTCAGTTACCCAATTTTCATCTGAATAACCTTCTATGATATCAGGGTGTCTAGTATAGTGCATCATATAATCTAGAGTACCCCTAAGATATCTAAATACTCTTTCTAATGTTTTCCAATGTAACTGATTTGGGTTACTAGTATATCTACTTAGTCTCCCAATAGCAAATACAATATCAGGTCTGGTCCTGTTTGATATATACATGTGAGAACCTATCATCTGTGAATATCTGTGTTGCTCCATGGGAGAACCCTCATTCTTCTTGAGAACAATATTACTGTCATAAAGAGTAAGGGCAAGTTTCTTATCAAAATACTCAAATTTTCTTAGCATTTTTTCGATAGAGTGTGTTAAGAATAGAGTATAGCCCTCCTTGTATTTGGACAGTTGTATGCCTAAAATCAAGTTGGCTTCACCTAGATCTTTCATATCAAACTGGCTGGATAAATAATCCTTGGAATTAATTATCAATTCCAGTGATGATCCAAGAATAAGGATGTCATCTACATACAAACATAAGATGACACAACTTTTATCTCTAATTTTGGAGTATATACATTTATCATACTCATTTGGCACGAAACCATATTCTGAGATGACTACGTCAAATTTGTTGTGCCATTGCTTGGGATCTTGCTTTAGGCCATAAAGAGATTTAACTAATCTGTAAACTTTCTTTTTTTGGCCTTTAGCAATAAAACCTTCAGGTTGCTCCATGTAGATTTCTTCCTCTAGGTCCCCATTTAGAAATGTTGTCTTTACATCCATTTGATGGATTAATATATTATAAATGGATGCTAAGGCTAGAAGGGTCATGATAGAGGTGATCCTAGCTACAGGTGAGTAGGTATCAAAATAATCTAATCATTTTTTCTGGGTAAAACCTTTGGCTACTAATCTAGCCTTGTATTTCTCTATAGTACCATCGGCTCTAAGTTTCTTTTTGAATATCCACTTACAACCTATAGGTTTACTACCTAAAGGTAGGTCTGCTAGAAACCAAGTATTGTTCTCCATGATGGAGTTATACTCACTGTTAATGGCTTCTTTCCAGAAAGGGCATCAGGAGAAGATATTGCTTCTTCATAAGTTGAGGGATCACCCTCTATCAAAAAAGTAAAGAAACCTCCTCCTAAATTTTTTTCAATTCTTTCTCTTTTACTCCTTCTAGGTTCTATATTTTGTTCGGGTTGTGAATTAGATATTTGAACATGAGAGCTAGTGGACGGAGCAAGAGAGGAGTTGGAGGGAGAGAAAGAAATTCTATCTTTAAAAGGATATATATTCTCAAAGTAAACTGCATCTCTTGCTTCTATAATAGTATTATTAGAGATTTCATTTACTTTTGAGTGAGTAACAAGAAATCTATTGTCATTGCTATCTAGGGCATATCCTATGAATACAACATCTACAGTCTTAGGTCTAATCTTCCTCTTTTTAGGTTCAAGAATTCCTACTTTAGCTAGACATCCTCAAACATTGAGATAATGGATCCTAGGAGCTCTACCCTACCATAATTCATAGGGAGTCTTATCATTAGACTTACTAGGAATTCTATTAAGGATGTAACAGACAGATAATAATGCTTTTACCCACAAATTATCGGGAGCACCTGAGCTGATGAGCATGTCATTCACCATGTCTAACAGAGTGTGATTCTTCCTTTCAGCAACTCGGTTGGACTGTAGTGAATATGGAGTAGTTATCTCATGGATTATTCCATATTCTTTACAGAAATTGGTCAAATTATTTGATGTATACTTTCCACCTTGATCTGATCTAAGAATCTTAATCTTTCTCTCCAACTGGTTCTCAGCTTCAAATTTATAGACCTTAAATCTGTCTAGAACTCTATCTTTGGTTTTGAGAAGATATGTATAACAATACTTTGAATGATCATCTATAAAGGTAACAATATTTTCTACCGCCTCGGGTCAAAATCCTATTTGAGTCACATACATCACTCTAAACTAGCTCTAGAAGGTCAGAGTTTCTTTCTACAGATTTGAAAGGTAGCCTAGTGTGTTTGGCTTGAACACAGGTCTCTCAGTTGTGTTTATCATCTATTGGAGTCTTAGGAATAAGATCTAAGTTCATCAACCTTCTTAGGGAACATAAATTCATATGACATAATCTACTGTGCCACATATTTGATGATTCTATATTGGAAACAACAAAAGAAGGATCTAAAATTTTATTCACGGTACTCAAAATAAAAAGACCATCTCTTACAAATTCTTTTCCAATAAAAGAGTCATTCTAAGAAAATACTACTTTATTTGCCTCCATAACAATTTTGTACCCTGAAGCTGCAAGAAGAGACTCACTAACTAAATTTCTTCTGATAGACGGCACATGCAATACATCATGAAGAGTCAGAGTTTTTCCTTATGTCATCTTTAGATCTATTCTTCCTCTTTCTATAATCTGTGTCTTTGAACCATCTCCTAGAGTTATACCTCCTCCACCTAATTCCTGATAGTTTAAAAAATATAAGCAATCAAAGGAAACATGCATATTACCTCCAGAATCCAACCACCAGTCGTCAGAATGGTAGGAAATATTGACTAAGGGTTGATAGCTTACAGACCTGAAGGAACTAGAAGAGCCGTTGAGAAGCATGTTTGCTTCAGGTTTGGCTGAACATTTTCCTTTGTAAGAAGTATGGACAGCTACCTTCTTACTATAGAAATAGTTGGTGGCCATATGGTTTATTTTACAGCATATAAAATAAAATCTCTTCTGATCCTGAGTCTGACCGAAGTTTCTTGGTTTATGGTGATGATGGTTTTGGTGGTGAGGCTGAAGGTTCTTCTTGTTCTTGAAGATGTTCCTTTTGGGTTTATGATGATGATGAGGCTTGGGTTTGCCTTGGGATTCTACTAGGTTTAACTTAGCCTATTTTGTTCTTTTGTTTTAATTTTGTTTAGGACTTGAGCAAAGATAAGGTCACTTTGAGTATGAATTAGGTCTTTCTTGACATCAGACCAAGAAAAAGGAAGCTTGTCTATTAAGCAGGCTATTTTATACTCAGTAGAGAAGAAAGTGCCTTTGGTTTGAATATGCCTAAGGTATTCTTGGAATTCATGTATTTGGTCATTCATAGGTTTATTATCTACCATAAAGTATCTATTGAATGAGGAGAAATTGAATATTTTAATTCCAGCATCATCACAACTATATTCATCTTCCAGGGCATCCCAAAGTTCTTTAGCATTTTTGTATTCAAAGAATATGTCATATAATGATTCAGACAAAGCGCTTAGAATTCTATAAAAGCAATGGTAGTCTATTTTCTTAGGGGTCTTTGGTCTAGTGGAGCCAGAGGACTTGGATACACCTATGTCAAACTCAGTGTCATCAGAGTCATTTGTGATTGGTGTTTAACCATCAATGGCTGAGATCAATCCTAAGGTAGTGAGCCAAAATTTTATCTGACTTTGTCATCTCTTAAAGTAGGTCCCGTTGAACTTTGTAGGTTTAGCAGTAAAAGTCTCATCCTTGTCAGTCATGGTTGCTAATGAGAAAAGTCTAAAACTGAAAGATACGTAATTACTCAATAATAATATCCAATGATCTAGAATAATAGTTCAAGTAATTTTGTTAATCAATCTTAAAATCTTTAGTCTATTAGTGTAGATTAACTTAGGTTAGCTGTAGGGACCAGTTTCCAGCTAGCGGTGGTCTGAAGATACTTAAATACCGTGTTGGTTAGGGATATTTATACTCGGTTGACAAAAGGACCCTTTCGGCTTGTTCCCAAATTTATCTCTACATTTAGAATTCAGACTCAAAGAGATTTGCAATTATACTTTAGCTATTTCTTACTTGTAGAAAACTATTTCTATTTTTCTAAGTTACAGTAGAAATATATCCAAGTATTATTTTATAGCAGGTGTGAACTTGTTATATAACAAGTAGACAATTTAATCACAAAATAGGCAATTATATCTTTATAACAAAATTGCTTATAGAAGTATAATACATCTCAGCTAAAGAAGTCTGATATAATTCAATTATGTCAATAAACAAAGTTGCTTAAAGAAATTTAGAACAACAGTGGATCAATGACTTATGCAACTCAACTAACAAGTTTTGTTAACATACAAATGTTGCACCAACCCAACGGTGCTTGCCAATATGGTAGCAATTAATGTCACGCCCCAGTCCCAAAATAACGAGGGACCAGATACGTGGCAATGGCCAGCAGCACACACCGATGGACAAACCCAATTTAATGGATCCATCAGGGCATACTTAAGCTGTAAAATCAACTCTACGACAATATGGCACAGCTAATCTCATCCACACAAGATATAAAATATGATCCACAGAATAAATAAAGAATGTAAATCATCAGCTAGTCTCAACAAAGTGCTTCGGGGAACAACCCGATAAATATCTGATACAATGGTTCAACAGACCAGAAATAAATGACTGAAATAAATAAATAAATACTGAGCATGGAACATGGATGATCAGGAAAAGTCTTCGGCTAACACCTCATCCTCGGATGGCGGTACAGCTCCTGATTCAGCTCCTGCTGCAGTCCCGTATACCTCGGGATAGATCTCGTCCTCAAATCCTAGGGACATAATCCATATCCAGGTCCTCAGGGGACATAGCAAGGTACAGATAATAATACAAGCCAAAATATAAGCAGTGCAGCAAATAATGAGATAAATAGGGTAAGTATGTAATCATCTGTGTAGGGGAGCCGGTAGCAGTGATATCATGAGGTGGTCTAGCTCAGCGGAAGACTGAGTAGCCGGCATAATATAGTCAACCTGAAGCCCGTGGGTCTCTCCAGCAATAGATGGAACAATAAGGGAACACTAAATAACTAGCTAAGTGATATGCAAGATGAGAGCAGCACTAGAACTCAGGCTGAAGCCACTACAAGCTCTGTGTCGGGGAGCCAGTAGCAGCAGTAATAATGAGTAATGGGCCAAGATCAGGCTTAAAGTCTTGTGCCTCACAATAATAAGGGTTATATATATATGATCAGCCTGTAGCCTGTGTGTCTCTCCGTACCTAATGTAACCACACGTCTCATGTCCACAACATCTCATGTACATGCCATGCACGATCATAGCTAAATGCAACAAGTCATAAAGTATCTAAGAATATAGTATCTCTGTCAAGTCCTATATCCTATACAGAATCACCACGAATATCTCGGGAAGATCTTGTCTCATGAATGGTGTCAAGTGTCCAGGGTCATATGGTACTTGATAAGACAAGTACGAGAATATAAAGTGTCACGAATATCCATCTCTAGATGACAATACACAACACCGCGTACGGTGTTGGCACCCGACTAATAATCGGATGCTAAGTATGTCACACGGTCCTAGGTTAAGCATGCACAGCAATATAATGAAGCAAGGAAAATAAGTAACAATGCTGCAGAGTTTGGCAAGGTACACTTGCCTGGTGTTTGATTACCAACAGTCGTCCCTGTATCAGTGGATCCTGTAGGTACTCCTCTAAAAGCTATAATAAACATCACCAACCATCTCAGAAGATATCAAATAGCTAGAAACGCATGTCCTTAAGTCCAATTTGGACACAAGGGCAAAAATGACATTTTTGGGCCAAAGCGGAGTCCATATGTGGGCCACTTTGCACCAAAAAGTGTGTCAGGGTCAAAGGTCTCCAAATTACTTTAACTTAGTGTCAACAAATCAGGAACGATGATACGAACCCAACGAAACTTCTAGAATTGGATTTCGATGAGCCGATCACAAAATCGCCCGTCAAGTGGAGCATGTGGGGCCCACGATACGTGATTTTGTCAACGTTCTCAGAATTGAACAAAACTTGGGTCACAGGACCAGCGTATTGCTATGAGTCCGATGGCGCAAGTTTCATCTCGATCTGACGTGTGTACACAAAGTTACAGCGTATTCTAGAATGGACGGATACGGGACGTTGTCGGCGGATACGCGTGGATTCTGGTGTGCACGCACATCCGAATCGACTTCTGCGAAATCCTACATGTCCGTATCAACGACGCGCATATTTCAGTAAAGACCGCGTGCGACCAAGTCATCCCGTTTGGCAGGACGCACTCAGTTCCGGGGTAAAATAGGGCATTATTTTTCCTGTTTTTTGATCGTTGTTTGCGATCACCACAGGACGCGATGCACTGAGCGGGTTACACGGGCACCGAGAGGGTTATACAGTCTACGCGATGCAACTGACAGAATCGAAAATGGAGTTACGAGGTGAGAGAAAATGCTACCTGAACAGGGCCCCGTGAATCTGATTTTCACGTGTCCGTGCGTTAACTTCGTGTCTTGCGTCAACTTCGTGTCCTGCATCCTCTGTTGGATCCTGCTGCTCGCATCCAGGTCGAGGGCTCGTGTGTCCGCCGCTAGGGCTGTGTCCGGGGGCTGGGTGGACTCGCCGGTGGAGGCAGGGTCGTCGAAGGCTGGACGGAGGCGCTCAACTGGCCGCTGCTGCAGAGGGGAGCGGGGTTGCTGCGGGCCGGAGTCGTCGACGGGTGTGGAGCTCAGGGCGCAGCGGCTCGGGTGGACGGAGATGAGTCGAGGCGGAGGGAGGTTTGGGGTGGCGGTGAAGACCGTGGAGGAGCGGGGAGATGGTCGTCGGGCTGGAGTTCGGGTCGGCGGCGGCGGAAGGATGGAGAAGATGAGTCGAGGGCTGCGAAGGGAAGATGACCGACAGTGACCGGAGCGGGGCTGCGGCAGAGTCGCTGCATCGGTAGGGATGAGTGGAGAGAGAGAGAGAGTTCGATGGTGGCGGCACGGATGTCGAGGAGTAATAAATAGCCGCTACAGTGACTTCGGCGGCTAGGGTTTTCCCAATTTGGTTTCGGGTCCGGGTCGGGTTTGGCTTGAATCCAACCTGACCCGACCTAATAAGCTGGTTGGCTTGGTTCAATCAGCAGTTTGGTTTGGTTTGGGTTTGGGTTTGGTTCAGGTTTAGTTTGGGTTTGGTTCGGTTTATAAATCCAATAGTTTTTAGTGCTTTAAACGCGTTTTCGGAGTCCAATAAATGCACAGAAAAATATCCTATGTCCGGTTTTCCATTTTACACCATAAAATATTATTTTCATAATATTTTAACATCAACAAACTATATTTAAAAATCCTTTGATCACAATTACCTTGGTTTTTCATCCAAAAAATACCAAAAAATTGGGGAAAAATTATATTAAAATTATTCTAAAAAATAGGGTGGTTACAATCTACCCTCCTTAAGAGGATTGCGTCCTTACAATCAAAGAATAAGCTACTAAAGAACGAATTATGGAAATTATAAGATTGCTTAGGTGATAACTGCCTCCGCGAATAAGTGAGGATAATGCTGGCGCATACTATCCTCTCGTTCCCAAGTCGATTCGCCAGGAGAATGATGTTTCCAAGCTACACGAACCAGTTTGATTGTCTGTCCCCGCAATGTCTTCTCACTGACGTCAAGGATGCCAACTGGTTGTTCTTCATATCTCAAGCTAGGGCCCACTACGATCTCTGAATGATCGACTACGTGACTTGGGTCGGTCACGTACCTTCTCAGTTGTGAGACGTGGAATACGTCATGCACTCCCTCTAAGGATGGAGGTAATACAAGACGATAAGCCACCTCACCAATGCGCTCTAGAATATCAAATAGCCCAATATACCTTGGGCTCAACTTACCTCTGCTCCCAAATCGAATGGTACCTCGAGTGGGCGAAATCCTCAAGAATATGTGCTCTCCTTCTTTGAACTCTAGGGGACGCCTGTGCGTATCAGCCCAATGCTTCTGTCTGTCCTGAGCTGCTCGAAGATGATTCTGAATCTGTTTTACCTTTTCCACTGTGTGCGTTACCAATTCTGGACCCAGTATTTGACGTTCACCAACGTCACTCCAATATATAGGCGATCTGCACTTTCTTCCGTATAATGCCTCGAATGGTGCCATCTGAATGCTGGCCTGATAACTGTTGTTGTAGGAGAACTCCACCAAGTGCAAATGATCTTCCTATGATCCTCCAAAGTCTAGCATACACGATCGCAACATATCCTCCAAGATCTGAATGGTACACTCCGACTGACCATCTGTCTGTGGATGGTAAGCTGTACTGAATTTGAGTCTGGTGCCCAAACTCTCTTGCATGCTTCTCCAGAAATGAGATATAAATCTTGAATCTCGATCCGATACAATACTAACCGGCACTCCATGTAATCTGACAATTTATCGCATGTACATGTCGGCTAGTACCTCTGTGGACTGTCCAACTCTAAATGGCAAAAAGTGTGCCGATTTAGTGAGTCTATCCACGATAACCCATACTGCATCTCTTCCGCTGGGGCTCCTTGGAAATCCTGTGACAAAATCCATCGTGATATG
Organism: Iris macrosiphon; assembly: GCA_036927795.1. NCBI lineage: Eukaryota > Viridiplantae > Streptophyta > Magnoliopsida > Asparagales > Iridaceae > Iris > Iris macrosiphon. The sequence goes on along the minus strand of JAYESA010000010.1, from coordinate 110,547,078 downwards.
TTCCCACTTCTATTCTGGTATAGGAAGCGGCTATAACATACCTGTAGTCCTCTGATGCTCGACCTTTACTTGCTGGCAAACTAAGCATTTGGCCACAAATCTTGCAATCTCCCTTTTTATTCCATGCCACCAGTAATACTGTCTCAAGTCTCGGTACATCTTGGTTCCTCCTGGGTGAACAGAGTACATAGAGCTATGTGCTTCAGCCATTAACTCCTATCTCAATTCTCCATTTGGAACATACAGGCGATTTCCAAACCTCAATATCCCGTCTTCGTGTATGCAAAGTCCTGTCTGCATGCATGCTTCCGTCCTCTCCTTCATTCTTCGAAATCTAGCATCGGTGGGCAATGCCTCTTTAATCTTCTCCACGAGTGATGACTTAACTTCAAGATTAGCTAGTAGGCCACTCTGTCCTGGTAAAATAACCTCTATCTGAAGCTCCTGTAGATCTCTCAATAACTCGGGCTGCATCGTCAAGAAATAAGCCGTAGGCTTCCTGCTGAGTGCGTCTGCTATGATATTCATCTTTTCTGGATGGTACTGCAGATTTATGTCAAAATCTACCATCAATTCAAGCCAACGTCTCTGCCTCATGTTGAGCTCCTTCTGAGTATATACATACTTCAGACTCTTGTGATCGATAAAGATGTCTACCTTCTCCCCATAAAGATAGTGCCTCCAAATCGTCAGTACAATTATAAATGCTGCTAGCTCCAGATCGTGTGTTGGGTAGTTCTTCTCATGGACCTTCAACTGTTCGATGCATAAGCAATGACTTTGCCATGTTACATCAAAACACATCCCAGTCCACTACCTGATGCATCACTGTAAACAACAAAACCTCCTGACCCTGAAGGAAGAGTCAAGATAGGTGATGTTGTTAATCTTCTCTTCGATTCTTCGAAGGCCTTCTGGCAGTCTTCTGTCCATATAAACTCCTGGTCTTTACGTGTCAGCTTCGTCATCGGTTCTGCAATCCTTGAGAAATTTTCTATAAATCTTCGGTAATATCCCGCAAGTCCGAGAAAACTCCTCACCTCTGCAACTGATGTGGGTGTAGGCCAAGTCTCTATTGCCGCAACTTTCTCCGGATCTACTGAAAGTCCTTCTCCTGAGATGATATGTCCCAAGAAAGGCCCTTTGTCCATACAAAACTCACACTTACTGAGTTTGGCGTATAACTTCTCCTGTCTCAAGGTCTCCAACACGATTCTGAGATGCTCCTCGTGCTCTTCGTGGTTCTTGGAATATATTAGAATGTCGTCAATGAACACCACCACAAATTTATCCAAGAACTGATGAAAGACTATGTTTATTAAACTCATAAATACTGCTGGCGCGTTGGTTAAACCAAACGGCATTACCAAGAACTCATAATGTCCATATTTGGTCCTGAAAGCTGTCTTTGGTATATCTTCCTTTCTTACTTTGATCTGATGATAGCCGGATCTAAGGTCAATCTTCGAGAATACCTTAGCACCACTCAATTGATCGAATAGATCATCAATGCGTGGTAAAGGATACCTGTTCTTGATGGTCACAGCATTTAGTGCCTGGTAGTCAATGCATACCCGTACTGTTCCATCCTTCTTTGGCACAAATAATATGGGTGCTCCCCAAGGTGAAACACTGGGCCGAATGAAACCCTTCTCCAGAAGATCATCAACCTGTTCTTTCAACTCTACTAACTCCTTAGGTGCTAGCCGATATACTGATGAAGTGATAGGCTCTGCTCCTGGAGTTAAGTCTATTGTGAATTCTATTTCCCGATCAGGTGGTAAACCTGGAAGATCATCAGGAAATACATCCACAAATTCTGATATGACTTTTGGGTAACCTGTCTCCCCTTCTACAGATAGTACCCTAAGAGCAGGCTGAACTCCTTGCTCTACTGCTCCTCGAAGAAACTCAAATTTTGGATGTCCAGGCGGTCTAAATATAACCCGCCCAAGTCGACAATCAAGAGTCGCATGGTACTGACTTAACCAGTATATACCAAGTACGACATCATAATCCAGCATGAAAAATATCAGAAATTGAGCTCGCATTTCTCTTCTACAGACTACTACAGAACATGATCTACAAACGTCACTAACCAGAATAATTTCACCTCCCGTAAGAATTCTCTTCATCTTCGGAAGGGGTGCGGTAGCTACTCTATGGGTGGCTATAAAGCTAGCTGCTATAAATGAATATGATGCTCCAAAATCAAATAAAGCTACAGCTGGTAATGAAGCTACTAAAATGGTACCTGCGATAACTTTGCCTGCAGTAGCCTCCTCCTCCCCAGCTAATGTGAATGCTTGTCCTCGTCCCTGAGCTGGACCTCTCTGTTGCTGCTAAGCCTGCTGAAATAGAGCTGCCTGTGGTGCCAGGGGTGGTCTCTGCTGGTTTCCTCCTGGGGCTGGTGGTCTGACTCCTCCAACTCTTGTCTGCGGTGCTCCTACTGCTGGATAAGCTGGTCGTGGTGCAGGTAAAGCTAGTCTCGGTGCTCTCTCTCTGCGCTCGGTGCAGTCTCTGGTTTGAAGCTGGTTGGATTTGCAAGCCAGGCAGAGTCCTAACTTGCGTCTACATTTTCTCTTGATGTGACCTATCTTGCCGCAGTGGTGACAAGTAGGGAGAGATATGGCCCTGTGTGCTGTCCTCTCTGGCATACTCCTCTGGGACCATTTTGCAGAATCCCCATGTGTTGTCCTGGATGGTGCTGAGGTGATTGGCCTCTTCAGATTTGACTCCCTTCTAGTGACGCGCTCCATGCGTCGTGCTGCTGCAAGAACGTCGGTATATGATGTAGGTGCGACCGATCCAATCAATCTCTGGAGCTTGAACTTCAGTCCGTCAAAGAACTTCTCAGCTTTCTCTTCCTCTGTCGAGATCAAGGTTGGGGAAAAGCAACTTAGGCGAATAAATTTTGCGTTGTATTCTTTCACTGTCATATTGCCTTGGATAAGGCGGTTGAACTTGTCTCTGAGCTCTGACCGTGCTACTGTTGGAATATACATCTCTCGGAAGAGTCTAGAGAACTCTTCCCAAGTGACTCGGTCCTGTCCGAGCCTCCTCTCTTCTGCTAACCACCAGTTATGTACATTTTCAGGTAACTACATTCTGACTGCAGTCATCCACTTCTCTCTCGAAAGTTCAGCTGCTTCCAACTGGTGCTGAATGTTTGTGAGCCATTCATGAACTTCTGTTGGCCCCTCTTTACCAGAAAAGGTAAGAGGATTGAGCTGACAAAAATCGATGATAGATCCCATCGCTGATCGCCTCGTCGGTGGATTTGCCTGCTCCAATGCGGATACCAGGCTGGTTCTCAGATACTCTGCCTCCTGACGATGTGTCTCTTGCTAATCTGTTACTGGGCTTGCATCATGGCATACATCATCTGGAATATCTGTTGCCCGTCCATGGCTTGTCCTGGCAGGAAAACTGGCATCTGTGGAGTGAATTGTGGTGGAGGTGGGATGTTATCTCTCCGGAACCTTGGATTAGGCTGACCGGTTTGATCGCTCTGCGATGTTTGTCCTCCATTCCCTGGGGTCCCAAACGTGCTCACAAGGCGCACAATAAGAATAAGACCAATAGAGACTTCATAAGGGACCATTTGAGCTGCAGATCGTAATGCTCCTAGTAACCACAGCGTCGTGTGGTGTATCCAAAGGAATCTCATCTCCGCTCCTGGGATCTATTACTCTGCAACCAAAAGATAAACTATAAGAACGCTCAGAGGAATCAATACAGGATACAAATCAAGTAATAATTCGAGTTTGATATAGAGTTCAAAAATGGTTTAAATAATGGATGAGATCCTAGAACTTATCCTATCCTTAGGGCAAGCTGGTTCGGTCCCTAAGTTGAAACCGAACAGTTTTGTCGTAGACCTGCATGGGCCACCACAAAAACCATGTCATGCCCCAGTCCCAAAATACCGAGGGACCAGATACGCGGCAATGGCCAGCAGCACACACCGATGGACAAACCCAATTTAATGGATCCATCAGGGCATACTTAAGCTGTAAAATCAAGTCTACGACAACATGGCACAACTAATCTCATCCACACAAGATATAAAATATGATCCACAAAATAAATAAGGAATGTAAATCATCAGCTAGTCTCAACAAAGTACTTCGGGGAACAACCCGATAAATATCTGATACAATGGTTCAACAGACCAGAAATAAATGACTGAAATAAATAAATAAATACTGAGCATGGAACATGGATGATCAGGAAAAGTCTTCGGCTAATACCTCATCCTCGGATGGCGGTACAGCTCCTGATTCAGCTCCTGCTAAAGTCCCGTATACCTCGGGATAGATCTCGTCCTCAAATCCTGGGGACATAATCCATATCCAGGTCCTCAGGGGACATAGCAAGGTACAGATAATAACACAAGCCAAAATATAAGCAGTGCAGCAAATAATGAGATAAATAGGGTAAGTATGTAATCATCTGTGTAGGGGAGCCGGTAGCAGTGATATCATGAGGTAATGGGCCAAGCTCGGGCTTAGAGTCTTGTGCCTCACAATAATAGGGGTTATATATATATATGATCAGCCTGTAGCCTATTTGTCTCTCCCCACCCAATGTAACCATACGTCTCATGTCCATAATGTCTCATGTACATGCCACGCACGATCATAGCTAAATGTAACAAGTCATAAAGTATCTAAGAATATAGTATCTCTGTCAAGTCCTGTATCCTATACAGAATCACCACGAATATCTTGGGAAGATCTTGTCTTATGAATGGTGTCAAGTATCCAGGGTCATATGGTACTTGATAAGACAAGTACGATAATATAAAGTGTCACGAATATCCATCTCTAGATGACAATACACAACACCGCGTACGGTGTTGGCACCCGACTAATAATCGGACGCTAAGTACGTCACACGGTCCTAGGTTAAGCATGCACAGCAATATAATAAAGCAAAGAAAATAAGTAACAATGCTGCAGAGTTTGGCAAGGTACACTTGCCTGGTGTTTGATTACCAACAATCGTCCCTGTATCAGTGGATCCTGTAGGTACTCCTCCAAAAGCTGTAATAAACATCACCAACCGTCTCAAAAGATATCAAATAGCCAGAAATGCCTGTCCTTAAGTCCAATTTGGACACAAGGGCAAAAATGACATTTTTGGGCCAAAACGGGGTCCATATGTGGGCCACTTTGCACCGAAAAGCGTGTCAGGGTCAAAGGTCTCCAAATATCTCAAACTTAGTGTCAACAAGTCAGGAACGATGATACGAACCCAATGGAACTTCCAGAATTGGATTCCGATGAGCCGATCACAAAATCGCCAGTCAAGTGGAGCCTGTGGGGCCCACGATACGCAAATTTGTCAACATTCTCAGAATTGAACCAAACTTGGGTCACAGGACCAGCGTATTGCTACGAGTCTGATGGCGTAAGTTTCATCTTGATCCGACGTGTATACACAAAGTTACAGCGTATTCCAGAATGGACGGATACGGGACGTTATCGGCGGATACGCGTGGATTCCGGTATGCACGCACATCCGAATCGACTTCTGCGAAATCTCACACGTCCGTATCAACAATGCGCACGTTTTGGTAAAGACCGCGTGCGACCAAGTCGTCCCGTTTGGCGGGGCACACTCAGTTCCGGGGTGAAATAGGGCATTGTTTTTCATATTTTTGGATCGCGGTTTACGATCACCACAGGATGCGAAGCACCGAGCGGGTTACACGGGCACCGAGAGGGTTATACAGTCTACGCGTTGCAACTGACAGAATCGAAAATGGAGTTACGAGGTGAGAGAAAATGCTACCTGAATAGGGCCCCGTGAATCTGATTTTTACGTGTCCGTGCGTCAACTTCGTGTCCTACATTAACTTCGTGTCCTGCATCCTCTGTTGGATCCTGCTGCTCGCATCCAGGTCGAGGGCTCGTGTGTCCACCGCTAGGGCTGTGTCTGGGGGCTGGATAGACTCGCCGGCGGAGGCAGGGTCGTCGAAGGCTGGGCGGAGGCGCTCGACTGGCCGCTGCTGCGTAGGGGAGCGGGGTTGCTGGGGTTGCTGCGGGCCGGAGTCGTCGACGGGTGTGGAGCTCGAGGCGCAGCGGCTCGGGTGGACGGAGATGAGTCGAGGCGGAGGGAGGTTTAGGGTGGCGGTGAAGACCGTGGGGGAGCGGGGAGATGGTCGTTGGGCTGGAGTTCGGGTCGGCGGCGGCGGAAGGATGGAGAAGATGAGTCGAGGGCTGTGGAGGGAAGACGACCGGCAGTGACCGGAGCGGGGCTGCGGAAGAGTCGCTGCATCGGCGGAGATAAGTGGAGAGAGAGAGAGAGTTCGATGGCGGCGGCACGGATGTCAAGGAGTAATAAATAGCCGCTACAGTGACTCCGGCGGATAGGGTTTTCCCAATTGGGTTTCGGGTCCGGGTCAGGTTTGGCTCAGATCCGACCCGACCCGACCCAATAAGCTGGTTGGCTTGATTCAATCAGCGGTTTGGTTTGGTTTGGGTTTGGTTCAGGTTTAGTTTGGGTTTGGTTCGGTTTATAAATCCAATAGTTTTTAGGGCTTCAAACGCGTTTTCGGAGTCCAATAAATTCACAGAAAAATACCCTATGTTCGATTTTCCTTTTTACACCATAAAATATTATTTCCATAATATTTTAACATCAATAAACTGAATTTAAAAATCTTTTGCCTTGGTTCTTCATCCAGAAAGATACCAAAAATTTGGGGAAAAATTATATTAAAATTATTCTGAAAATAGGGTATTTACAATTAAATCAAAATTTATACTTGACAATAGTTGCCGAGTTTGTGCTATGAAATTAGTTGGTTATGCACAACAAACAATATGTAAGAATTTTCAAATCGGAAGAGTAAAGTTGTATACACTTTACACGTTAGAACAATTCTCAATTTAAACTATAAATCAGAAATGGATCAACTCTTATATATATATATATATATATATATATATATGTATATATATATATATATATATATATGTATATATATATATAATATTTTCTAGAAATTTGATAAGAGAAGAAAGGGAAAAAAGTTACCGTGCCTCTGTCACGCCCCGATCTCCCGCAGGCTAAATCGGCCATCCCTGCTAGGCCAGAATCACCACGCCAATGTTCCCGCAGAACGATCGCTTCGACCCATCCGGCCGTGATGCCGCACGAAGGAGGCATCCGCACCGAACGAGGTTCATTCTTGCAGGTAAGAGTTCTAACATAAGCAATACAAGTTGGGATTATTCCCTTAGCCAGGTGCATTGTATTCTTATTAGCATGCAGGGGGTAATTCACCTAGTGATTAGCATGTATCGTTCCATATTTTAAGTGTGTTGGATAAGCAAAGATAAGTTTATCGTAGCCACCCACCTTTGCTATGATTCGCCTCGGATGAGCGATATGTCGAGCGAGCCTCTGAAAGCCTAAGTCAAATTCCTATAGGGACAAGTCTGGATATTCTTTGCCTCAAATGAGTATTTTTGCCTAAGCAAAGTGGGTCGGGACATTGCTCTTTTGTCGTTTGAATCGGCAGTCCGCTTGAGCGAAATAGGGTGTTACATCATCCACTACTCAAAAAAAATCTTGTCCTCGAGACTTCCTGAGGGTAGGCAGTACTAACGCATTATAGAATCTATCCCAAGCGTAGCAATCGGTACCGCTAAATCCAATTGAATATAATCTCCTACACGGTTCTTACGTCGTGTCGCGTGTATGTTGAGTCAGTCTCATTTGAGCCTTAGTGCAGGACATATTGCTTAATGCGGAGTACGTTTCAATCAATCTTGATTAACGATCTAAGACTGAGACAAACCTATACAAGTTGTTATGCTTGTTCATTTGGATATTCACTTGCACTAGCAATCAAGATCAGCATATCACAAGTCTGGATCGTGCACATAGTCGAAGTGCACTTCTAGCATGAGCACACCAACCAACTTAGCAATAGCGAAGTCTTAGCACTCGAGTTTTATATTTTCTTGAGTCTTGGATCGTGCACACGTTTAAGGCCTCCCTCAAACATATGCATTCAACCAAACTTAGAGATGGTAAAATCGGACAAGCTACTTATGAAAATCTTAAGGGTTTGTACAGGTCGGCACAAAGGTCTTAGCATCATGATTTTATACAAGCAATCACATCATTCCAATGTACTTTTTGAAAGTATTTAGACTCATTGTTGGAATATTCCGTTTGGGACATTGAGAGAGAGCGTGCACATAACCTACGAACTTTCGAAACTAAGATAATTGAAACGAAGTCCAAAGACGTATAAGCCAGGCTCTGATACCAATCTGTCATACCCCGAACTCCCGCAGGCTAAATCGGCCGTCCCCGCTAGGCAAGAATCACCGTGCCAGCGCTCTCGCGGAACGATCGCTTCGACCCATCCGGGCGTGATGCCGCACGAAGAAGGAATCCGCACCGAACGAGTTTCATTCTTGCAGGTAAGAGTTCTAACATAAGCAATACAAGTTAGGATTATTCCCTTAGCTAGGTGCGTTGTATTCTTATTAGCATGCAGGGGGTGATTCACCTAGCGACTAGCATGTAAGGTTCCATATTTTAAGTGTGCTGGCTAAGCAAAGACAAGTTCACTGTAGCCACCCACCTTAGCGATGATTCGCCCCAGATGAGCGATACGTCGAGCGAGCCTATAAAAGCCTAAGCCGAATTCCTGTAGGGACAAGTCTGAATATTCTTTGCCTCAAACGAGTATTCTCGCCTGAGCAAAGTGGGTCGGGACATTGCACTTTTGCCGTTTGAATTGGCAGTCCGCTTGAGCAGAACGGAGTGTTATAGCCTCCGGGAAAGTCGTGCACGAAGCACTACCCTAAGAGTTAATCTGAGGTCTATGTGCAGATATTTCTCAAAAGCTCCTAGTGGTAGAATCTCCTAACTACCGGGTTCTCTTAGTTGCACACAACTCGGAGATAGAGACCAAACTTAACTCTGTCCAGAGCAAAGATTTAGAGAACAGAATATGGTTCGAGAGAAGAATGAGAGAGAGATTTTACGTAGAAATTTTTTTTGTAGAAAAGAATTAAGATGAGGACCTCAACAAATATATAGGAAGAGAACCAAGCCTTCACTATTGACAAAAGAATAAATGCTATTAATCGAGGCATTTAATGAGTAATGAAAAAGAAACTTTGTAGAAGAGGAGCTGTCATATGTTTAAAATATGGAAAATGAACTTAGACATAGGGAGTAATAAATGTCCAACGTTCAAAATATGAATGAGTCAAATAGGTTAAAAAAATAAAGGGGATCAAAAAGATTTTTGGATCCCAGCTCGAACTCAAAGAGTAAATTAGATCGACATTCGGCGCTCGCAGGTGTTGGCACGTACCCACACCCTTTACGCCAAAACGAACTGGGCCGGGCGACGGCGGCACGCGTGTGGCCCAAGGGGTTCCCCATACAATATCTTAAGAGAGCAATGAAGAAGAAATAATATATACATACAAGGGGGAAGAGGTCCAACCGTTGTGGGACTAAAGTAAAAGGAGAAAATTGAACAAAAATGTGTATAAAAATATATACACAGCCAACAATCCCCACTCTAAACTGAGCATGACCTGCCATCAACACAGCGACGAAGCCAGCAGTCGCGCCGACCGCATGACTACTCAACCCATGCAACTCTTGGCATCATGCATACTAACTCGCAGAGAAGACCGCGTAGTGACGAGCAGACCCCAGTACCTCATCGGGAGTCCCGGACACCAAGCGTATCCCGACCCAAGGCTATCGTCGCACGCGGAGGACCCCCGCCGCGTGAACCCGACAAGCACGAAGCACCAACTTCCCGATGGACGACCAATATTGGCTTCCTCCACCACTTGTAGACCCCAACTGTTTCTCAAGAAGCACATCAACACGGTCGAACAACTAGTTGTTTTCCGTTGCTTGCCGGAGCCCGATGCCCTTTGTCGCGTGCAGTCCGATCTCTCCGGCGATACATGTAGACGCTGCAACCTCCCATCGTCCACTACACCGACAACACCGCCTAGGCGCAGACTCGTGGATCCGTCGATCATGCCTCCACGCACATACTGAAATGAGCCTATGCGTCTGACTCGCTATGCGCGGTCAGTCATCTTCCACCGACTCATCTCTGTCACCAGACCCTCAACCTCGAACGTTTTAAAGCCTTGCCAACCTCGTTTCCAGAGACAAGGCCCAAGCCACCCGATCAAAATTCAATATGAGTATTCTGCCCCTGTTTTCTCAAGGGAGAAGAAGGTGATGAAAATTATGGGCTGCTCTAATGATATGCAATATTGCATTTAAGTCCCTATTGAAACTAGGTAATTATAAAAACCTCCTTCTGCTTCATATTATAATACTATATTGTTATTTAGGTTTTAATCCTTATTATGACTAAACATAACTAGGACTTTGACTTAGGAATACGTGCCAAAGATGTTTTTATATTAACAAAAGTGTAACCTAGTCAACAAACTCAGACAAGCTACCTTGCCAACTTGTAAAATATTATTAATACATACTTATTTACTATTATTTATATTCTTTTTACTTGTCATCTATATTTATGTTTACTAGTTACCACATGTTTTTAGCATAAGTTTCACGTAGCACGATCATTGTAGTCTTCATAAAGCTGTTTAATATATTTATTTCTGCCTGTCTCTTACTTGTCTTGCACTATTATATGCTTGATGACATCCTTTCATCCATTTAATTGTATAACCAGACTTGATCTGTATTCATGATACTCGACTTGACTTGACATGAGATTGACTTGACCTTATATTCCTTTAGAAGAGGAGATTGATACTAGGGTTGTCTACATTAACCATTCTCGATTGGAAGTTCTTGCATTGAACTACAATTGAGATTTTCTGTAGATTGGGAGACTCTTGCATTGGCTACACTCTATAGAATTATTCAATTTATTTGTTAGCCACGTCTAGTACCATATTTCTCTATGAAATGTTCCACCATTTTAGTATATTTTTTGTGCCTTAGTTGTTTTTTGTGTGTTTATTTTCTTGCTCTCTTTTGCATGTTTATTTACTATAACTTTTGCATGTTTCTATGTATCTTGTTACTTTCCACTGAGGACCTGGTTCCTTTCCAGCTTACTACTGAGATCCGCTGAGACTGTAGGATTGTACAATGGCTTATTTATGCAGGATTCAGGTATCACTAGGGTACTTTTATCATTTTTTCGTCTTCTATATTTTATGGTGACATCTTTTGCTGTATAGCCTAGTTTTGCAAGCTTGTATTATTATTCTCGAGCTTGTTCAGACATATGTAGTACAGGGCGGCCGACTGTATTATATATTATTTATTCTTGATATATTTATTCTTTATGTGGATTGAGATATAGTTTAAATTTTCATATTAGAAATAATACCCTCTTATAGATAGCGTATACATATTCGAGATGGACTGGAGTCCACTTGATACGTAGCTGACCATTGCCACGTACTCTGGTCCTATGTATTTTGAGACTGGGGCATGACATAATTTTTTTGGTGGCCCATGCATGTCAGAGCATATCGTATCGGTTACATTACTGTACTGATACGAGCCTGTGAATTGGAATAGACCAAGATAGGATCTCAATCCACAACTGATTTAATAAGCTCTTGATTTCGATTATCTCCCTTGTCCTTCGCAATTGTATTCATTTAATCCTCCTTGACCTCGCTATCATTTACTATCATCTCTCCCTATTTCAGTAGGATAAACATTCATACTTTATGGAAGCTAAAGAAATGGCTAGTACTTATACCATATAGGCCAATTACATTATTAGGTGGATTACTTTGGCAATTAAAGATGTATCAGAAGAGATATAATTTGAGTTATGAACCCATTATTTTTTTTTATGAACACATTAAATGATTTGAGGACATATTTTTAAGGGTATAATCTTGTCCTTATGAAATATTAGTGGATTCAAAGGTGGATAGATATTATATTATGAAATTTGAAGTATAGATAGAAATTGATATATTAAAGGTGATACTCTTAATGGCAATGAGTAGGAAATCAAGTAAAATTTAAATTGAGATATTTAAGTATTTTCAACGTCGAGAATCTTCAAAAGAATAATTATGATTTATTTGAGTTAATATGAAAAAAACTTGAGGATAGGGATTGACTTTAAATAGAAGAGTGTCATGATGAATGAAAAACTTGAATTTTGATAGATGGGAAAAAAATTTGATTTGTGGATTGGTTTAAATTTTGAGGGTAGAATTATCAATCTAAAATTTATGAATGGAAATAGGATCTAAATTTTGCAGATTATGGAATTCCAAAATTTTAAATTTAGAATATGATTGATTGAATAATTATAAGTTATTTAAAACCTTGAGGAGATTATGATAAGAATGGTCGTACATTTTAAATTTTTAGGATTGCAAGGAATTTTACAGAATTAAAATTTTGAGGCTTAAATCAAATCTTGTTGGAAGAGGCTTTCAAAGGAACTAGACTATCAATTAGGATTACCAGGGCACATGTTATAAAATTGGGACATTTTATTTTAGGTTATGATTGTTACATAGTGGAATTCGTTTCCTCATATCGTGTCACCACTTGGAACATTCATTCAACTCCTTGCTTATTAATTACTTGCTTTATTCGTCCAACCATAAATTTTAAGAAAATTCTTTTAAGGTGGGTAGAATGTAAACCCCCGTATCCGGAAGTCAAGAATTTTGTCATAATTTTTTTTTATTATGAGATTTAATCAATAAATTTTGTTAGTAAAAGGCTAATAAGTATTCAAATTGTTTTTTATAAATTAGTTAAATAAATAAATGCATCTTGTAATCAAATTTAAAACTTCTAGATAAAAAATCAATTAATGATATGGACAATATTAAGTAAATTAAATAAAATTTAAATAAACCTACTCTTAATTCGAAGGACAGCTCTTCTATACATAAGATAAACATTCTAAAGGACCACTCCCAACTCACCTCTTTTATATTCTATCTCTTCCTCTGTTGAACTATATCCAAACAAACCATATTCATCATTATCAACATCTCCTACTTATTGTCGACATCGCAAAAATAGGTCTTTTTGTGGAGGGTGTAAAACTCTTATTTATTATGAATTGAAAAAGAGAACAAGAAAATCCCTATACAATAGGATCTAAGTTAAAAAAGAAAGATCTAGACAAGTGTGACGATGGAGATCGAGCACTGCAACGACTCATTTACTCCATTGACGATTCGGTACCAAGGAGGTTGACGAGGCTTCTAGCGGCGCTTCTGTCTTCTCCTTCTCCTCTTTCACCTGTGGACGTTGTTGGCCTAATGTTTAAGTTAATTTTTTGAATATGGCTAATTGATTAAGTCTAACATTATGATAATCGTACAATCACTATAGTAACTTGTAACATCTACTTAAACTCATCATTGTCTATATCTGATCTTATATGTTATCATATTTGTTTCTGTATATTGCTTTGTTCGTCTAACATATATTTGCAGAAAAGCAATGAACATATGCTGTAAAAATAAGGTGATGAGCTAGACTATGACTTATCCGGAGCCTCGCACTTGGGGGTTCGGGGGCGAAGTCCCTGAAATGTATTCAGATTTCCAGATCTGGCTATCTTTGGACAACTACCGTCAAGGAAAAATGCGTCTTCAAGTAAGTGGATGCTTCAGAAGATTGGCGTCATCAAGCGCTCTTGGTCTTTTATCTTTTATTCTGTATTTTATATTTTATTTATAGGACTAAATGTACACCGGGTTCACAGTTTGCACTAGGAAGCTTAAACCCATATTAAACATAACCAAGTCCACTCAAAACAGCCTGAACAAACCAAACCTGGACCCAATATTATATGGAAACCGTACACGTACATATGCTATTTTATGAATAATAATTCACAAGTGGTATATAACTACACAAGTCAAAGGCAATACTAATCTCATCCACAAAATCAAATAGAAATATATAACCAAATATGGCAATGTACCAAGTAGGAAACAATCGAGAAGAACTAAGGGGGAAGGTTCTAGTCTAATAGTTTCACTAATTAAATCCAACCTCCTAATCCATGGGCCTAATTAAATGGGCCCAAACTAAACTCATCCAAATGTTGGGTTCATGCATCTAATAAAATAGGTTAGGTCAACTACACAAGTCTAAAATAAATACTATGTCTAATCAAACACTAAATAATACAACAAATAATTAATTACTCATGCACAATATTAAATACAATCCTCCTAAAAATAAAATACTTGTGCCAATTTACCAAACTACCCTTAATTGGAAATGTGATGGTGACAATCCTACCCACCTTAGAAAAATTTTGTCCTCGAAATTAAATATGATCGTAACCCCCTGTAGGTCACCCAGTCTAAACTAAAACACACATCACTAACTATGGTCTCTGTCCATCATAGTTTTTGCAGTCTCCGACAGGGTAAACTAACTACATAATAACACGCAAGCAGTCAATAAGGCAATAACTAATCACACAACAACAGATAAAAAGGAAATAAACAGGACGAAACTAGCTAACTGATCACCTGAAGTGTCATCCTCTCTGACTGCCATTGCAAATGCTCTGCCCTGCTGGGGTGGTTCTCCATGTTGGTGCTGATTAGTCTGCGGTACCACAGGTAGCCTAGCTCTACCTCTCTGACCGCGATCTGGTCCATACAGGTTGTTGGAACACTCCTTCACCTGATGGTCAGGGGAACCACAATACAAGCATAGTCTGAGTCTCTTCCGGCAGTTCTCCCAATCTTGTCCTTGCCTTCCATAATAGGCACAAGGAAAAGTCTGCTGAATCTGCCTCTGAGGCTGCTACCGTACCTGATGTACTGGCTTCTGAAACTGTTGTATCTGTTGATCTGGTGCCCTAACTGGCACAAGGTACTGCTGGTGTTGATATACTCTCGGCTGCTGAAAGTGGGTGAGCTTTGCTGGGCCCGTACCACTACTTGCTCCTCCGGTGTCTCTCGGCCTCTTGGAACCAAGCTCTAAATTATCTTCCGCCCGCTGCGCATGTCTTAAAATTTTCTCAAACGTAGCGGTACTGTCTCCATTAGTATGAGACTTAATCTCACTGTTCAGTCCCTTCCTGAACTTCCTAGCTCTGGCTCAAGGATTTTGTCCCTCAACAAATCGTCCCAATCGGCAATACTCTGCCGCATACTCGTCCACCGTCAAGTCCTCTTGGACGAGGTTCTGAAATTGACTCTCCAAAGTACTCTGAGCCACATCCGGAAAAAACTTCTCTTTGAACAGTTCCTTGAAAACTTTCCAAGTAATTCCCGACGCTGATATCCTTGGGTCTGTCCTGAACCATGTCAAAGCAATATCAAACATCATACAACCCGCCGCCTCTATATGTAGCATCTCTGGAATCTATGCTAGCCGCAGGTTCTGCTCGATGTCCTCGATCCACTCATCCGTATAGATAATCCCTTTTGTGCCCCTGAAATCCTTCAGGCCTATCCTCTTGAAGTCTATGATAGTACCCGGCCTTGGCTGATGTGGAATAAACTAAGCTGGTGCCGTTAGTGGCTGGGCGGTAGCTCTCTCAACTGCTGCGAGCGCGATCCTGTGAGCATTCTCCACGCTCTGTCGTAGGACCTCGGACTGTTGCTGCTGTACCTCCATCATCTGCTGGAAGAGCGCGAACATCTGCGTCTGATCCACTGTAGGTGGCGGAGGTGGAAAATCCTCGAAAACTATCTGCCCTGTCCTCGGTACTGGAGGTGGAGCACCTCCGAAAGCTGCTGCAGATACGCCCACCTGGACTGGTGAAGATGACCTCCTGAATATAGGTACTGGACCTTCGTCTGAAGGTGTTGTCCTCAAGGGTGATGGAGTGACTGATCATGCTGACATTGTGCCTGAGCGCTGGGAACGCGTCTTCGGCAGCATTCTGAAGACAGATTCAAAATAAGAAATCAATATTGAGCAAGATACGATATCATCAAGGAAGAACAAAATTTTTCAATAAAAGCGATATTCAGAATGAAGATGACAAGATACAATTATGTTGGAATTATTCCTAGTTGTGATTGAGTATCCCTCTCATCCTAGTGTCCTATATCCTATCATATCCTATTGCGAAGTCTGACCTGCATGGGCCACCACTAAAAATGTGTCACAACCCGCACCCGGTATAGGGGCACGAGTACGTGGGTACGTCCAGCCTACGCCGCAGAATCGGCGGTAGAACATTGTCTTGGTCTACTATACTATCTAATCTCACACAAAGTGTGTAAAGTACTGCCATGCCATCTCAATACCAAATAATACTCAATCACATATAAAACTGAAGGAAGATGAACGCACGATATAGAATAAAAAGAATAAGAAGTACAAGTCTCAATATATCACATAACCATCTCCAAACTAAACACAACTCCAGATCTCAAACATGATACAACTAATATCTAAAATAGAAATAACTAATACAAGGTATAGAAATCAAAAAGGCCTCAGTCTCTGGTACTATCCTCGGGTGACACTCCATCTGTCAGTCCATAGTGAGTGGGACACATCCTCTCTAACCATTCATTTGAAAAATGTTTTTAGTCAGGAATGGAGCGAAGTACAACCCAATAGCAATTCCAATTAATTGATAATGACTATAAACAGAAATAGAGAATATAATACAAGACGAGAAACAATGAATAATATCAACTATGGTGGAAAACAGGTAAACAATAAACAATATGGTGAAGAACTGTAACTATGCTAAGTGATTGAAATACTAGATAGATATGTGATCAGCTTGGGTAAACATTGTCTACATTAACATTGGATAAACATTGTCTAAGTTAACATGAAACATTGTCTAGGATTTGATCATAAACCTAGCTAATATTTCCCCTTTCCCCCAACTAGTATAATGGATCCAACCATGACACGTTGTGATTACAAGATACTCAAGGCCATGTAAACAATAAGCCTTGAACATGAAACATTAATCATTGAACATTGAATACGAAACATTGTCTAAGTTAAACATGAATGTTGAACACGAAACATTGTCTAAGTTAAACATTGAGAACACGAAAAACAATGAACAATATATATGTAACATCCCATGACTGATCCATGTGTATACTAGTCCGTGTACCAAGGTGTAAAGAGTCATGTAAAATATTTCTAAATTCTTGGATTATAGTAATTAGCAATTAATGGAAACTATCAGATAATGTACTCGCCTGTCGTCCAAGCAATGAATGTCAAACTGTGTCCCAACTGGTGTCACACAACCTATAGATGGAATATAGCATTAATATAAGGTGTTGGAATAAGTTTAAGTTAAACTAGTCAATATCTATGTCACAAAGCCATTTCTAAGTCAAACCGATGAAATCTAGGTTGCAAGAGTCTAACACTAAGTCACTAAGTCAATACATTATGAAGCTAATCTATACAAGCTAAACTAAGATACAAGAAGGCACTCAAAGAGCCGTATCCCAAGATACGCAAGTTTCTAATATGAAAATAAGGTTTTATATATGTAGTCAAGTCAAATATTATCATACCGGATCAAAATAATTGAAATAGGACACCTTGGCCTTGCACCAATGCGTATCACCCTTAACTAGATACCCAAAGTCAATATCTTGGGTATCGACCCAATACCTTGGTGATACCTTGGTATCTCAAGATATCCCAAAACTAAACATAATAGATAAAACATATGTATATATATAGATACCTCAAAACTCATATGCTAACTATAACAATATATATATACTAAGTACTTAAAATAGCTATCTATGTAATACCTACCCTCTAACTACCATACACTTTCAACTTACCTATACACATATCTAACTAACCAGATATAAATACTACATACTAAAATACATAACTGACTAATTATATAAATAAGTACATATATATATAAGACCTAACTAATTATTAACCATAACCCAAAACTTGATAACTAACAACCCAATATCTCCACTAAACCAAAAATCCAACTTAACTAAACTGATATTTACTAATACTGACTATAACCAACTAACTATACTACCCACAAACTTAACTAACAAACTATTTAGCTAACTATCAACTAATACACAAACTCATCTAAGCCACTATCAACCCAAATAGAGCAAATACCTCACCTGATACTGATACTGTGCATATATCTGAACTGATACAGGGTTGACCTCTCTGTTGCACTGATACCTGATACTTGGTGAATGCAATATTTGTTGTGTTGTACTGCTAGTGCAAGCCTCTCCTTACTATACACGAGCACCACTGTTTGCTACTTGTACTGCACACATTGCTGCACTAACTTTGCATCTCTGCTGCACACACTGACTGTGAACTGAAATGGCTACACCCTTCCTGAGAACTCTGTGTATGAGCACCACTTTGCTGAGGATGCCACTGCTTCTCAATACTCCTTGCAGTTGGATGCACTGCCTACTCTCCATGTTTTCTACACAGTACAATTTCTGCACTTTGTACTAGCTGCAGTGCCCCTTGTTCGATGTTTGTTCCCTGGGCAGTTGCTGAATGTTGCAATATGCTGTATAGTGTGGTTCACCTCGTAGTTACTGATACTGCATTGCATCCTTCTCTGAACTGCTGAATTTGGCTACTCAGTGCAGCTGCTCAATATAATTGCATTGCTGCCTACACAGTGCAGCTAGCTGCTGCGATATTGGCTCGAGCCCTTGCTGTCACTGAAATGCCATATTGCTGCAGTGGTACTCCCAAGTTGTTATTCCTAATTGCTCTGTGCAGTTGGGAGATCTTCACAACAAGAGCTTCCTACTCGACTGCTCACTCGAGCAATGGCCTGAACTCCCACTGTAGTTGGCTGCTGTGTAATGAAGCATTACTCGAGACTGCAGGGCTTGGCTTGCTGCTGATGATCGATGCACCACAAGCTGGATGCTGCAGAGGTTGATGCTTTACTTTGCTTCCTGCAGTGCTATTTCTTTGCTGTATCATAATACGGTCACTATAGTGTGAATTTCTCTCCCGAGCCCCTCCTTCCTGTCACTGAATGCTGAACTACAGTAGGAAATTTCTTTCAATACTTGACCTTCAGTGTAGTTGCACTGAATGAACTCCCTCTTGCTGATTTCCTACGCCTGTGAGCAACGGATACTGAACTGTGCAGTTGGTACACTCCCTAGATGCTGATCTTCCCTGTTGAGCAATGTTCCAGTTGATATTGTAACGATGTGCTGCCCTGCCTTGTGCTCACTGCTGCACCTTTCTCTGTTTTACTGCACACCCGATCTCCTCATTCACTATTCATCCACAAACAACTCACCAACACACACATACACTCAAACAAAATGCACATACTAATACTAAGATAACTAGCTATCTATAAACATAGGTGCATATAACACCCCTCACACACACACTAAAGTATAAACACAACTTATATATATATACACCAATATATATATATATATATATATATATATATATATATATATGTATATATATATATATATATATCACCATATACTCATATATACATACTTATAGACCCACACATATACATAAACTCTAATATACTAGCATATACATCTATATATCACTTAATTAACATATACATATATAAATACACATGCATGTATGAAGAGAAAAACAAAACATCAAACACATGGGGTGCATCGCACCCGTATCACACTTGCTCTATGAAACGTGTGTGATACGACTCCAACATATAACCAAACGCATCCCGGAGGACACGAGCAAGTCAAATTCATAAATTATAGGCAACACATATAGTAATTAGAGTGTCTACGTGTCCGTGTCACAATGCGATATGTACAAGGCTCCGTGTAGGAGGAAAACCCCCAAAATTAACCTGTTTCGTCAAATTGACGAGATACGGCCTACACGTATCCAATTGTGGACACGACACTAGTCACAAACAAATAATCATATGTCAATTTGGTCTAATTGACAAACACAACATGTGCCAATCTCGGAATTCTCCCAAAATTGATACCAAAAATGCATGTAACTTCTACCGTAGGTCTCCGAATGACTCCAAACCAAATCCTATGGGTAGCCTATGCATGTGGGTTAGTTTCTCATGGTAAAATCTCATATCTAGAGTTTAATAGAAGAGGAAAAACTGAAATTTACCAATTGGGAGATGGATTCCCAATGAAAAGTCTTCAAATGCAAAGTAGCTCCTCTCATTGTAGATCTTGGCCTCATCTTCCTTGCTCCTTGCTCCTTACTCCTTACTTGTAGATCCTTGATGTAGAGGCCTCAATAATGAATTTAGAAAGAGATTTGAGAAGAATTGGTAGAGAATTGATGGAGGAATGGAGGGAAATTGGAAGAGGAAAAAGTAGATCTAGAAATTTGGGGAAGAAATAAAATGAGAGCACTCTCTCTCCTCCTAATTATAGCTGGTCATAAACCCCTCTCCAAGTAATGTACAATGTCCTAAATACCCCTTGAGGCCTCTCATAAAAAAATTAATTAAGGGGGAGGGTTCTAGTCTAATAGTTTCACTAATTAAATCCAACCTCATAATCCATGGGCCTAATTAAATGGTCCCAAACTAAACTCATCCAAATGTTGGGTTCATGCATCTAATAAAATAGGTTAGGTCCACTACACAAGTCTAAAATAAATACTATATCTAATCAAATACTAAATAATACAACAAATAATTAATTACTCATGCACAATATTAAATACAATCCTCCTAAAAATAAAATACCTGTGCCAATTTACCAACCTACCCTTAATTGGAAATATGAGGGTGACAGGTATACCTATTACTATCAGTGTGTCAAACTTATATCAAGTACGAGCGTCTGTCTTTCCGAAATAGGAGAAGACATAAAAAAATAACAATAAATAGTTCAAGGAGGAGGTGATATAATACAAGTACGGGGTTCAAGGGCGATTGAATAATTCAAAAGAGAATTGTCAAGGCAGTTGTAGATTAAAATCTTATTTTTGATAAATTTCTATTCGTATGCTCATATCAGTATAGTAATGTAACCAATACAATATGCTCTGACCTGTCAAGAGGGCAAGTATATTTGTTTAATAAGTTAAGTCAACTATATCTTAATCTATGTAAAATAGTCATGCGAAGAGCGAACCAAGCGCACTAAGGTTAGCTATACCATAATACATTGATTCTAATTAGACAATATATTAGTGTAGCACCCCGATAATACATATGTCATGAACAAGCTCGATAAATAATAAGCTTGAAAACAAGACTGTAATAGCAGCATGAGTCAAGATAGTCCAAATAATATAAGTATGTGAGATTATAATGAGTGAAAGTACAATAGTTTGAGTTCATCAAGAATCGAAGACTCGTCCAATGTTTGCCTCTATAGCTGCCATGCTAACTTCTTGTCTAAGTCTCTGGTCGACCAAATAGGGGTATGGGCCTCTAAAGTTCTACCGTCTGGATAAACACTATCTTCTTATGCTAGCATATAGTTAGTGTCATTCAATTACACTTTCTTAATGGGTCAAAAGGACTATGTGATACTAGGTTGTAAGGCATGCTACCCAATTTACAATAACCAACTAATATTGTAACTTTAGAATGAAGAAGTTACTGACTCTCAAGTAAGAGAGGATATAACCTGTATTGAGATATGTGGAACTGATTACTTGATTTGAAACTAAAGGATAATCATAAAATCATAATCTAAATGACAACTCAAACTATCAAGTTCTAACTACTAAGCACAAAAATTTAAACTTCAAGATTAACAAACTATAATCCTACTAACTATATATCTTGACAAAAAAGGAATCACTAGGCTTACCATTAGAAGGGTAAGGTGGCACGATTTGAAAGATGAAGAAATTTTTTTTTTGTCATCGCACAAGTAGCGAGCGTTAAGGTTTCAGAGAAATAAGATATAAAAAAAAATAGAGAGACTCTTAATAATATCATAGTTTTCTAAGGGAAGGTAGTATGCTAGTCTCTATGTTTGAGGTATGATCAAGGGAAATGTTCTAATCATTCAATAGGTTTTAATTGGTAAAGAGCTATGACAATTGATCTATAATGGAGGGAGGGATTAACTCAAGATAGGAAAGTATATAGATAGTTGGATGAGATGGCACGATCTGTGACTTATGGAGACTCAATTATGACTCAACGATGATCATAGATTCTAGGAGATCTACTAAGGTGAAGGTAGGGTATCCTTGCTCTTACTAAAGTATTGGTTCATTCCTCTTGGTTTTCTAAGGTACTGCTCTGCTAATATCAAGACAAGAATCTAAATTTATAGTCCTCTTATATTATCTCACTAAGAAAGTTATGTTTAGTCCTAATATTCAATCCTTGGATTTTTATTGGTTCCTCAATACCAGGGTCAAACAATATGGTCAAATTTCTAACTAACCCTAGTAGTGTCTATACTAATCTCAAGTCATTCCTAATATATCAAGGGATAATGGTCAATCAAATTATAGGTGTTGGATGCAAGGATTCATTAGGTGTGCTAAACTTTTGGGAGCTGCCAATATTCTAATTTATTTTTCTTAGTAGGTATGCTATCATAATTATCTTCTAACAAAAAGGATTCCTATATTCTGACAGGAGGCTATACTCAAGGAACTATTAGGAAAGTATATTTAAATAGGAAGATGTGAGAAAACAAGGATACCAATGTTAAGAGAATTAAGCGAGTACAATTTTGAAGGTTAAGGAAGGTAGGTAAGTTCAAGAATTCGGAACAAAAATAAAGAGGGAAGTCAAGTATGTGAATGAGATCCTATACTCTAATCCTATTTGCAAGCTTGCTCGGTACAGTAACGTAACCGAGACAATATAATCTTGACTTACATGGGCCACCACTAAAAAAATATGTCACGCCTCAGTCCCAAAATACGTAAGACTAGGAATACGTAAGCATGCCAGCCATATGTACATGGAAACTCTAATAGATAGAAAAATACATATACGTATGTTGTTTTATTAATAATAATTCACAAATGGTTTATAACTACACAAGTCACAGTCAATACTAATCTCATCCACAAAACCAAATTAAAAATATACAACCAAATATGGCAATGTACCAAGTAGGAAACAGTCGAGAAGAACTAATAGTCGAGTGGAGACAAATCCACTACCAACTGGGATATAAAAGAAAACAAAATAAGTACATCATCTAGTGATCAAGAAGCTCTAAGGGAAGACCATCTCGAAAGAGAAAGAAGTAGCCAGTCCTGATTTATGCTCTTGCAAATAATTATGATCTTCTATACCTGAAAAGGGTGCCAGGTCATCAGAGAGACATAACAAGTACACAAAAAATCGACATGCATAAAATTAAAGCAGTAAACAATAAACAAGGTAACTAACCATCTAAGTGAAATGTACTTGAGACATCTCTAGTGGCGCATGAGGGGGAAAAAAATAGAAGAATAGTCATCCTACCAGGCATTTCGCAGAACTCGGGTGTACACGATATACACCATTTACACCATTAGGAATATAAATTCCATACGCTAACTAGTAGATTCTCTCCTCCCAATGAACTATCCGAACCCTATAAGTGGTACAGACATAATGCAATGACGTCAAATAATATCTAGAAAACTAAACCAATACCAACTACTAACATAAGACTCGAACTCTCGTATCGATGATCAATCGACACGCTAGTCCATGCACTCAATCACTCAGACAGTAAACGTATTTAAAACAGTGTCAGTTCAGAAGATACCTCGTACCTTCACTATAATCCAACCCCACAACTAGACAAGGACAAGGGTTGGACCACCATACCATGTGTCAGGTCAAAAAATATCTCATATCTTTACAAGATACTGGATAAGTCTGCTACTCTAAGATGCGTGCACACAACTAAACAAATAAAAACTAGGCATATATAAACTGAACAATACAATCAAGCAAGTTGTACTTGCCTGGCAATAGTCAGGTGCTGGAACGATGCAAGACAACAGGTACCACGAATCCAGAAAATATGGAGGCAAAACAAACATCTCCACGATACTGTAACAGACATCACCAACATTCACAAAATAAGCATGATAGCCAAAAAATACTGTCCTTTCTTCCAATTTGGATATAGGGGCAAAATGGTAATTTCAGGTCAAAGTGGGGTCCACTAGTGGGCCACTTTGTACCGAAAAGCTGGCAAGGGTAAAGGTCTCTAACTGGGATAAATTATAGGTCAAATAAATTCTATTCGACGATACGAGCTTAACAGTATGTCCAATTTTAGATTCTGGTGAGCTGATCACAAAATTGCCCGTTAAGTAAAATCTTGGGGCCAGCAAAACGGTGATCCATCGACTGACTCAGAATTGAACGAAACTCGGATCACATGACAAGCCAATCGCTGTGAGTCTAATGGGGCAAGTTTCGTGGTGATCCGACGAGCGCACACAACTAATAGGGAAATTTGCAAAATACCGATACATGGAACTTTTTTACGGATACGGATTGATTCCGGCGCACACGCATGTCCAAATCAACTTCCGTAAAATTCCACACATCCAGATATACCATATGCTCCTTTCGGTGTAATTGGTATACGACGAGGTGGTCCTGTTTGGCAGAACGTATTCTGTATCGCAAGTTTTGGGTTGTTAAAAATATGGTTTTTGAACTTTTTGGAAACAAAATAATTTATTCAATAATGCAAACCAATAAAAACTAAAAGAAAGTAATAATCTTGGTCATATTGTGAAGAATTCTTTCAATTAAATTTTGAAAATATTAAACCGGTTAGTGGAAAATTGGACATGAACAAGGGCGGTTGGATTGAATTTCTAAACTATTTTTGAACAATTTTACGGCCAACTTTCGGTCGCTTTTTCGATCAATCTAGGGCTCCAAAATTCGTTCCACTTGAAGAAATTCCTAGGGGGTCAGGTTGTGAGCATGTACGAAAAAACTATTCATAAAATGAACAAGAAGTGAGGAAGATACATACCTACGAAGTTGTGGCCTCGCGAATGTGCTTTTGCGGCTTGTCCGCGCGCGGACGGCCAGTGGCGGCTGCTGCCACGGTCGACGTCCAGTGCGGTGACGCAGGGAGGTCGGGGAGGCCGCGGGTAAGGATAGCTTAGGGTTAGGGTTTGAGTTTTGTGAATATACTTATATATAGAGAGAGAGGGGGAGAGAGGAGGAAGGGGTTGCGGATTCGGGAACGCGCATGGGGGTTTGTTCGCGGGTGTTTAGGTAGGAATTGGATTAGGTTTAGTATTTTGGATTAGTTTTCTTAGTCACATCTTAACTACTTTATATATATATATATATATATATATATATATATATATATATATATATAAGAACCTAAGACTATGGGAAAAAATATTTTTGTTAATGAATTAAATTCCAAAAATTTATCATATTTTAATAAAATATTTTAAAATAAAAAAATTAGCTTTGTGAATTAATTTTAAATAAATATTTATATAAGTAAATATATCAAGAAATATTTTCTAATTAACAAATATATTTATATATATACCCTTATATAAAGATGTATGTATAAAATTCAAAATATATATATATATATATATATATATATATATATATATATATATATATATATATATATATATATATATATATGCACATGAAATAAATTCTAAAAAAATTCTAATATTTAATCAAGAGATAAATAGTAGTAAAAATAGTTTTGGGGAAATAATTTGAAAATTTGTAATTAAATAAACCAATTTTTTTTAATTAACTAAGAGAATACTATATGGTAATTCAATATTTGAATAAAATAAAAATACTTAAAATACATAATAAAATTAGTGGGGGGTTGCAGTCATGTGTAGGATTATAATTTGGTATTTCCTAAGTTCGTTGGTAGTAACTAATTGGTCAATCTTATCCAATTGTAATAATAATAGAGATTTGATTGGGATTATAAAGGGATAATAATAATGGTAAATAATATGCAATTCTTACAAAAAGAAAAATGGTCTAAAAATGGCATAAAAAATTATGGGTTACTAATTGAAGAAGGTTTGGATGAGAAATAACCATAATTGAACTATTTATATAAAAAATCTAAATATTAAATACAATAAACTATGGTTGTTACACTAGTACCATACTAATGTTGAATGGTCGAATTTTGTGTCATGCGAAGATCTTACAAGTAGTTTCTTCCGTGTAGGCTACTTCCTACGAAGGAAGATATAGATTTTGGAGTCATCCTATATCATTAATGTCCAAACTACGGTGAAGTATCCTAATAAACTAATTAGGTTTTAATTAATTTTAAAATAATAAATACGATAAATATAAAACATACACAAAATACCTATTTTTTGTGAGGGATTTTACACCTTCGGATCAAACGCACGTGTGAAGTCTTTCGAGCCTTCGGATCAAAACTTGATGTTGTAAGAAGTTTGAAAGCCTACAGATCAAAGCTTGTGATTCACTATTGGTGATTATAGTGGATACAACTCCGTGCAAAAGTTCTCGGGCTTGGACTACTCCTCTCAGAGGAAAACCAGGATAAAATAACGGTATTTGCGTTTGCTCTTCTCAACTCTTACTTTACTGCATATTCATAATTAATATATATGTTGGTACATATTGTCACTACCATATTCTAAAATAGGGGTATTTTTGTCTTTTTAATTATTATTAGTATTGTGTATATTTATTTTTAAATAATGGCATGATATGTGTATACATATATATTATACTGTATAGTGTTCTTTAATGTATGAGTTAGTAAACTAGACCTAGAAGCCCACTAGTTGAACCTCTGACCAAAATATAGGGTTATGATTTTAATTTGTATTATTCGAGATTAAATTTGGAGGATTATAATAATTACCGTGATTTTATTTAATTGCTGTGCCTTACCGTTGCTTCGATATTTGGAGCCCTATCCTAGCTTTTGCCTTCCAACGAATTTTACACCCTTATCCTAGACATGTCCGCTTTCCATTCTGACCCTTGTGTAACTTATTATTATGCCCTCTTGTGCTCCATTTTAGTCGCACAATATTCGTCACGAACGTTTATTTTAAATTCTAAATAAATCTAACTTTGTATCTTGTACATTCCAATCGAAATTGGAGACACAATCTTGACCCATTTTGTACAACCCAAATTATGATAATATTATATTCTGAGTCTTCTTCATTCATGAAATTTGTGTCCCACCTAATTTTAGCCCTATGTACTCCCAATTTATTTTAGAACATAATTTACATTAATTTTAATTAAATTGGTATAAGGACCCAACTTGACCCAAAACTAGACCCAACACCAAATCAATCCCCCATTCACACCCTCAAGACTCATACTAAACACCACACACCCTTTTCATCCAATACATTATACCAAACATGGTATTTTTCCTCATTAAATCCCAAAACCCACTTTCTATGCAATTTTCCAATTGTTTGGGGCTCATTTGCAAAAGTGTAATGATGTGTCACCATCCTATTGGTCAAAAGGCACATGAAGAAATCAACCCTTTCCTTTGACCGTTCAACTCTCTCTCTCTCCCTCTCTCCACCTTCTTGGTTTGACATTTCCTCCATGTCTAATCTTGGCCATCCATTTAAAATGGAGCCATCCTCACTATACAACACTCTTACCTATATATATATATATATATATATATATAATCCCTCATAACCCCTCTCCCAATTCAAACCCCATCCCAAGATGTACTTGGCCGACCCTAATCCATAGGAGGTCAACATCAACCTCTTCCCCACATGCAAGACACCTCCCCATTAATTTTCTTTATCACCTCCACCATCAAAACTCCAACCTACCCTAAACCAAAACCCAACCTCCTGTTCATCCGCTTCACCACCTCCCTCTGCAACCCGCCGACCACCCAACAGCCTCGCCGAGCGTCTCCTCCGCCTGAGGAGCAGCTCAGAACCACCTGTCGACCCCGCCTGAACCATCGTGTCTCCCCCTCGTCGGACCACCCGAGCCCGCCTGTGCTCTCCTCCACACGACCTCCTCCTCTCCCTCCGGTCATCATCCTCCGCCCTTTCCCTCGACGAACAACCACCGTTCTCGACCACGACCTCGCCGGACCCGACTGTACAGTAGTCCCAGACCCGACCGCCTGAGTTTTCCTCCTCTCCACGACTTCATCACCGGCCTGAGCACCCCGAGCACCACCCTCCGCTGCTCCCAACCTCCCTTGCACCCGCCGCCAAGCCCGCCTGAATACCCTCTTCCCCGGCCACTGCTACCAGCCACCACTACCGTTCACCTCTCCTTCCCCTCGTCGTTCTCTTCCACCTCTCCTCCTCCTGCCTGAGCTCCAACTCCGGCAGCCCCTGCCATGATCACCTTCACCATCATTATCGCCTTCATCATCATCATCACCATCATCATCACCTTAACCATCATCATCATCATTGTCATCGTCGTTATCATCAATATATCGTCGTCATCGTCGATCCCGTGCGTGCCCGCCAAGGTTCGTATCCCCTCATCCTTCATGATTTTATGTACGTATGTGTGAAATATTAGGATTTAACGTATTCATTAGATGTCGATTTCTTGAGACCCTACAATGAACCCAACTCATATACGCATACGTACGTGTATGCGTATATTATTCAATAAGGTATATATATATATATATATATATATATATATATATATATATATATATATATATATATATATATATATATATATATATATATATATATATATATATATATATATATATATATATATATATTAGTATGTGTACATTATTCAATATGATACAAATATATATTTAGTATGTATATATTGTTTAATTTGGTATATCTATATATGTATATTTAGTATGTGTATATATTGTGTAGCAATTAAATACTATGCTAATTAAGACCATATATATATTTATATATGTACTGAGAGACCCTAGTGTTAATTACGGATATCTCGTATTTACCTGGACCATGTGACCCTGTGAATTGTTAGTAGACTGCCTTATGTACACTGACGTACTAGCGAGACCCATATTATTTTGACTGTCTAATTTTGTACAACAATTACAGACGTAACACCCGTGCAACTAGATGCACACTGGACCCTATTTGACCAGTATTATACCTAGCGTAGCCCCTGAGTTTAGAGTATTTATGATTGTATGTTAGTATATCGACTGATTCTGTATTACTATTATATGATATGTATATAGGACTATTGGATTATTCAGACAAGACCTCGGAAATAGGATATTTGTATTGCCAGCAGCTGGACCACATATGAGTATATTCTCTGACAGTTTTTATTATGTTGATTATATCTATAATTTTAGTTGTATAGCGTACATGATTCTGACACTGTTGTTTACACGAGTTGGCATCATCGAGACCTGTCACGAGGAGTCGTGATTAGGATCCATCGTGCTAGCTGGAGAAATAGAGAAATATTAGTAGCTTATGTGATCATACCCAACTCTACATGCATCATAGCTCACCCACACCTCACGTCGGTACAGCCTGACCATTACATGCCTCATAGCCTGTTACATGTGATTATCCTGACTATTGCTCGCATCATAGCTATCCATATGGTTAGCCTGACCTTACATGAATTATAGCTAATCATATGTAACAAGCCTGATTAGTCCTAAGCCGATCACATGATATGCTAATGTTTCACACACTTAGCTAGATATTCTTGACATGTATCTCTAGTATATTGATCTAGCATTCCTTATATTCTAGTTATTGTTCTAGCATCCACTGATATTCCAGTTCATGATTCTAGTATTCACTTGTATTTCTGTTCATTGCTAGTGCACCATTGATGATGACATATGCTCCAGTATTTCTATTTCTAGTATATTCATGCTCACCAGTATTTCTTATTTCTAGTACATATATCCATCTTGTATTTTTTTACACTATATTATAGTTTTTGTCAATATACATGGAACTGTTGTTAGAGATGTACTTCGTTCCATCCTGACTAGAAATATTTTTCCAGACTACGACTTAGAGGACTTGTTTCCAGCATACTTGGAGATTTGGATATTATGGATTGCAGGTTAGACTATTTATTATTGTTAGACTTGTCTTGTATTTCGTTTATTTTCTTCGATATCTCATCGTGCTTTAGTTTATGTGATTAAGTATTCTATATTATATGGTGATATCTGTGTCTCCTTATGGAGTTGGATATTCATGTGAGATTGAGTAGCTAGTACTGTGACCTAGACAGCGTTCTACTGTCGATGCTGCGGCTTAGGCTGAACGTACCCACGCACTCGTGCCCAAATTTTGTGTGCGGGTCGTGACACGTATACTGCCTTTACGTAGCTTAATTTTTAATTAGGGTTTATTATTTTTACTGCACACACGTACTATATAACCCCCCTCGAGAGTTTCCCTAACGGTTCTACAGGCGCTGCCTCTACGTGTGTTTCTTTTATGTGTAGATACGGCTGTCGCTCACATACAAAAGACGCCTACTATTTATAGCCTTAGTAAGGCTTTACATAGACGCATGTATACGGGCTGCATGTTAGCGCATTGCACTGCAGGCGCATACATCGTTAAGGCTGCCACGTTTCAACTGAAGATCTGGGGTTGTTGTCGCCCATAATACTCGTGACATGTGTCATGCCCTTATTTGGATAGTTGTGACTGCACCTTGGGAATACTTTCACTTAGCGCATGAAGTGCACTTGAAGGGGTAGTGGCTCATGATACTGCATGCGCATACTAAGATACATAGTGGCACATGGCACTGCAGGCACATAAGAATACTAAGCTACATAATGGCGCATGCCACTGTGGGCACATGAATCACCACTTAGATTGTTGACACATGGAACTGGGTCAATGGGGCGCATGGAGCTGAGTCACTGAGACGCATGAAGCAGAGTCACTAAGGCGCATAGTATATATTTTTCATGCTTCTACAAGACCTCTTTCAAAGTTTATGAACTTAAACTTTATAAGTTTTAAATTTTAGAATACTTTGAACAGAAGCATGGAGTCTATAGGTGTAGGAATCACTTTGGCATATGTGTGACGTCCCCTTATGTTTGGCATAACGGAGTGCATTTCCCGATGCATTAAGTTATTTCGCACATTTAACCAGGCGCAACAGTCTTCTTGGCGCATAGGACTACTGGGCACATCCGACCGAGGCATAGATTCATCCGTTGACTACTAGATTTATCCCGCGGTTTCAATGCCTAGTAATTAGTTAGCCATTAATGGCTTCCTTGTTATAAATAGAGGGCTAGGGAGGAATATAATAGTGTGTCTCTCTCTCATAATGTCCCACTTGAAGTTGGGTACGGGGAAGTCAGTCGAACGGTTCATCGACCCTCTCCATCTGATGGTCGACCATGCTTCGATCATCGACGAAGGTGAGGAGTAGGACTTTTATTCTTCTTTCTTCCTTCTTTGGTCACTTTGGATACTTTTTTGGCACTGTACGTTCATACCGTCCTTGCCACTGTCTGAACTGCTTGGACTGACACGCATGGTCGTTGCTAAAGAGCTTCGTCCTGAGGATGTGCTGACGACGAGGATTTTATCTTGGTAGCATTGGTAAAGCTTTCCCCGAACACGCACCTAAAGCATGCACCGAGACCTGATGCACGACCACGCTGTAAGGCATATTTGCCCCTTCATGGTGAAGGTCGCTTTTGCATTGTGGTGGCACTACGCTTCTCTTGCGGGACTTGATGGCTTTACATAGCTTTCTTGAGCACATTTAATAGTCGGTCTGCTGAACGGCGCATGACTCTGATGCGCGCTTTTGTATAGTTTTGCAATTATTCTGACTTTGGCATGCCCATTTGTGCAGGAACTGTCTCGGATTACTATGGTTACGATAGTGCATGGAAGGATATCATAGTCACCGTTGTGCATGGCAACCAAATATATTACTCGGAGGATTGTCCGTGGTCTTCCAACCTAGCTTACTGTAGCTTTCCTCCGTATGCGGCCAGGATGTGATGACTGGATCTCGGGTAGAGTTCTGGCGGCCCATTTGAGTGGCAACGATAGGGCTAGTTATCCAAACAAGAATTTCTACTCGCGTCCTTTCACTCAATAGAGTTGTGTCTACATCAGCTCGCTCTAAGTTGCAAGCTCACTTGCTATCCACCAGTATAGAATCTTTTCTCGCCCTGTGGCTTGTACTGAGGAGTCTTACTGAAGTGATAGACCCAGAATGCATTGGGATGTCGGCTTCAGACGTATTGGCACCAGAAATAGCATAGAGGGGTATCCTTCTCTTTACATGTACCCATGATCTTGAATATTAATAAAAATACTTGAATATAATAGACTTCCATAATGCAAAGAGCGGACCTCTGAACTAAAGATGCTAGAACAATGTCTGCTGGTGTTGCCCTCAGAGGCGACAAAGTGACCGACCTTGCTGGCACTGCGCCTGAGCACTGGGAACGCGTCTTCAGTGCATCCTGAAGATAGATTACAACAAATAAATCAGTATTAAGTAATATACAGTATCATCAAGGAAGGATAAAATTATTCAAAGTAAAGTAAGCATTCAGATAGATAAGGATAGCAAAGCAAATAAATGGAAGTGTTTCCTAGTTGTGATTGAGTATACTCTCAGCCTATATCCTATATACTAAAGTAGGCTTGTAGTAGTACAACTAAGTCATTGCACTACCACGATATTGCTCTAATTATGATTCTAGACCTGCATGGACCACCACAAAAAATGTGTCATGACCCGCACCCGAAATAAGGGCACAAGTGGTGAACAACACCCAGCCTACGGTGCAACAACGATAGTAGAACGCTTTCTGGGTCAACATAACTATCCACACATCTCACATAATATATACATAAGGTACCTGTCATGCTATCTCAACTCCAAATGGAGGATAATATGATAATATGGTAATGGTAAACAATACTTAATCACAAAAACAACTAGAGGAAGAATGTCACGATATGGAATAGAAGTAAAAGAAATACAAGAGTTTCAATACAAATCCAATCTCAATATAATCCTTAAATAATAATACATGCCATAAAATCTACTAAAATTAACTCATAATAAAAAGTCTAAGTCTCTCCAGCTGGTATCTCAAGAGGCTCTACGGTTAATGGCTCAACTACCTCACCATCCTGCGGCCCGTAATACGTAGGACTCCAGTCCTCTAATGAATTATCTGAAAAATATATCCAGTCAGGATTGGAGTGAAGTACAATCCAATAGTAGTTTCAATAATTGACAAAAACTATAAAACAATAATAGTAATAAAAATAAATGATGGAAGTAGATGAACTATCATATATCACGAGAAAGAGCATCATGGTGAATAATGGCAATAAACTAAGAATAATATGGTGAGGAACATCAATGTAATAAACTAAAATAAAAATATTAATATAATAAATGTGTCTTAAAATATTAGTAAGATAATACGATCGGCTTAGGCCTAACACGGGCTATCTATAAAAGGTGAGTTAGCATGATCACACATGAGTTGCATGATCCGCTAACTATCATGGGCTACACTAAATCATGGCCTATAAGGTATGATCACATATCCACTAATATTTTCCCAACTTTTGACTAGTACACGGATCCAAATCATGACATATTATAACACATATATCACACTACACTGTCTATAATATCATACACTATGATCATGGTCTATATGATCACTAAGATATCACGGTAATCACTGAGTAATCACGAAGCACAAAACGGTGATAACTGAGTCATCACAGCAATAACATCTCATGATCAAGATCCACGTATACCAATCCGTGAAACCATCGTGTTAGGAATCACGTATCTCAATGCTAAATATATAAAACATAGATACTATCAAATAAGGAAACTATTATAAAATATACTCGCCTCTGTCCGGAGCAAAATATGTCACTTGGTGTCCGAGCTAGTGTCACAATCACCTAGATATGAATGATATGTCAAAATGAGTTATAAAAGTGAGAAAAGAACTAAATGCATCAATACATGCTTTCTAGGCAATACTAGGTCATACACTAATTTCTAGGTCCAAGTTAAGACTATATGTCTAAATTGGTCATTAACTAGCTATCACTAGGTCCAAACTGGTCATCACCCTTAACCAAATACCCAATGATACTCCCAATTGACATTCTACCCAAACCCATAATCATTAATGTTCCTAGGTGTACAATATCTACTGATACTCTTTCTAACACAGGGAAACTCAACCCACTAACACATCTAACATCCATACCATACTCAACCAAGTATACACACATATCTAAATATTTCCATCAGTCTCACAAACACTCCACACTACTGATACCACTGTATTGCACTCTCAAGCAGTTCCTCTTAACATCTTTACACTGCTCATCAAGCTCACACACTCATAAATAGTTGAATAACCACTAAATTACACTGACACACTAAATTGCTCATAAAACATATATAGTATCTCAATACTCACACTACACAGTCACTCATACTCACTCAATACAAGATACATACACATGCACACTCTAATACATAAGTAAATGTTTCCTCCTCTCCTTATTGCATCAGACCTTTGTCACTTATTATCATGTACCCACACACTCTAGTGTAGATGGAACCCTAAATATTGGCACTGAATACTGGTACACAACATCAAATACTGAAACCATTTTACTGATACTCATACCAATAACTACTCTGCTGTGCACAATGCACAGCCTGCAATCCAGGTTTGGCCCAAGCTTGCTACAATTTCAGCAAGCTATTGCTGCCAATCCTCTGTATCTCTATTTCTGCTGTGCTTCCCTCTTATCACTGCAACATAAGTTGTTGTTACTACTATTGTTGATCTCTAGAGTGCATGCACTGCTGTGCCCGATACCCATGACCTGAACAGGTGACTGAACCAACTCTCCATCATAACTCGATACCCCTCATTGATATCTGTAATAACATCTTCCCCTCCCAATCTACTGTATCAGTTAACAGGCTATCCCTTAGATCACCTACATAGTTATGAGCACTCCTCCATATATATTGGACACGCACTCACAAATTATCTCTAATATACACAGTTATGTACTTGGTGCAGACCTCTGCCTATCATCCATCACATAATCCCCCAAACACACACACACACAACAAATATAAATAATACATACAATGGAATGGGTATAAATATGTATACTCATACAATCAAGGTATTATATATATTTATAGATAATACAAAGACGCACACCTACAAAAGAACATTAACCCAAGCATTTGATATGCAATATGTATAATACATTATGATACTCTCTTAAAGGAATCCAAATCACCCAATACACCGCAATAATCATATAGACATATCAATTATATCTAGAAATAACTATTACAACTAGTTACAATAGGATTTAAAGGGATTTGCACAAAATCACTCAAAATGACCCCCGTATTACACCATATTGTGATACGACCTACTCATATCCAATTATGGACACGTAGCTAGTATTCTAACCCCGATCTAAGTCCAATATGACTAAATTAGGCTTATGACACACACTTGTTGTGTCAACCTCGTAATTCCCTAAAATATACACAAAAACTTATGTAGAAACCATATTTCTTAACCAATTAGCCTAGAACTTGTTCCTATAGGTAGCCCTATGCCATGTGAGAGTTTCTATTGGTCCAATGCATGATTTAGAAGCTAGAATGAAAAAGAATTCAGAATTTATCAATTGGGAGATGGATTTATAATGAATTGCTCAGTGCACACGATTCAGACACAATCTCTCCACCAATGCTCCTCCTTCTTGTGCTCCTTGTTTCTCCAAGATCCAAAGCTCCTTGAGGAATAAAAATAAGAGAGAATGTGAAGGAATTGAGAAAAGAATTGATGGAGGGAAATATGAGAAATTAGGGATCTAGAATTTGAGATCTAAAATGAATGCAAATTAGGAGGAAAGAGAGAGAGAGAGAGAAGACCCTCTTATGTGTGGCCGATACCTTCTCCCTTTCTCAAGTCACATGCTAAAGTCCAATTTGCCCCTACATGATGAATTATGAGAAATAATTAAGGATAGATATTTCAAAAAGTTTCTACACTAATGCAAATTAAGCTAATCCTCCTAATTAATTAGTGTGAATAATTTTATTGGACTTGGTCCATGTTGGGCTCACTATTTGTCATGACAAGTCTACTTGGGTTCACAAGTATTATGTCTAACTAATAGGCAAGTCCTCTAATTAATAACTAAATAGCACAACTACCAATATTAATTATTAGCATAATATAAATAAATATTAATCTCTAAAAATATAATTATATGCAAATAACTAAATTACCCTCATTTAGAGATGTGGTAGTGACAAGTCTACCCTCCTCAAAAAAAAAATTTCCTCGAAATTTAAGGAAAGAACTAACCACAACAAGCAATTACAGCAAGCAAAAAATAATCACTCCTCACGGCCCAAAAAGATAAGGGTATCGCTCACGCATCTTGGCTTTCCTCTCCCAGGTAGACTCCCCTAGAGAGTGATGGCTCCACGCGACGCATATCAAAGGAATCGTCTGGTTCTGCAGCACCTTCTTCCTGCGATCCAGAATCTCTACTGGCTGCTCTGGATAACTGAGAGTCTGACCCACCTGGATCTTCGAGTGATCCAATACATGGCTAGGGTCTGCTACGTACCATCTCAACTGCGACACGTGGAACACCTTATGCACTCCCTCTAGTGCAGGTGGCAAGTCTAGCCTGTAGGCTACTGCATCGAACCTCTCAAGAACATTGAAGGGTCCGATGTACCATGGACTAAGCTTTCCGCCTTCACCAAAGCGAATTGTGCCCCGTGTCAGAGAAATACTCAAGAACAGCAGATCACCAACCTATCACAAAACACAGATTTAGCATTCTAATTATAACAAGCAATCATAAACAAAACAAAATATATACCTCAAACTCTAATGGTCACCGGTGGCTATCAGCCTAATGCCACTATCTGTCCTACGCCACCCAAAGTCTATCCCTGATAAGCTTTACCTTCTCAGCTGTATCCACGACCATCTTCGGTCCTAATAAGGCTCTCACACCAACATTATCCCAGGATAGTGGAGTACGATATCTCCGTCCATACAATGCCTCAAATGGTGATATCTCGATACAGACCTGGTAGCTGTTGTTATAAGCAAACTCTATCAGGTGAAGATGATCCTCCCAAGAGCCTCCATTGCCTAATACACAAGTGTGTAGCATAGCGTCGAGAGTTTGAATAGTCCTCTTCGACTGTCCGTCTGTCTGAGGGTGATATGCGGTACTCAACTTGAGCTGGGTGCCCAAGCTAGCCTGCAAACTCCGATATAAGTGGGATATAAAATGACTATCCCGATCTGAGATGATGCTCACAGGAACTCTATACAATATGACTATCTGTCGCACATACATCTCTACGAGCTTCTCCGCAGATGTACCCACTTTAAATATCAAGAAGTGAGCCAATTTGGTCAACTTGTCAATGATGACCGAAATTACATCTTTAACTCCTGGAGAACGCGGAAGCCCTGA
Organism: Iris macrosiphon; assembly: GCA_036927795.1. Lineage (NCBI taxonomy): Eukaryota > Viridiplantae > Streptophyta > Magnoliopsida > Asparagales > Iridaceae > Iris > Iris macrosiphon. The sequence continues at coordinate 110,509,590 of JAYESA010000010.1, read as the reverse complement.
TACAAAATTCATTATCACGTGCTCCCACTTTCACTCTGGAATAGGTAAAGGCTGAAGCAAACCACCTGGTCTCTATCTTTTCACCTTTACCTGTTGTCATACCAGGCATCTGGATACAAAGCTCGCCACCTCCCGCTTTATACCATACCAACAAATATTCTCTCTTATGTCTTTATACATCTTGTTGGCACCTAGATGCATAAATTAATCAGATCGATGCATCTTCTGAAGAACCTCCTCATGCAACGCCCTACTCGGTACACACAATCTAATACCGTGTCACAATGATCCATCCTCTACAATAGTGAAGTCCTCTGCCAATCCCATCCGGACCTGCTCTGATGCTCCTCAGAGACTCATCCTCGAATTGTGTGGCTCTAATCTGGTCCATCAACTCTGACTGTACTTGAAGTCCCCACATCTATACCTTGACTCCAGGAACTAGCATATCTTTACCCAAGCTATCAAGATCGACCAATAAATGCATGTCCTTCGTCAAGTACTTAGCCACCGAATACCTTCTTAAGGCATCAACGACTACGTTGGCCTCCCCTAGATGGTACTGCAAAGAAATGTCAAAGTCCTTTATTAACTCCAACGATCGTAGTTGTCTCATATTGAGCTCTTTCCGTATAAACACATACTTCTAGCTCTTATGGTCTATAAATATCTCCATATATTCTCCATAAAATTAGTATTTCTATATCTTTAGAGCAATGATGATTGCTGCCAACTCTAATTCATGGGTAGGGTAATTCTTCTTATGCGGGCTTCGTTGCATGGAAGCATAGGCAATCACCTTCCCGTTCTACTGCAACATACATCCCAAACCCTTACCCGAAGCATCACTATATATGAAAATCCTCATGTCCCCGATGACAACGTTAATACTAGAGCTATAGTCAACCTCTTCTTCAGCTTCTTAAATGCAGCCTGACACTCCTTTGTCCAGACGAACTCCACGCCCTTCTTGGTCTGCCTAGTCATCAGTTCCACAATCCTAGAGAAGTCCTGAACAAATCTTCGATATTAGCCTGCCAATCCAAGAAAGCTCATAATCTCCACCACTGAACTCGGGGTAGAGCATGAATCAACTGTTGATATCTTCTTCGGATCTACTGAGATTTTGTCTCATGTAATCATATACCAAAAAAATTCACCCTTATTAAGGAATAACTCACACTTTGAAAGCATGCCATAAAGCTTCTCCTTCTTGAGGGTCTTTAGAACTATCCTTAAGTGCTCTTCGTTATCCTCCGGGGTCTTCGAATATATTAATATATCATCAATAAAAACCACAATAAATTGATCCAGGTACTGATAAAATACCTTATTCATCAGGTTCATGAATACCGTCAGGGAATTGGTCAACCCAAACGCCATCACCAAGAACTCAAACTGCCTATATCGAGTCCTGAAAGTTATCTTTGGAATCTCTTACTTCTTCACTTTCACCTGATGGTACCCTGACCTCAAGTCTATATTTGAGAATACCTTCATTTTGCTCAACTGATCAAACAGATCATCAATCCGCGACAACGGATATTTGTTCTTGATAGTGAGGTTGTTGAGAGCCCTGTAGTAGATACAAATATGTATCGATCTATCATACTTTGGTACAAATATCCAACGTTTCAGACTCAAGACGATGCCTCAAAGCAAAAGATACAGATACAAAGCTATGAGAAGCACCAGAATCGAACAAAACATGAGCTGGAAAGGAGTCAAGATAAATTGAACCTGAGATGACATCTCCAACCGGCTCATCCTCCTCGACAGTCAAGAAAAAAGCTTGCCCCTGTCGCTGTGCTCCTCTCTGTTGCTGATGTTGGGCAAATTGCTACTGCTACGGTGGAAGAGGTCCTCTCTGTTGCTGTCCCGCTGGTGGTTTAGCGGGTGCCCTCTGTGCCTGTCCTCCACCCTAAGATGATCTGGAACTTTGGGACAAGCCCGTAACTGATAATCTCCCGATCCATAGAATAAGCATTGGCCTAGCCTTATCCTGCATGCGTCCCATCCGTGTCCTTATTTCTTAAAGAAAGTGCAAGGAACTACTGCCCTCTGAATCTGATGCATCTGCTGAGCCGGCGCTCTAGCTGGCCCGTAATACTGATGCCTCTGGTGCTCGTAAGGCCTTTGGTGCTGTTGCTGGAAGTGATGCCTCTTTACTGGACCCGTATTATTGCTGGATCATCCTGTGTCCCTCTACCTCTTAGAGCTAAGCTCTAAGTCATCCTCCAATCTCTGCACTTGTCTGAGTATCTCCTCAAAGGTGGGGGTAGGATATCTGTCATAACCCACGCCTAGAATTTGGGCACGAGTACGCGGGTACGTCTAGCCTACGCCGCAGCATTGGTGGTAGAATGTTGTCTAGGTCATGATACTATCTAAGCAATCTCACACAAGCATCCAATCTCCATAAGGAGGCACTGATGACGCAATATAAATGAACAACATACTCAATCACATAACTATAGCACGATAAGATATCAAAGAACAAAAATAAAATACAACACAAGTCTAAATATAAATAATCTAACTCAACAAATATCTAAGTCTCAACAAGTATGCCGGAGACAAATCCGGTACCAAATAGTCTACTAAAAGAACTAACTAGAAAACTAGTAATTTCGGCTAGACCTCCCAGAATCACAACTGAACTACCAAGACCAAGTCTGCAGCTACTCACCATATGGTCCATAAAGTGTCGGACATCGGTCCTCTAAGGCATAGTCTGGAAAAATATTTCCAGTCAAGAAGGAGCAAAGTACAATCTCAAATAACAGTTCCATTTAATTGATAAGGACTATAAAGCAATAAACAGATGATGCTAGATACTGAGAGAAGACAGTGAATAAATACAATAGCAAAATAAGAGACAGGCAATGTAAAGAGACAGGCAATATAGGCAATATGATATAGTCAGTGCAATATGAAATGAAGAGAACAAGGTACAATATCATATATGGGTGATGTAGTATATGATCTAAAATAGAGAACTATAATCTATTCTAAGTATTTGAAATAGTAGTTTCGAAATGTGATCGGCTTGGGAACATGTACGATTGCTACATAGTCTGGCTAATCATATGTGAGGGGTATGATTTGTCACGCCCCAATCTCCCGCGAGCCCGATAGTCCCTACTGAACGTGAATCACCACGTTGCAGTTCTCCCGCAGGACAATCGTTCTCATCGGGACGTGATGCCGTGCAAGCCTAAGATGCGCTTGCACAAGGCCAAAGCTTTGATACAAGGGCAAGTAAGCTATTCGATACTGAAGCAGCGGCACATAACATTGCTGAAAAGTAAAGAACACAATGGCATAAGAAAACAGGCTCTTTTATTGATAGTCAAAATTGTTACAAGCGGCGCATGGCCGAGGTTACAAATCGCTCAAGCACTCTTCTCTCGAATACAATAACACCGTTCCATACATTATGTCCCTCTATACAAAAGCAGCACAGCTCGATGCGGCTAAAGGCATCCTCTCCAGATTTCTGGTTCCTTGGGATGAGGCACGGCTATCGCTTCCTCGCACGAACGGCACCTGCGAACATGCAAACTGTTGGTGGGTCAGCACTTTATGCAAGTACTGGTGAGATAAAACAACTGAACAGAAGCTACACCCCCTGAAACCCACACTAAGTAATCATGTGGCAAAACATTGCATTACTAGTGATCTTACTACTTTTACCTAAGTTTGTTTCATGCTGTTCAGAACTATTAGTCAGATTACATCTTTTGAAAACATAACTTTGAAACAGTTTTGCACATTCAAACTATAAGCATACGAATTGGGACAGTGCGGTATCGTGTAGTGCGCAGCATATATTGTGCAACACAAAACTAACTCTTGGGGCAAAGCTTATCTAGCAGACTGAACATATCGAATCGATGCAAACATATCATGTATTCATTAGCACATAAGCAGACACATCTATATGATTTCGGTCCCCGAGAAACTCAGGATTGGCAGCGGTAATCCAGCTATCCAATGACTCACATTCTGATTCTATTAGCAGCGATGACCGAGGTTAAGCTCTGCACTAATAGTCATTGTCTGACCGATGCAATGCATGAAGCTCTATTATATAATCTCTACGATGCAGACAAAATGAACGAGCAGACTTAAGCATAAACTTATATTTCTTATCCCATAGCCGAACGGTTATCCCTGCAGCAGACACACGAGTTAGCCACATTTGCATATTCATAACTTATGTATCAAAACACTTGGTGTCACAAATAATAGGTATGCAAGAAGGTAAACCTAGCATGCGCCCTATCTATATGACGGTCCATGGGTCGCCCCATGATTAGCAGCAGTTGCCCAAGGTTCAGCTCTTCACTAGCACGCGTGGGTGTCGGCAGTTGTGACTCAAGGTTCAGCTCTTCACCAACACACCCGAGTTCAAGCAGCTGTGACATCATGGGTTCTGCACAACACTAATAGACATATCGCCCCACTAGACCCCCTTACGAGCCGTATACCTCAGGGCGATCCAAAAATCTCTTCCGGACCGAGCGATTCCCTGTGCCCCAGGAACCGTTCGAGGGACAAGACCTTGTGCACAAGTCCGAGACCAATGCAATGACAAAACACACATAGTTCAAGCAAAACAATGATCAAGCTAAACATATACGGTCTTAGCGAAACATATCTTATCGAAACGAAGCACATCTTATCACATTACTAATAGCATACCCCACTAGACCCTTGCGAGCCGTATCCTCAGGGCGTACTATTAGTCACAACACTCACACATTCACTTAGCAGATCGATATAGCAGACAGACAAATGAAACATATAAAGGCAAGCACGATTGATTCATATCTTAGCATGCAAAACTATCTCTTTCTTAGCATATTCAAAGGGGCATATTCGAATTATTCATTTACTTAACTTTCTTAACATAGCAAAGGTTCGTTCAATAGCTGTGTCGGTGTTTCTAAGCATGTAATATTTCTTATTCTCTTTAGCATAGCAATGGTTCTATCTTATTCTGACAAGCATTCATATTCTTTTAGTTAGGCAGCAGATTCGTTTCGATGACAAGCTATGTAAGTTCTCTTATTAGCATACTGAGTCGGTTCTATCAATCTCTTATGAAAACATTCTTCTTAAGCAAACAAGCATTCAAAAACTCAGATTCATTATTAAGTCGTGTAAGAATCAGAGAATGCAGTTCTGCCCACTCACATTGATTAATCGGTCAGGAACTCTCCGAGAAGACTTCCGTTCGAGCAAGCAAGGCGATCCAACTTGTACATAGTGCCTACGCGGAGCGGGGCACTACATACTTACCCACCAACAAAGAGTTTCGTCCTCGAAACTCAAGGAGAAACTCATACGAAAACATAGAGCAGCGATAGTCCTCATCCCTCACCTTCCTTAATCAAAACACAGCAAATCCAGAAATCACATATCATATCTCAACAATGAAAACAAATCCAGAAAACTTTTGTGCGCATCTTTGAGAATATCTATAGACTTATTGTATGGAACGTTCATTGCAGCACAACACAACTCAGAGTCGGAGGCAACGGAATGGGCAAAGAATCGAGTCGCTCTGATACCATTATGTCATGCCCCAATCTCCCGCGAGCCCGATAGTCCCTACTGAACGTGAATCACCACGTTGCAGTTCTCCCGCAGGACAATCGTTCTCATCGGGACGTGATGCCGTGCAAGCCTAAGATGCGCTTGCACAAGGCCAAAGCTTTGATACAAGGGCAAGTAAGCTATTCGATACTGAAGCAGCGGCACATAACATTGCAGAAAAGTAAAGAACACAATGGCATAAGAAAATAGGCTCTTTTATTGATAGTCAAAATTGTTACAAGCGGCGCATGGCCGAGGTTACAAATCGCTCAAGCACTCTTCTCTCGAATACAATAACACCGTTCCATACATTATGTCCCTCTATACAAAAGCAGCACAGCTCGATGCGGCTAAAGGCATCGTCTCCAAATTTCCGGTTCCTTGGGATGAGACACGGCTATCGCTTTCTCGCACGAACGGCACCTGCGAACATGCAAACTGTTGGTGGGTCAGCACTTTATGCAAGTACTGGTGAGATAAAACAACTGAACAGAAGCTACACCCCCTGAAACCCACACTAAGTAATCATGTGGCAAAATATTGCATTACTAGTGATCTTACTACTTTTACCTAAGTTCGTTTCATGCTGTTCAGAACTATTAGTCAGATTACATCTTTTGAAAACATAACTTTGAAACAGTTTTGCACATTCAAACTATAAGCATACGAATTGGGACAGTGCGGTATCGTGTAGTGCGCAGCATATATTGTGCAACACAAAACTAACTCTTGGGGCAAAGCTTATCTAGCAGACTGAACATATCGAATCGATGCAAACATATCATGTATTCATTAGCACATAAGCAGACACATCTATATGATTTCGGTCCCCGAGAAACTCAGGATTGGCAGCGGTAATCCAGCTATCCAATGACTCACATTCTGATTCTATTAGCAGCTGTGACCGAGGTTCAGCTCTGCACTAATAGTCATTGTCTGACCGATGCAATACATGAAGCTCTATTATATAATCTCTACGATGCAGACAAAATGAACGAGCAGACTTAAGCATAAACTTATATTTCTTACCCCATAGCCGAACGGTTATCCCTGCAGCAGACACACGAGTTAGCCACATTTGCATATTCATAACTTATGTATCAAAATACTTGGTGTCACAAATGATAGGTATGCAAGAAGGTAAACCTAGCATGCGCCCTATCCATATAACGGTCCATGGGTTGCCCCATGATTAGCAGCAGTTGCCCAAGGTTCAGCTCTTCACTAGCACGCGTGGGTGTCGGCAGCTGTGACTCAAGGTTCAGCTCTTCACCAACACACCCGAGTGCAAGCAGCTGTGACATCATGGGTTCTGCACAACACTAATAGACATATCGCCCCACTAGACCCCCTTACGAGCCGTATACCTCAGGGCGATCCAAAAATCTCTTCCGGACCGAGCGGTTCCCAGTGCCCCAGGAACCGTTCGAGAGACAAGACCTTGTGCACAAGTTGTCCGAAACCAATGCAATGACAAAAACACATAGTTCAAGCAAAACAATGATCAAGCTAAACATATGCGGTCTTAGCGAAATACATCTTATCGAAACGAAGCACATCTTATCACATTACTAATAGCACACCCCACTAGACCCTTGCGAGCCGTATCCTCAGGGCGTACTATTCGTCACAACACTCACACATTCACTTAGCAGATCGATATAGCAGACAGACAAACGAAACATATAAAGGCAAGCATGATTGATTCATATCTTAGCATGCAAAACTATCTCTTTCTTAGCATATTCAAAGGGGCATATTCGAATTATTCATTTACTTAACTTTCTTAACATAGCAAAGGTTCGTTCAATAGTTGTGTCGGTATTTCTAAGCATGCAATATTTCTTATTCTCTTTAGCATAGCAATGGTTCTATCTTATTCTGACAAGCATTCATATTCTCTTAGTTAGGCAGCAGATTCGTTTCGATGACAAGCTATGTGAGTTCTCTTATTAGCATACTGAGTCGGTTCTATCAATCTCTTATGAAAACATTCTTCTTAAGCAAACAAGCATTCAAAAACTCAGATTCATTATTAAGTCGTGCAAGAATCAGAGAATGCAGTTCTGCCCACTCACATTGATTAATCGGTCAGGAACTCTCCGAGAAGACTTCCGTTCGAGCAAGCAAGGCGATCCCACTTGTACATAGTGCCTACGCGGAGCGGGACACTACATGATTAACACCAATAATATTTTACTTGTACAATGGGTATTTGATCACATCTCTCACTAGCAATTTCCCCGCCCCCAACTAGTACTGTGGATCCAATCATGACACGTCACGATACACGAACATTGTCTAATATATCATGTACGATATCTAATATAAATATCAAATAACAATATCGTGTATAATATCAATATGATAACCAATGTAACATCTCATGACTAAGAATCCAATCTATATACTAGTCCTTGTAGCACAGTGTCAAGATTCAGATGTAACATTTTTAGATACTGAAATTATAGAAATTATCAATAATTAAAAATTATCAGAGAATGTACTTGCCTTGGGTCCTTAGTTGGAAATACCAATATCATGTTCCAGAGTATCCCCTGGTTGAACCAACAGTCCTATAGACATATCATAAATATAATATTTGTATCAGATGCTACACTAACACAATCATATACATCAAACTCAGGGCCGTGCCAGGTATGGCACTAGTCAACTAGGGTTAAGTGCGTCAAGTTGCACGGGCGTCGCGTTTGTGATTGCTGTGCAAGACAGACGGTCAAAATGATACGGGGCTCGCCAGTACATCAGTGTACATGTGGCAGTCAACTAACACTTACAAGGTTACAGGTCAATGTAAAGACGGGGTATCCGTAATTACACTGGGGTCGCCTACAATATTTATCAATACACATATATCAATAATTAAATTAATACGTATTTATGGGTATAGCAATAATTATATACAATAGGTATAAGTATATACACTAAATTATATGTTGTATATATATATATATATATATATATCAATAAGTTAAAAAAATATATATACCATATTTATATATATATATACTACAACCAATATTTGTATAAAAGAAAATATACACTGAATATATATATATATATATATATATATATATATATATATATATATACCAAGTAAAATATACATATACTATATTTATATATATATACCAAATCTTAATACATTTACCATATACGTATATATGTGCATATATATATACCAATTACCAAAATGGGTATTTATATATACCAATACCAATATATATATATATATATATATATATATATATATATATATATATATATATATATATATATATATATATATATATATATATATATATATATATATATATTCCAAAATAATACGTATTTATTTACGCATTCCATATAAAAAATATACCAAATTACATTTACTAACATATACTATATATATATATATATATATATATATATATATGTATACATGTACATATATACCAAAATAATTATATATATGCAACGTATATATATATACACCAAAATACATATTAATATATATTATTTAATATATATACATAATATATATATTGAATACATATATATATATATGGAAAAATACACGAAACATACATACATACACATATTTATACACATATACACATTTACGTATTTATACAAAAATAAGAGGGAAGAGGGAGAGGAGGACGGGCTCACGGTGGTTCTGGGTCGGCTGGCCGGGAAGGATGGCCGGACTGCGGGCTCGACGCCGGAGCAGGGAGTCGGGGCTCGACTCGAGGGTGGTGGTGGAATATGATGAAGATGGTGGTGGTGGTAGTGGTGCCGGAGTGCAGAGCAGCAGGTCGGAGCTGCGTTACAGCGCCGGAGGGAATGCAGCAGTAGTCGGGCCGGAGCTGCAGGCGGGGAAGAGTTGCGGGTCAGGGTGAGCTCGAGTGAGGCGGAGGAGCAGAGGGAGGAGGGAATGTAGGGAAGTCAAGGGGGAGTGAGTACTGGTGGTGGTGGTGGTAGTTGTTGATGGAGCGGTGTGGCCGAGAAAAACTCGGCCGGCTGGAAGAAGCTGGCCGGAGCAGGGTTGCAGCGTCGGAGCAATTGGGGATGAACGGGGTGCGGGGAGCTCGGGCTGGTGGTGACCGTTGGGTTGGCCGCCGGGTGGAGAACAGCAGAGGAAGAGGTGGTGTTCGTGGGGGAGATAGAAGAGATGGAGGAGAGGACGATGGCTCCTCCGGCGGGTCGGCCGGAGAAGAGGGCCGGATGGGGTGGAGCTCAGTGATGATGGTTCCCCCCCCCCCCCCTCTTCAATAAATTCAAAAAGAAGAAGGAGAAGAAGAATGGAAGAAGAAGAAGAAAAGAGAAGAAGAAAGGAAAGGAAATTTTCCTACGTTGGAGAGAGGGAGGAGTGAGGTAAGAGAAAAATGGGGGCTTCCCTAGGTTTGGGGATTAGGGTTTTCTTGGGAAGGGTGTGTGATGTGACATTAAATAGGGAGAGGTGAGAGGAGAATGAATGGTGTAGATATACCCCTCTAGAATGGATGGTCAGGATTTGACATGGAGGAATTTCTTTATGTGGGGATGAGGGTTGTTGACTAGTCAAATTATTTGGGCTCTCCATTTTGTTTGAACCAATGGGGTGTTGACACCTAATGCAAATTTGTATATTAGCCCCCTTAAATTTGGGTATTTGCACAGACGTATAAAATGATAAAAATTTGGTGGGCGATTTAGTATTTGGCATTTTATAGGGTGAGGGGGCGTTGTGTGTTTGGTATGGGCCTAAATAATAGGTTATTAGAATTAAATCGGTATTTACGGAATTAGTCAAAATGGTATCCTCAATTTAATTAGAAATAAATGTAAGCTGTGCTCTAAAATTAATTAGGAGTACATGGGGCCAAAATTAGGTCGGGTCACTCATATCATTAGTGAAGAAGACTCAGAACAGAATATTACCCTTATTTGGGTTGTACAAAAAATGGTCAATATTGCCTCCAATTTCGATTGGAACGCACAACGATACAAAGTTGAAATTTATTTAGAAATTAAATAAACGTCCGTGACGAATATTGTGCGGCTAAAATGAAGCACAAGAGAGCATAATTATGAATTAAAAAATGGCAGAATGGAAGGCGGGCATGTCGAAGACAAGGTTGTGAAATTTGTTGGAAGGCAAAAGCTAGGGTAGCGCTCCAAATATCGAAGCAACGGCAATGCGCAACAATTAAATAAAATTACGGTAATTAATTACTACCTCCAATAATTTAATTCTAAAAAAAAATTAAATACATAATCCCATAATTCGGTCAGGTGTTCGTCTAGTGGGCTTCTAGGTCAAGTCTACCAGCTCAAACATCAATGAACACCGTATACATATAATATAATTAAGTACACATCTCACACAATTATTTAATTCAAATTCACATATCAAGAAATTATTTAATATAAACACCATAATATTAATAATATATAAAAAGTCAAAAATACCCCTGTTTTTGGAATGTGGTAGTGACAAGTCTGCCCTCCTTAAAAGAATTTCGTCCTCGAAATTTAAAATTCTCATAGTAGTGTTTATTCATTATATTATTTTCCATCAATAGTTAAATTCACCAACCCACATAATCCTGAAATAATCCACCTTGTCATTTCACAATTTTCAAAAATTTTGAAATTATTGTATTCCTAAAAATCCATGAAATAAAATCAGTTTCCATTTTCCTCACAATTTCCTCCGAATTTTTAAGTTAAAAATTAAATACTCAAAATTTAATATCTACTCCTCAAATTTAATTTCAATCAATGTATATATATATAAAATCTAAATCTTGTCCCAAAAAGTTTGAATCCAAATACTAATCCATCAATGATCTTATTCCTTGGTTTTCTTTTTCTTTTTTCCATAAAACTCAAACAATACGATACTTATGGATTCTTCAAATGCAACATTTATAATATATAATTTTAAATTCATATCTCGCAATCAAATAGATATAATGATAATCTTCCAAATTTCCTCAAGTTTTTAACGATAATTTATATCGTAATCAATAATCAGCAATCCTACCATATTAAATTCTTAACCTCTCATTTAAATTAATATTTATCCTCAAATTTTTAAGTATCTTATCTCTCTTGTCAAGTCATAAACTCTTCATAAATCTTCACTATGGTCAAAACCCCTAACTATCAAACCCAAGAAAAATTCTACCTACAGTCATTCAACATGCAATCAAAATGTATGGTCATGGTATCTTTTGTCATAGTATTGCAGTCTCTGTCAGGGTGTACTACTAACTACATTCTAACAAGAAAATTATACATACGAACTATAGTACTAGGGAAAATCAGTCAATCAATCAAATAGAAAGGAACAGAAGAAAGGAAAGAACAGAACCTGCTAACACATTACCTGTAGTATCGGTCTCCTCGACTGTCATCGCAAATGCCCCGCCCTGCTGGGGTGGTTCCCTTCGCGGGTGCTGAGTAATATATGGTTCCACGGGTAGCTTAACTGGATCTCTATAATTTGGAGCTGCGCGCTGGCCAGGAAGATAAGGGGCTAGAAGACAATCCCTTACTCGATGTCCTGCAGCACCGCAGTGCAAACAAATTCCTAGCCTCATTCTACAGCTCTCCCAAAGGTGACCTGGCTTCTTACAGAAATGATAAGTCTGCTGTGTCTCTCTCGGAGGCTGCTGTTGATCCTGTTGAACACGAACTGGTGCCTGGTACTGCTGTTGATACTGAAATACCCATGGATGTTGCTGAATATGAACTGGTGCCTGGTACTGCTGTGGATGCTGGAATGCCCACGGCTGTTGCTGAATATGGGGATGCTTGGCCGGTCCTGCGCTACCATTCGTATCTCCAGAAATATTGTGACTCCTCTTAGGCCTGAGATCCAGATCCTCTTCTGCAATCTGGGCATACATCAAGATACCCTCAAAGGTAGCGGTACGATGACCAGAAGTGCGCGACCTAATCTCCCTTGTTAGCCCCTTTCTAAATTTTTGGGCTCGATCTCTTGGGTCCCGAATCATAGATGATGCAAAATGGCTCAATCTACAGAATTCTGCAGCGTACTCGTCGACCGACATGTTTCCTTGAACCAAGTCATGAAACTGACTTTCCAAGGTTTCCAATGCCACATCAGGAAAGAACTTCTCCTTGAAGAGCTCCTTGAAGGTCTCCCAAGTAAGTCCTTGTGCAGTAAGTCTCGGCTCCGTGCGATACCACGTGAGTGCGATATCGAACATCTGACTGCCAGCCGCCTCTATCCGTAAGCTCTCTGGAATCTGGGCCAATCGCAGGCTCCTCTCTATATCCTCTAATCAGTCGTCAGCGTAGAGTATCCCTTCGGTGCCTTTGAACTCTCGAGGCATCATCCTCTTGAAGTCCACTATAGTGCCTGATCTTTGCTGCTGCTGGCCAGGAAACTGCTGGTATTGTGCTACTCTCTCCAAAGCTTGGAGAGTCACCTGATGAGCATTCTCCAAGCTTTCTCTCATTAGTTCGGTTTGTGCCTGGTGCGCTTCTTCTTGCACCCTCTGAGCCTCAGCTTGAACTCGCTGAGCGTCTGCCGTCACTCTCTGGGCATCTACCATGCCCTGGATCAAGGTAAACATTTGTGCCCCGTCAATGGGCAAACCTCCAGAAATCTGGGTTGGTGGAGGAGGAATGTTGTCCGTCACAGCTGTGGCAATCCTCTGGATAGGTGGGGGAGGAGGATCCCCGAAAAGTGCAGATACTCCCACATGCATCGGAGATGTAGGAGGAACTACAGTTGTCTGTCCCTCAGGTGGAGTGGTGGCAGACCCCTCTAAATCTGATGCTCCCACTCTCGTAGATCGTGTCTTCGGTGACATCCTGAAGACAGATCCAAAAGAATCAATTAAGGCAATAAATGCGATATCATCAAGGAAGGACAGTAAAGTTCTAAAGAAACAACATTCAAGATAGATAGATTGGAAAAAATATTCCTAGTTGTTATTGCATAGGTCAATGATGCATCCAAGGTTTGATACCTCTATCTCTCTAGGTACCACAGTTCTACTACAAGCACACTCACTGCTAGCTTTCTTACCTACTGCAATCGTTGATACTAGTTGTTCTTATCACTCAAGTGCATATCTAATGCAACACACCATACTAAGTACTGCTCCCTCTAATACAACCCTAGGTGGACACCCAAGTCAGTTTACAGTGTAATCTCAATCATGCTCAAGCCAACAGATCCTTATATATGCACCTCATCTACTTGTATACTAATATATATATATATATATATATATATATATATATATATATATATATATATATATATATATATATATATATATACATATATCTTCCACTATAAATTTTATCCTCAAAATAAAGTCCTCAAAACTAACTCCTCGATCAATTTAAAATAAAATGCATATGCCTTCCTCAAAATATTGAACGAAAATTGTATTTTCAAAAATCCTTACAGCTTTGTCTAGGTTCATTGAATTGAATCTGAATCCTCAAAAATTTTAATAACATAATATCTCAACTCCTCAAAATTCTTAAAAATTGAATTTCATTTTCAAACTTTAAATTATAATTTAAATCCACCTCTTGTAGTCCAATAGCTCTAATGTTAATCTTTCTCACTGTCCTCATCGACATGTGTCATCAGATAATACTATAAATTAGTCCGTAAATTCATCTTGATATGAAATCAAACCCTATAATGACACCAAGATCTTAATTTAATAACTGATCAACAATAATCAAATTCAATATCAACAAGTGAGAATGGACGGAAATAAGGAAAACGTTTTAAATTGGAAAATATAATAAGATTCTCAGGGGTCATCCCAGGAATCTCTCAAGGAATTGTGATTGAGTATTCGCTCTCATCCTAGTATGTTATATCCTAGATCTGTCGCAGGCACGCAGTAGTGTAACAAAGATGCCACACTACCACGATATCGCACAACTTGCGAAGTCAGAACTGCATGGGCTACCGCTGAAAATGTGTCACGACCCGCACCCAAAATTTGGGCACGAGTACGTGGGTACGTCCAACCTACGACGCAGCATCGACGGTAGAACACTGTCTAGGTCATGATACTATCTAAGCAATCTCACACAGGCATCCAATCTCCATAAGGAGGCACCGATGACGCAATATAAATAAACAACATACTCAATCACATAACTACAGCACGATAAGATATCGAAGAACAAAAATGAAATACAACACAAGTCTAAATGTAAATAATCGAACTCAACAAATATCCAAGTCTCAACAAGTATGCCGGAGACAAATCTGGTACCAAATAGTCTACTAAAAGAACTAACTAGAAAACTAGTGATTCCGGCTAGACCTCCCGGAATTACAACTGAACTACCAAGACCAAATCTGCAGCTACTCACCATATGGTCCATAAAGTGTCGGACACCGATCCTCAAAGACATAGTCTGGAAAAATGTTTCCAGTCAGGAAGGAGCAAAGTACAATCTCAAATAACAGTTCCATTTAATTGATAAGGACTATAAAGCAATAAACAAATGATGCTAGATACTGAGAGAAGATAGTGAATAAATGCAATAGCAAAATAAGAGACAGGCAATGTAAAGATACGGGCAATATAGGCAATATGATACAGTCAGTGCAATATGAAATGAAGAAAACAAGGTACAATATCATATACGGGTGATGTAGTATAAGATCTAAAATAGAGAACTGTAATCTATTCTAAGTATTTGAAATAGTAGTTTTGAAATGTGATCGGCTTGGGAACATGTACGATTGTTACATAGTCTGGCTAATCATATATGAGGGGTATAATTAACACCAATAATATTTTACTTGTACAATGGGTATTTGATCACATCTCTCACTAGCAATTTCCCCGCCCCCAACTAGTACTGTGGATCCAATCATGATACGTCATGATACACGAACATTGTCTAATATATCATGTACGATGTCTAATATAAATATCAAATAACAATGTCGTATACAATGTCAATATGATAACCAATGTAATATCTCATGACTAAGAATTCAATCTATATACTAGTCCGTATAGCACAGTGTCAAGATTCAGATGTAACATTTCTAGATACTGGAATTATAGAAATTATCAACAATTGAAAATTATCAGAGAATATACTTGCCTTGGGTCCTTAGCTGGAAATATCAATGTCCTGTTCCAGAGTATCGCCTGGTTGAACCAACAGTCCTATAGATACATTATAAATATAATATTTGTATCAGATGCTACACTAACACAATCATATACATCAAACTCAGGGTCGTGCCAGGTATGGCACTAGTCAACTAGGGTCAAGTGCGTCAAGTTGCACGCGCGTCGCGTATGTGATTGCTGTGCAAGACAGACAGTCAAATTGATACGGGGCTCGCTAGTATGTCAGTGTACATGTGGCAGTCAACTAACACTTACAGGGTTACAGGTCAATGTAAAGACGGGGTATCCGTAATTACACTGGGGTCGCCTATAATATTTATCAATAGACATATATCAATAATTAAATTAATACATATTTATGGGTATACCAATAATTATATACAATAGGTATAAGTATATACACTAAATTATATGTTGTATATATATATATATATATATATATATATATATATCAATAAGTTAAAAAAAATATACCACATTTATATATATATATATACTACAACCAATATTTGTATAAAAGAAAATATATACTCAATATATATATATATATATATATATACCAAGTAAAATATACATATACTATATTTATATTTATATATATATATATATATATATATATATATATATATATATATATATATATATATATATATATATATATATATATATATATATATATACCAAATCTTAATACATTTACCATATACGTATATATGTGCATATATATATACCAATTACCAAAATACGTATTTATATATACCAATACCAATATATATTTATTTATTTATTTATTTATTTATTCCAAAATAATACGTATTTATTTACACATTCCATATAAAAAATATACCAAATTACATTTACTAACATATACTATATATATATATACGTATACATGTACATAATATACCAAAATACATATTAACTTATACTATATATATATATATATATGTATACATGTACATATATACCAAAATAATTATATATATGCTACGTATATATATATACCAAAATACATATTAATATATATTATTTAGTACGTATACACAATATATATATTGAATACATATATATATATATATATATGGAGAAATACACAAAACTTACATACATACACATATTTATACACATACACATATACACATTTACGTATTTATACAAAAATAAGAGGAAAGAGGGAGAGGAGGAGGGACTCACGGTGGTTCTGGGTCGGCTGACTGGGAAGGATGGCCGGACTGCGGGCTCGACGCCGGAGCAGGGAGTCGGGGATCGACTCGAGGGTGGTAGTGGAATATGATGAAGATGGTGGTGGTGGTGCCGGGGTGCAGAGCAGCAGGTCAGAGCTGCGTTACAGCGCCGAAGGGAATGCAGCGGTAGTCGGGCCAGAGCTGCAGGCTGGGAAGAGTTGCGGGTCAGGGTGAGCTCGAGTGAGGCGGAGGAGCAGAGGGAGGAGGGAATGTAGGGAAGTCGAGGGGGAGTGAGTACTGGTGGTAGTGGTAGTTGTTGATGGAGCGGTGTGGCCGGGAAAAACTTGGCCGGGCTGGAAGAAGCTGGCCGGAGCAGGGTTGCAGCGCCGAAGCAATGGGGGATGAACGGGGTGCGAGGAGCTCAGGCTGATGGTGACCGTTAGGTTGGCCGCAGGGTGGAGAACAGCAGAGGGAGAGGTGGTGTTCGTGGTGGAGATGGAAGAGATAGAGGAGAGGAGGATGGCTCCTCCGGCGGGTCGGCCGAAGAAGAGGGCCGGACGGGGTGGATCTCAGTGATGATGGTTCCCCCCCCCCTCTTCAATAAATTAAAAAAGAAGAAGGAGAAGAAGAAGGGAAGAAGAAGAAGAAAAGAGAAGAAGAAAGGAAAGGAAATTTTCCTACGTTGGAGAGAGGGAGGAGTGAGGTGAGAGAAAAATGGGGGCTTTCCTAGGTTTGGGGATTAGGGTTTTCTTGGGAAGGGTGTGTGATGTGACATTAAATAGGGAGAGGTGAGAGGAGAATGAGTGGTGTAGATGCACCCCTCTAGAATGGATGGTCAGGATTTGACATGGAGGAATTTCTTTATGTGGGGATAAGGGTTGTTGACTAGTCAAATTATTTGGGCTCTCCATTTGGTTTGAACCAATGGGGTGTTGACTCCTAATGCAAATTTGTAAATTAGCCCCCTTAAATTTGGGTATTTGTACAGACACATAAAATAATGAAAATTTGGTGTGCGATTTGGTGTTTGGCATTTTGTAGGGTGAGGGGGCGTTTTGTGTTTGGTACGGGCCTAAATAATAGGGTATTGGAATTAAATCGGGATTTACCGAATTAGTCAAAATGGTATCCTCAATTTAATTAGAAATAAATATAAGCTGTGCTCTAAAATTAATTAGGAGTACATGGGGCCAAAATTAGGTCGGGTCACAAATATCATTAGTGAACAAGACTCAGAATAGAATATTACCTTAATTTTGGTTGCACGAAAAATGGGTCAAGATTGCCTCCAATTTCGATTGGAACGCACAACGATACAAAGTTAGAATTTATTCAGAAATTAAATAAACGTCCGCGACGAATATTGTGCGGCTAAAATGAAGCACAAGAGAGCATAATTATGAATTACAAAAATGGCAGAATGGAAGACGGGCATGTCTAAGGCAAGGTTATGAAATTTGTTGGAAGGCAAAAGCTAGGGTAGCGCTCCAAATATCGAAGCAACAACAATGCGCAACAATTAAATAAAATTACGGTAATTAATTACTACCTCCAATAATTTAATTCTAAATAAAAAATTAAATACATAATCCCATAATTCGGTCAGGTGTTCGTCTAGTGGGCTTCTAGGTCAAGTCTACCAGCTCAAACATCAATGAACACCGTATACATATAATATAATTAAGTACACATCTCACACAATTATTTAATTCAAATTCACATATCAATAAATTATTTAATATAAACACCATAATATTAATAATATATAAAAAGTCGAAAATACCCCTATTTTTGGAATATGGTAGTGACAATATCCGTTGGTGTAGGATTTGACCTCCCGGTTCAGGCCCTTCCTGAACTTCCTTGCTCTGCCTCTAGGGTTCTGACCCTCCACGAAGCAACCTAGACAACAATACTCTGCCGCATACTCGTCCACTGACATACCTCCCTGGATGAGGTACTGGAACTGACTCTCCAAAGATGTAAGAGCTACGTCTGGGAAGAATTTCTTCTTGAAAAGCTCTTTAAAGGCTTCCCAAGAGATTCCTGGTACTGTAATCTGCGGGTCTGTCCGGAACGGTGTCAATGTAATGTCGAACATCATACAACCTGTTGCCTCTATCTGTAGCACCTCTGGAATCTGCGCCAGCCGCTGGTTGCAGGTTCTGCTTGATGTCCTCGATCCACTTATTCGCATAGATAATCTCCTCTATGCCAATGAAGTCCTTTGGGCCCATCCTCTTGAAGTCGATGATGGTACCCGGCCTCGGCTGATGCGGAATAAACTGAGCTTGTGCCGTATGTGGCTGGGCTGGAGTAGCTCTCTCAACTACTGTAAGTGCCATATGGTGAGCATTCTTCACTCTTTGTTGCGGGACCTCTGACTATCGCTGATGCGCCTCCATCATCTGCTAGAAGAGCACAAACATCTGCGTCTGATCAACTACTGGTGGTGGAGGTGAAAGATCCTCGGAAACTGCCTGTCCTCTCCTCGGTACTGGAGGTGGAGCACCTCCGAAAGCTGTTACCGATATGCCCACCGGGACCGGCGAAGCTGACCTCCTGAATGTAGGTGCTGGACCATCGTCTGAGGGTACTGCCCTTATAGGTAATAAAGTGACTGGTCGTGCTGTAGCGGCACCTGATCGCTGGGAATGCGTCTTCGACGGCATCCTGAAGATAGATTAAAATATGGAATAAATATTGAATATGATACGATATCACCAAAGAAGGACAAAACTTTATTCAAAGTAAAACAATACTCAATAGATAAGGATTTACAAAAATAGATATTAGAATTTTTCTAGGTGTGATTGAGTAATCTCTCAGCCTAAATCCTATTTCCTAAAACAGGCTCGTAGCAGTAGTCTAGACGAGCACAACTACAATATCTATCTAGACCTACATGGGCTACCTTTAAAAATGTGTTACGACCCGCACCCGGATATTCAAGCACGAGTACATGGTTACGCCCAGCCTACACCGCAGAATCGGCGGTAGAACGATGTCTGGGTTATTTCTAACTATCTAATATCTCAACAATATAATATGGTACATGTCAATCATCTCAACTCCAAACGGAGGAGCAACATGGTATCTCACAAGTATATCTAATCTCAATCACAAAACAAACTAAGGAAGAATAATGCACGAATAGAATAGCGAAGGAAAGAATAAGATATAATCCACGATCTGAAATAATATATAAGATGTGAATATACCAAAAGAATAGTCTAATATAATCCAATAAAAACATAACTAGACCTCACCGGGCTCTGTAACTAAGTCCTCCTGGTCTATAGGAGTATCCTCTAAAGGTACGCCATCATGCGGCCCGTAAAATATGGGATACTGCTCTATAAGCCAGTCATCTAGAAAAATATATCCAGTCAGGATTAGAGCAAACTACATACCTTTGAAAGGAGTTTCAATAGCATAATCGAGCATATAAACAGATATAAAAATGAAATACAAGATCACTAAACATATGAATAATGAATAATAAATATACAGGTAATGTACAAGAATATAGATCAACAATATGAATATCACAATATGATGAATAACTACAATCTAAACTAACTAATGTGCCTCAGAATACAAGTTCATTATGTGATCGGGTTGGGTGAACATGATCAGGTAAGACGGATTACAAGTGTGGTATATAACCAGAATATACACGATGTAACAATGGATTTGATCACATAATCAACTCCTACTCTCCCACCCCCAACTAATACCGATGGATCCAATCACGACACGCTACGAACACGAAATATAACCACTGAACACGAGTAGTGGATGTACACGAATAACATAACCACCGAACACGAGCGGTGGGTATACACTAATAAGCACACTGAACACGAGCAGTATATGAACACGAAATATAATCAATACCCAATATACACGGTGAGATACAATATACACGAGTACCCGCTGAACACAGTAGAGGATAATATCTCCTGACGGGATCCATATAGTACCAGTCTATGAAATCACTGTGTCAGGATCAATGCATACTATTCTAGAACATGCATATATAATATTATAAATTAAAAATAATTCAAAAAATATACTCGCCTAAAGTCCTGAGCAAGGTTCAAGAATAAAAATCAATAAAGTTGATACAATTTTAGGTCGATAGGCCATTTCTAAGTCAAACCAATGAAATCTAGGTTGCAAGAGTCTAATACTAAGTCACTAAGTCCATACACTATAAAACTATGCTATACTAGTTAAATTATGAAACAACAAGCACTCAAAGAGCCGTATCCTAAGACACTCAAGTTTTCGAATACGAAATAGGGTTTTATATATATATACAAGTCATATATTATAATATTATATCAAATCAATTGAAATATGATACCTTGGCCTTGTACCAATGCGTATCGCATCTATCTCGATACCAAAACTCAATACCTTGGGTATTGGCTCAATACCTTGATAATACCTTGGTATCCCGAGGTAATCCAAAACTAACATAAAACTAACACATATATATAATATCCAACTAATACTAATTATATAACTAATACTATAATGTATCTAACTACTAACAATAACAATTAATACAAGTATATATATATTTAGCTAACTATTAGACTAATAAGGTATATATATACTAACATAAATATATATATATATATATAGGTACTAGCTACTATTAGCTAACTTAATAGTTCAACTAACAACTAAACTAATACCCAATATACCAATCACATTAACTATCCAACATCAAAACCTCATAACCCAACACCCAACTGCCAATGAAATTGAAACACATACCCAAATACTGAAACTGCACAGTGAACGAAATTTGAAACTGTTCTCGGCTTGCACATGAAAGAATGTACTGATACATGCAGTGGAAACTGCCCAGGGACTCGCTGAACCCGATACTGTGCAGTGAAAATAGCACAGTGAACTTGCTGAACCTGACTGCACCCTCGGTGCAGGACACAACAGCCCTGATACTGCTCTCTGACATACTGTATTGTGGCTGCTGCTATCCTCTATTGCAGTTGGCTGCTATACAGTGCACAAGCAGTTAGCTGATTTGCAGTGCACGAGCTCTGTTGTCCTCTCCTTGCCATTGTGCACAGTCTAATACTGAAGCCACTGTGTAGTCGGATACTGCACACTCTTCTCCCCATTCTTGCTGCAACAATGCTCACTCCATAACTTGATGCACCTCCCAGAGTCTCCTCACACCCACACACAAAGACAATACAAGCATCAATGCATACACCCAGAGTACACACATAAACATATAATACTTAACACACAATCACTTACACTCACCTAGGTAACTAGCTATATATACATAGATACATAAACTCCTCTCATACATATCAATCTATATGCATAACACCACTATATATAACATATATATATAAACTAACACATATAAATATACATATAGATAACTATATACACCAATATATATATATATATATACACACACACATATAGACACACATAAACCCAAACACAATTATATACACTATATATTTCTTAGATAGCATATATATATTTAAATACACATGCACATATAGGAATGAGAGCAAAACATCAAAAACGTGGTGTGCACCGCACCCGTATCACACTAAATCTATGATACGCTTGCGATACGGCTCCAACACACAACCAAACGTATCCCGGAGGATACGAGCAAGTCTAATACATTAATTATGAATAATATGTATAGTAATTAGAGTATCTACGTATCTGCGTCACCATGTGATATGCACAAGGCCCCGTGTAGGAGAAAAATCTCCAAAATTAACCCGTTTCGTCAAATTGACGAGATACGGCCTACACGTATCCAATTGTGGATACGACACTAGTCACAAATAAGCAATTAAGTGTTATTTAAATCTATTAGACCCAATGACAAGCACTACATGTGCCAATCTCAGAATTCTCCCAAAATTGGCACCAAATTGGACATAACTTCCACTGTAGGTCTCCGATGAACTTAAAACTAATTTCTTTGGGTAGCCTATGCATATGGGTTAGTTTCTCATGGTTAAATCTCAGATCTAGAGTCTATTA
Source organism: Iris macrosiphon (assembly GCA_036927795.1). Classification (NCBI taxonomy): domain Eukaryota; kingdom Viridiplantae; phylum Streptophyta; class Magnoliopsida; order Asparagales; family Iridaceae; genus Iris; species Iris macrosiphon. Next base: position 110,486,585 of record JAYESA010000010.1, on the reverse strand, counting down.
AAAGGGGAAAACTGAAATGTACCTATTGGAAGATGGATTTCCAATAAAAATTCTCCAAGTGCAAAGTAGCTCATCTCCTTATAGATCTTGGCCTCCTCCTCCTTGCTCCTTGCTCCTTGCTTCTTTCTTATAGATCCTTGATGTAGAAGCCTCAATAAATAATTTAAAAAGAGGTTGGTAAAGAATTGGTGGAGAATTGATGAGGGAATGGAGGGAATTTGGAAGAGGAAAAATTATAGATCTTAAATTTGGGGATGAATGAAATGAGAGCACTCTCTCTCCTCCTTCTTGTAGACGGCCATGTAACCCCCTCCCCAAGCAATATAAAATGTCACAAATACCCCTTGGGGCCTCTCATGAAGAAATTAATTAGGGAGGGAATGTTATAGTCTAATAGTTTCTCTAATTAATCAAACCTCCTAATCCATGGGCCTAATTCATGGGATCAAACTAAGCTCATCCAAAATATTGGTTCATGCATTCTAATTAAATAGGTTAGGTCCACTACACAAGTCTAAAATAAATCTATAACTAGCAATAAATAAATAATACCATAATTAATAATCATGCATGCACAAATAATTAAATACAAACAATCCTAGAATAAATAATATTTACGTCAATCTAAACTACCCTTGAATGAAAAAGTGAGGGTGACACCTACTCAATCAATCCATCCCGACTACTATGACACCTACTCAATCAATCCATCCCGGCTACTATGTCATAGCTCAGAAGTGGCATTATAAGTAGACACGCGCTCAACTCTCGTCCTTTCAGAGAAACTCTCCGATCCTTGCAAACATCACTGACTAGGATAATGCCATCTCCGGTCGTGATCTTGCAAGTCCTCTCCAATGGTTCAGTCTCAAGGTGATGCTTCAAAGTAAAAGATACAGATACAAAGCTATGTGAAGTACTAGAATCAAATAAAGCATAAGCTGAAAAAGAAGCAAGTAAGAATGAACCTGAGATGACATCTGCGATTGGCTCCTCCTCCTCGACTGCCATGGCGAAAGCTCGCCCCTGACGCTGAGAACCTCTCTACTGCTGCTGGTATCGAGGAAACCGTTGCTGCTTGGTGGTAATGGAGGTCCCCTCTATTATCCCGCGGGTGGTCTCGCGGGTGCTCTCTTTGCTTGGCCTCCGCCCTGACCTGCTTTAACGGGAGCTAGAATACAATCTCGCAACTGGTGACCTGCCTCCCTACAATAGAGGTACACCTAAGGTGCTTCCTGCATACCTTCTGTGTATGTCCCATCTTTCCACAATGAGTGAACTGCAGGGTATACTGTGCTAGTCTCGGGGCCTGATGTGCTTGTTGTACCAGTGCCTAGAATGGTGCCTGAAAATGCTATCTCGGCTGCTGCTGAAAGTGCCTCTGTTGCTGCTGATGAAAGTGAGGCTGCTTTGCTGGGCCCATACTACTACTAGCCCCTGAATGGTCTCTTATCCTCTTGGAGCCGAGCTCCAAATCATTCTATGTCTGCTGTGCCTTCTGTAGAATCTTCTTAAATGTAGCGGTATGATGTCCACTAGTATGAGATTTAATCTCCCAGTTCAGGCCTTTTTTGAACTTCTGGGCCTTCCCCCGAGGATTCTGCCCTACCACGAAGTGACCCAATATGTACTACTCTGCTGCATACTCATCCATCATCATACCTCCCTAGACGAGGTACTGAAACTGGCTCTCTAAAGATGTCAGAGCCACATCTGGAAAGAAATTTTTTCTTGAAGAGTTCCTTAAATGCTTTCCAAGTAAGTCCCGGTGCTGAGATCCTGGGGTCTGTCCTGAACCATATCAATGCGATATCAAACATCATGCTTCATGTGGCCTCTACCTGCAACCTCTCTAGAATCTGTGCTAGCTGCAGGTTCCTCTCAATGTCTTCTATCTAATCATCAGCAAAAATAATTCCCTCAGTGCCTTTAAATTCCTTCGGCCCCATCTCTTAAAGTCTATGATAGTCTCCGGCCTCGACTGCTGCGGGGTGAACTGAGGTGGAGCTACCAGTAGATGGACCAAGAAAACTCTCTCGACTGCGATGAGTGCAAGTTGGTGGGCATTCTCAATGCCCTACTTTATAACCTCTGACTGGCGCTGCTGGGCCTCTATCATCTGCTGAAAGAGCGCAAACACTTGCGTCTGATCAACTGCGGGTGGTAGAGGTTGAAGCTCCTCTGAGACTGTCGGTACTGTCTTCTGTACTGGAGGTGGAGCACCCCTGAAAGCTGCTGCAGAAACACCCACCTGGACCGGTGAAGCGGACCTCTGAACTGAAGCTGTTGGAATAATATTTGCTAGTGCTGCCCTCAGAGGTGACGAAGTGACCGACCTCGCCGACACTATGCCTGAGCGCTGGGAATGCGTCTTCGACGGTATCCTAAAGATAGATTGCAACAAAGGAATCAATAATGAGTAAGATACGATATCATCAAGAAAGGATAAAATTATTCAAAGTAAAGCAAGCATTCAAATAGATAAGGATAACAAAGCAAATAATTAGAAGTATTTCTTAGTTATGATTGAGTATACTCTCATCCTATATCCTATATCCTATATCCTATATCCTAAAACAGGCTTGTAGTAGTACAACTAAGTCATTGCACTACCACAATATCGTTCTAATTGCGATTCTAGACCTGCATAGGCTACCACTAAAAATATGTCACGATCCGCACACAAAATAAGGGCACAAGTGGTGAATAACGTCCATCCTACGCTGTAGCATCGACGATAGAACGCTGTTTGGATTAATATAACTATCTACAATCTCACACAATATATACATAAGGTACCTATCATGCTATCTCAACTCCAAATGGAGGATAATATGGTAATGGTAAACAATACTCAATCACAAAAATAACTAGAGAAAGAATGACACGATTTAGAATAGAACTAAAAGAAATACAAGAGTCTCAATACAATTCAATCTCAATATAAGCCTCAAAATAATAATACATGCCATAAAGTCTAATAAAATCAAATACAACTAATAATAAAAAGTCTAAGTCTCTCCAGCTGGTGGTACTATCTCAAGAGGCTCTACGGGTATTGGCTCAACTACCTCATCATCCTGCGGTCCGTAATACATAGGACACCAGTCCTCTAATAAATCATTTAAAAAATAAATCCAGTCAGGATTAGAGCGAAGTATAACCCAATGGCGGTTCCAATAATTGACAAAAACTATAAAACAACAATAAAAATAAAAATAAATAATGGAAGTAAATGAACTAGCATATATCACGAGAAAGAGCGTCATGATAAATAATGGCAATAAAATGAGAATAATGTGGTGAGGAACATTAATGTAATAAACTAGAATAAAAGAAACAATATAATAAATGTGCCTTGAAATATTAGTAAGATAAAGTGATCGGCTTGGGCCTAACACAGGCTATCTATAAAAGGTGAGTTAGCGTGATCACACATGAGTTACATGATCTGCTAAATATCATGGGCTACACTAAATCACGGACTTTAGGGTATGATCACATATCCACTAATATTTCCCTAACCCTCGACTGGTACAAGGATAGAAATCATGACACGTTATAACACGTATATCATACTGCACGGTCTATAATATCATGCACTATGATCACGGTCTATATAATTATTAAGATATCACGGTAATCACTGTGTAATAACAAAGCACGACACAAAAATCACGGTCTATATAATCACTAAGATAAGCACTACAAGATAAACACTACATTGTCACCCATACTCACTAAATATAAGATACATACACATGTACATTCTAATACATTAGTGTAAATCCCCTGATTTTTCAAGAATTTTTAAATTTGGATTTTTACAATTTTTTGGAATTTTTTGGGATTTTTCTGTAATTAAAAACAGGGTTTTAATTATTAAATAATTTTTAATTGATATTAAACAATATTAAAATATTATAAAAATAATATTTTTGGGTGTAAAATGAAAAACTGGACTTAGGATAATTTTTCTGGAATTTATTGGACCCCAGACCTATTTTTAAACACCTAAAAGCTATTTATTTAATTATTTACTTATTTATTTATTTAAATTGTTATTTAATTAATTATTTATTTTAATAAAACCCGGCCCGGCCCAATCCCTTAGCAGCCCAGCCCAGCCCAGCCCAGCCCATCCCTGATTAACGGGTCGGGCGGGTCCGCTCAACCCGGAACCCGCCGCCCGCACCCGACCCGGTCCCCATCCCCTTCCCCACGATCTGGACGACCGCGTCCCCCGCGCCACCGCCCGGGTCCTCCGCTGCCTCCGCCGGAGCGACCCACGACCCCCTCGGCGCCGCCTAACCCGGCCACGACCGCCCCAGCCTCCCCTATATAAATCCCCTACTCCCCTTCTTCCTCCTCCCTCAACTTTCCCCTAGCCCTAACCCTAACGCCGGCTCCCCTAGCTCCGGCGGCCCTCACCTCGACCCGCCGTCCTCCTCCCTCATCCTCCAGCGCCCGAAACCCGCCGTCCAGCCTCCCCTCCTCCTTCCCAGAGCCCTCCTCCTCCTCCTCCCTCTACTCCCAGCAGCCCGCCCGGAATCCTCCGTCCGCCTCCGCCTCCAGTGACCACTGCCGGCACCGCCCGTGCCCGAGCCCGACGACGCCACCCGCAGCCACCCAGTCTCCCTCCGGCCATCGCGATTCCAGCACAGGCCAGAAGCCCTAGGCCGGACACGCGAACACGGACTCGTCCAGGACACGTGTCGGACACTGAAAACCCTAGTTTCGAGGAGCCAGTTCAGGTACTCGTATCTCACACCTCGTATCTCCGATTTCGATTCCGTAAATTGCAACGCGTAGCCTGTATGACCCTCTCGGTGCCCGGACAAACCGTTCGGGGCATCGTGTCCTGTGGTGATCGCACACCGCGACCCAAAAACAGGAAAAAAAACCAGACCCTGTTTCACCCCGGAACTGAGTATGCCCCGCCAAACGGGACGACTTGGTCGCTTTCGGTCTTTATAGATATGTGCGCGTCGTTGATACGGACGTGCAGGATATCGCAGAAGTTGATTCGGGTGTGCGTGCACACCGGGATCAACGCGTATCCGCGGACATCACCCCGTATCCGACTTTTCTGAATTTTATCCTAACTTTGTGTACACACGTCGGATCGAAACGAAACTTACGCCATCAGACTTGTAGCGATACGCTGGTCCTGTGACCCAAGTTTGGTTCGATTCTGAGGACGTTGACAAAATCGCATGTCGTGGGCCCCACATGCCCCGCTCGATGGGCGATTTTGTGATCGGCTAATCGGAATCCAATTCTGGAAGTTCCGTTGGGTTCGTATCATCGTTCCTGACCTGTTGACACTAAGTTTGGTGAATTTGGAGACCTTTGACCCTGACACATTTTTCGGTGCAAAGCGGGCCCACACGTGGACCCCGTTTTGACCCGAAATTGTCGTTTTTGCCCTTGTCTCCAAATTGGACCCAAGGACAGGCATTTCTAGCTGATTGATAATTTTTGGATCTGATGGTGATATTTATTTCAGAAACCGGAGTACCGCCTGCAAATCTGGCGGAAGTCAGAGCCGCAATTGGAACCAGAACCACAGGCAAGTGTACCTTGCCAAACCCTGCAGCTTGCTACTTATTTTTCTGGACTTATTTATGCATCAATGGGCAAGTAGAGCATGTCAACTCATAGTGATTCTTGTCATAGTATTTTACTTGATTTCCTGTAGGTTCATATGTAAACTTGTTTAACTGTTCAACCCAGGACCGAGTGGCTTTACTTAGCGTCCGATTACCAGTCGGATGCTAACCCCGTACGCGGAGTTGTGTAACGTCACATAAAGATGGTTATCGATACCCTTACCCTTGGTATTTGTCTTATCAAGTACATCAGAACCCAGGACACTTGACACTATTTATGAGACAGAGTCTTCCTGAGACATTCATGGTGATTCTGTATAGGATACAGGACTTGACAGAGATATTTTATATGACTTGTTGCATTAGCTATGATCCCGCTGACATGGACATGAGACGTTATGGTCATGGTATACGTGATTACATTGGATGGGGAGAGTCACACAGGCTACAGGTTGATTTTATATTATGCCGGCGTCTTAGTCTCCCATCGTGAGCTAGACAACTACATGATATCACTGCTACCGGCTCTCCGACACAGAGCTTGTAGTAGTTTCAGCCTGAGATCTAGTGCTGCTCTCATATTACATATCACTTAGCTGGTTACATAGTTTACCCTATTGTTTCATTTATTTTCTGTGTTGCATTTATTTTGGCTTGTGTTATCTGTACCTTGTTATGTCCCCTGAGGACCTGGAATGGACTATGTCCCCAGGTATAGCCAAAAAGAACCATCCAGAGATACACCGTACAGGAGCACTTCCAGGAGCTGTACCAGGACCTGAGAACGAGATCGTACTAGAGGACTTCTCCTGAGCATTGGCTGTATATAGTCGGTTATTTCTGTCTCTCTTTCCAGTTCCTTTATTTTTTGTCTATTTGCATTGATGTACCAGACATATTCTCGGATTGTTCTCCGAGATATTTATTGAGATTTGCTTATTTATTCTATTACATTATTTCTGGCATTTAATCTGTGATTATCTGTTGTGGATGAGATTAGAATAACCTGAGACTTGTAATAATTATTATATTTTCTGTTAGACTACAGCTTAAGCATGCCCTGATGGATCCATTAAATTGGGTTATCCATCGGTGCGTGCTGCTGGCCATTACCACGTATCCAGTCCCTCGATATTTTGGGACTGGGGCGTGACATGGTTTTTGTGGTGGCCCATGCAGGTCAACGACTAAATTGTTCGGTTTTAACTTAGGGACCGAACAGGCCTGCAATAAGAATAGGATAAGGATCTCATCCACTTGCTTGAATCATCCTTGATCTCTATATCGACTTCGAATTAATTCCTTGACTTGCATCCTGCCTTGATTCCTGTGTGCCTCTTATTGGTTATTTTGGTTACAGGGTTATGGATTCATGAGCGAACGACGAGACTTCCCTAGAATCACCACGAGATGCAGTGGTAACCAACGAAGATGAAGTAACACTAGTGGATGGAGGACAATCAGCTCATCAACATGCCTCGAGAGTCCAGCGTGATGACATTCCACCATCGACGCAATTTACTCCACCAATGCCCGTAATTCCACCAGGACAGGCCATGGACTGACAACAGATGTTTCAAATGATCTATGCAATAACGCAAGCTCGACAAGAGGCTTTCAGTCGCAGCCTAGTAACCGCACTAGAGCAGGCAGACCTAGCAGCACGACGACCAACGACGGGCTCTATTTCTGATTTTTGCCAGCTGAAGCCTCGTACCTTCTCAGGCAAAGAAGAGCCCACAGAAGTTCATGAATGGCTCACCAATACTCAACATCAATTAGAAGCAGCTGAGCTTCCAAGGGAACATTGGATGACTGCCGTCAGAATGCAGTTGACGGACAATGCACATCACTGGTGGCTATCTGAGGAAACACGGCTCGGACCAGACCAAGTCACTTGGGAAGAGTTCTCTAGACTCTTTCAGGAGATGTACATTCCAGCTGTCATTCGATCAGAACTTTGGGACAAGTTCAATCACCTCGCTCAGGATGCTAAGACGGTGGAAGAGTACAACGCTGAGTTCATTCGTCTAAGTCGCTTTGCCCCAACATTGATCCCGACAGAAGAAGAAAAGGCTGAAAAATTCTTCGACGGACTAAACATTGAGCTACAGAAACTAATTGGATCCGTTGCACCCACTTCGTACTCGGACGTTCTTGCTGCAGCACGACGCATGGAGCACGTCATCAGGAGAGAGACCAGTCTGAAGCGGCCATCCACATCAGCACCAGCCGGAGCACCACAAGAAGAAGCTACAAAGAGACCTCGCATACACCAGCCACCAAACGCATCTCCACAGGCAATACCTGTATGTCCATATTGTCGCAGGCGAGGTCATATAGAGAACGAGTACAAACGAAAGAAAAGATTATGCATAGTTTGCGGATCCGGTCAGCATTTATTAAAAGAATGCCCTGAGCGTCGAGACAGAGCACCAAGGGTAAACCAACAAGCGCTACCAATACCGAGGCCAGCCTATCCAGCATTGGGAGCACCGCAAACGGAAGTTCAAGAAGTCCTACCACCAGCTCCAGGAGGGTATCAGCCGAGGCCACCTTTGATACCCCAGGAACTACTCTTCCAGCAGGCTCAACAGCAGAAGAATCAACTGCAAGAACGCGAGCAAGCCCTGACGATGACAGTGGAGAACGCGGAGACTCGTGGAGTAGCTAATGCGTGTAAGTAATTCGTAGTTATCCGTTTCTGGTGTTGTTTAGCTCGTGCCTATTGGTTCGTGACCTCAGCCCCAACCTAGTAATTTGCAACTTGTTAATAATAACCTGGTTTTCATAAGAGTGTAGTTCTTTTGCTTTAACTAGATTTATTTACTCTGGAAAGTGTATAACTTTCATTCTTAGGGAAACATCACTTTCCCTAAGTGTCTTGTGATGTGTTTCGAACGATACTTGCAACCGTGTCATCTCTGCTGACCGGTTATTTTTTGATTGCGAGGACGCAATCCTCTTAAGGGGGTAGATTGTAAACCCCCTGATTTTTCAAGAATTTTTAAATTTGGATTTTCATAATTTTCTGGAATTTTCTGGGATTTTCTATAATTAAAAACAGGGTTTTAATTATTAAATAATTTTTAATTGATAATAAACAGTATTAAAATATTATGAAAATAATATTTTTGGGTGTAAAATGAAAAACTGGACTTAGGGTAATTTTTTTGGAATTTATTGGGCCCCAGACCTATTTTTAAACACCTAAAAGCTATTTATTTAATTATTTACTTATTTATTTATTTAAATTGTGATTTAATTAATTATTTATTTTAATAAAACCCGGCCCGGCCCAATCCCTCAGCAGCCCAGCCCAGCCCAGCCCTGATTAACGGGTCGGGCGGGTCCGCTCAACCCGGAACCCGCCGCCCGCACCCGACCCGGTCCCCATCCCTTTCCCCACGATCTGGACGACCGCGTCCCCCGCGCCACCGCCCGGGTCCTCCGCCGCCTCCGACGGAGCGACCCACGATCCCCTCGGCGCCGCCAAACCCGGCCACGACCGCTCCAGCCTCCCCTATATAAATCCCCTACTCCCCTTCTTCCTCCTCCCTCAACTTTCCCCTAGTCCTAACCCTAACGCCGGCTCCCCTAGCTCCGGCGGCCCTTACCTCGACCCGCCGTCCTCCTCCCTCAGCCGCCAGCGCCCGGAACCTGCCGTCCAGCCTCCCTTCCTCCTTCCCAGAGCCCTCCTCCTCCTCCTCCCTCTTCTCCCAGCAGCCCGCCCGGAATCCTCCGCCCGCCTCTGCCTCCGGTGACCACTGCCGGCACCGCCCACGCCCGAGCCCGGCAACGCCACCCGTAGCCACCCAGTCTCCCTCCGGCCACCGCGATTCCAGCACAGGCCTGAAGCCCTAGGCCGGACACGCGAACACGGACTCGTCCAGGACACAGGACACGTGTCGGACACTGAAAACCCTAGTTTCGAGGAGCCAGTTCAGGTACTCATATCTCGCACCTTGTATCTCCGATTTTGATTCCGTAAATTGCAACGCGTAGCCTGTATGACCCTCTTGGTGCCCAGACAAACCGCTCGGGGTATCGCGTCCTGTGGTGATCGCACACCGCGACCCAAAAACAGGAAAAAAAACCAGACCCTGTTTCATCCCGGAACTGAGTACGCCCCGCCCAACGGGACGACTTGGTCGCGTTCGGTCATCACAGATATGTGCGCGTTGTTGATACGGACGTGCAAGATTTTGCAGAAGTCGATTCGGGTGTGCGTGCACCCCGGGATCAACGCGTATCCGCGGACATCATCCCGTATCCGACTTTTTCTGAATTTTACTCTAACTTTGTGTACACACGTCAAATCGAAACAAAACTTATGCCATCGGACTCGTAGCGATACGCTGGTCCTGTGACCAAAGTTTGGTTTAATTCTGAGGACGTTGACGAAATCGCGTGTCGTGGGCCCCACAGGCCTCGTTTGACGGGCGATTTTGTGATCGGCTCATTGGAATCCAATTCTGGAAGTTTCGTTGGGTTTGTATCATCGTTCCTGACCTGTTGACACTAAGTTTGGTGAATTTGGAGACCTTTGACCCTGATACATTTTTCGGTGCAAAGCGGGCCCACACGTGGACCCCATTTTGACCCGAAATTGCCGTTTTTGCCCTTGTCTCCAAATTGGACCCAAGGACAGACGTTTCTAGCTGATTGATAATTTCTGGATCTGATGGTGATATTTATTTCAGCAACCGGAGTACCGCCTGCAAATCCAGCGGAAGTCAGAGCCGCAATTGGAACCAGAACCACAGGCAAGTGTACCTTGCCAAACCCTGCAGCTTGCTACTTATTTTTTTGGACTTATTTATGCATCGGTGGGCAAGTAGAGCTTGTCAACTCGCAGTGATTCTTGTCATAGTATTTTACTTGATTTCTTGTAGGTTCATATGTAAACTTGTTTAACTGTTCAGCCCAGGTCCGAGTGGCTTTACTTAGCGTCCGATTACCAGTCGGGTGCCAACCCCGTACGTGGAGTTGTGTAACGTCACATAGAGATGGTTATCGATACCCTTACCCTTGGTACTTGTCTTATCAAGTACATCAGAACCCAGGACACTTGACACTATTCATGAGACAGAGTCTTCCTGAGACATTCATGGTGATTCTGTATAGGATACAGGACTTGACAAAGATATTTTATATCACTTGTTGCATTAGCTATGATCCCGCTGACATGGACATGAGACATTATGGTCATGGTATGCGTGATTACATTGGGTGGGGAGAGTCACACAGGCTACAGGTTGATTTTATATTATGCCGACGTCTTAGTCTCCCATCCTGAGCTAGACAACTACATGATATCACTGCTACCGGCTCTCCGACACAGAGCTTGTAGTAGTTTCAGCCTGAGATCTAGTGCTGCTCTCATATTGCATATCACTTAGCTGGTTACATAGTTTACCCTATTGTTTTATTTATTTTCTGTGCTGCATTTATTTTGGCTTGTGTTATCTGTACCTTGTTATGTCCCCTGAGGACCTGGAATGGACTATGTCCCCAGGTATAGCCAAAGAGAACCATCCAGAGATACACCGTACAAGAGAACTTCCTGGAGCTGTACCAGGACCTGAGAACGAGATCATACTAGAGGACTTCTCCTGAGCATTGGCTGTATATAGTCGGTTATTTCTGTCTCTCTTTCCAGTTCCTTTATTTCCTGTCTACTTGCATTGATGTACCAGACATATTCTCGGATTGTTCCCCGAGACATTTATTGAGATTTGCTTATTTATTCTATTGTATTATTTCTGGCATTTAATCTGTGATTATCTGTTGTGGATGAGATTAGAATAACCTGAGACTTGTAATAATTATTCTATTTCCTGTTAGACTACAGCTTAAGCATGCCCTGATGGATCCATTAAATTGGGTTGTCCATCGGTGCGTACTGCTGGCCATTGCCACGTGTCCAGTCCCTCGATATTTTGGGACTGGGGCGTGACAATTAGTAACTGTTCCCCCCTCTCTTTATTGCATCAGACCCTTGACACTTGGTGTCATGAACCCCACACACTCTAGTGTAGATGGAACCCTAAATGTTGGCACTGAATACTGGTACACAATATTAAATACGGAAACCACTTCTCTGATACTCAAACTAATAACTACTCTGCTATGCACAATGCACAACCTGCAGTCAAGGTTTATCCCAAGCTTGCTGCAATTGCAGCAAGCTACTGCTGCCAATCCTCTGCATCTCCATTTCTGTTGTGCTCCCCTCTTGTCATTGCAACATAAGTTGCTATCACTACTGTTGTTGACCTCCAGAGTGCAGGCACTGCTGTGCTCGACCCCCATGACCTGTATAGGTGACTGAACCAACTCTCCATTATAACTCGACACCCCTTACTAATATCTGCAATAATATCTTTCCCTCCCAAGCTGCTGTATCAGATATTTGGCTATCCCTTAGCTCACCTACATAGTTGTGAGCACTCCTCCTTATACGTTGGAAACACACACTCATAAATAATCTCTAATATACACAATTATGTACTTGGTGCAGACCTCTGCCTCTCATCCATCACATAATCCCCCAAACACACACACACACAACAAATATAATTAATACATACAAGAGAATAGGTATAAATATGTATACTCATACAAATCAAGGTATTATATATATTTATAGATAACACAAAGACGCACACCTATACAAGAATATTAACCCAAGCATTTGATATGCAATATGTATAATATACTATGATACTCTCTCAAAGGAAGCCAAATCACCCAATATACCACAATAATCATATAAACATATCAATTACATCTAGAAATAACTATTACAACTAGTTACAATAGGATTTAAAGAGATTTGCACAAAATCACTCAAAATGAGTCCCGTATCACACCGTATCGTGATACAACCTACTCATATCCAATTGTGGACACATAGCTAGTATCCCAACCCTGATCTAAGTCCAATATGACTAAATTAGGCTTATTACACATACTTGATGTGTCAACGTCGAAATTCTCCCAAAATACACACAAAAACCTATGTAGAAACCATATTTCTTAACCAATTAGCCTAAAACTTGTTCCTATAGGTAGTCATATGCCATGAGAGGGTTCCAATTGGTCAAATGCATGATTTAGAAGCTAGAATAAAGAGGAATTCAGAATTTATTATTTGGGAGATGGATTCCCAATAAATTTCTCAATGGACATGATCCAGACACGATCTCTCCACCAATGCTCCTCCTCCTTCTGCTCCTTGTTTCTCTAAGATCCAAAGCTCCTTGAGAAATAAAAATGAGAGGGAATATAAAAAAAAAGAAATTGACAGAGGGAAATGTGAGAAATTGGGGATCTAGAATTTGAGATCTAAAATGAATGCAAATATGGAGAAGAGAGAGGAGACCCCCTTCCCCCTTTCTCAAGTCACATGCTAAAGTCCAATTTGCCCCTACATGATAAATTATGAAAATAATTAAGGATGAATATTTTAGGAAGTTTCTACACTAATAAAAATTAAGCTAATCATCCTAATTAATTAGTGTGAATGGTTTTATTGGGCTTGGTCCATGTTGGGCTCACTATTTTTCATGACAAGTCTAATTGGGTTTACAAGTGTCAAGTCTAACTAATAGACTAGTCCTCTAATTAATAACTAAATAGCACAACCACCAATATTAATTATTAGCACAATATAAATGAATATTAATCTCTAAAATAATAATTATATTCAAATAACTAAATTACCCTCATTTAGAGTTGCGATAGTGATACATGATGCTTTATAAAGTTAACCACTTCGAAAGTTTTTACCTCTGCGAGTGGATCAACTTTCGCCCGTTTAGAGAAGTAATCTGTGATGGTCAAGATGAACCGGTGCTCCTTAGACGAGGGTGGACAGATCGGTCCTATGATCTCCATACCCGGGCTTTAAATGGCTAAGATGCAATGGTTAGATGTAGGAACTTCGATGGTTGGTGAATGAAGTTGGCACAGATTTGACACATCCTGCACTTTTTTGCATAACCAACGGCATCTGCTACCATCGTTGGACAATAATAGTCCATTCGTCTGAGACAATCTTGAAGTTTGGGACCGGACTGGTGAGCACCACAAACACCGTCGTGAGCTTCACAGAGAGCTTGCTTCACTTTTACATCTGATAAACATCGTAGCTGAAGACCGTCATAAGATTGACGGTATAACATCTTAGTGGCTATGTCATAGTATAATCGGAAGGAGCGTCTTCTAACGGAGGAGGCCTCCTTTACATCATCTGGAAGGATCCCGTAGACTACGTAGTTTATAAATTGGAGCCTCTAATCTTTAACGGGGACATTTGCATCTGTGGAATAGCTTAGATTCAAGCATAGGTTGTTCCTCGGATAGACCAACTCTTGTCCCACTACTGTGACCAATATGTGGGTTTTGATTGGAGTTGCTAAAGAAGCAGCAAGGCCGGCGAGTGTGTCAGTTTCAATATTTGCAGTCGTGGTACATATTCTATGAAGAATTCTATAAAAGTAAAAATCATGTCGATGGATGCTTGATAGTAAATGAGTAGATCTTCATGGCAAACCTCGTATTCCTCACAGACTTTGCTAACTATCAATTTGGAGCCGCCATAGGATTCAAGAAAGTTGACCTCCAATTGTTTAGCCAGTTGCAATCTAATAATAAGGGCATTGTATTCTGCCATATTGTTGGAGCATGGCTCCAAAAGTGAGTATAAGCGATGGATGACTAGGTCATCAGGAGAGATCAACACTATCTCTACCTCAACGATAATATTACCCTTAGGCCCTATTCTGGAGGCACCGTCGAAGAACATTTGTCAAACTTATCCTCCGGTTGTAGCAGTGTTAGACTAATACCTCATCGGGGATTTCGTCGTAGGGCTTTGAAGTTTTCGACACCGGATGGGCTGCCAAAAAATTGGCCAATGCTTGGCCCTTGACAGCCTTTTGTGGGATGAACACAATGTCGTAAGACAACATTATGATTGCCCATATGGCTAGGCTAGAGTTAAGTGCCCCGGGCTTGGTCATGAGGACCCTAAGGGGGTTTACTCGAGAGATCACTTGAATGGTTTGCCCCATCATGTAGTGATGAGTCTTCTAAAGAGAGAATACCAGTACAAGACATTTTTTCTCAACTGGATTATATATATATTCTGTGCTGATCATTATTCTTCTTAGATAATAGATAGCTTGCTCATAGCCCTCGTCGCTGTTTTGGGTGAGAAGCACGCCAAGGGAATGGTCCATTAAGCGAACATAGAGTAGGAGGGGTTTTTCTATGATTTGAGCCACCAACATCGAGGGGTTTATGAGGTACTTCTTAATGTCATCGAATGCTTGTTGACATTTTTTTATCTAAGCGAAAGAGATTCTTCATGAGCTGTGTAAAAGGTCGACATCATTTCAGAGAGATTGGCTATTAATCTCCTAATGTATGCTAGTCTTCCTTACAGACCACGAAGTTCTCGCAGGTTCTTTGGAGGCTGCATGTCCAGGATAGCCTTAGTCTTCTCCGAGTCAATATGGATGCCCTTCGAAGTTATAATGAAGCCAAGAAATTTGTCGTTGGAGAATCCCAAGAATGACTTGGTGAGGGTTCATCTTGAGCTGGTGGGCTCTAATCAACTCGAACAACGTCTATAAGTCATAGAGACGATCATCTTGAAAATGGCTTTTAACAATAATGTCATAGATATGACATTTTACTATCTTGCATAGGTGATCGCGAAAGATGGTGCTCATAGCTCGTTGGTATATTACACCCATATTCTTCAGGCCGAAGGACATCAACATGTAGAAATATACTCCTATCGGTGTCCAGAATGACGTATGCTTCTCATCGTCTGAAAATATTTTGATCTAGTTGTAGCCTGAGAACCCATCCAAAAAGGACATATGCTCGAAGTCACAAGTATTTTTGACCATTATGTCTATGATTGGAAGAGAGAATTCGTCCTTTATACCAGCCTTATTTAAATCACAAAAGTCTATGCATACTCAGATTTTATCGTTCTTTTTAATGATGGGGACAATATTAGCTACCTAATTCAGGTGTTGTTCTTCGCGAATAAATCTGCTTGCTATTAGCTTGTTTACTTCAGCTTCAGTGGCGTTCATCATGTTTGGACGAAACCGTCGTTGTTGTTGCTTTACTGGCTTGGCATTGGGCAGAATATTGAGCCTGTGCATTATAATTTGCAGAAGCAAGCCTGGCATATCCTCATAGTTCCATGCAAAGACGTCAATATATTCCCTCACTAGCTAGCCAAGGGATTCACGTTCTTCTAATGAGAGATTCTTGCTAATGAAGATGGGCTTAACAGCAACGTCATCACCTAAATTGACTTTTACGACTTCATCTTCAGTAGGGTTCCCGCTGTTCGAACCATAATTCCCACAGTGAATCTAGATTTTGAGCCCATGGTTCAATTTTGAAGAGTTTGATTGGACACTAGTCATCTTCTTCCAGATCGGTTGATGGAGAGACCATGTGACACGACTTGGTCTTCTTGGATTTAGACACAGAAGCCACCGCTAACTGCATTATTTTGGGGACAAGGTCAGGATGGACCCATATGACTTTAACTATTGGTGTATTCAGGGGAGCTAAACCATCTTCTCGGGCCGAAGGGTGGTTACAGAACTACTCAAAGGTGACGCCGGATAAGGCTCCAATGAACAAGTTGGTGAGTAAGACGTCATCCCTAGGTAAATGGCATATGGTAGACTGGAAGTATCTCATGTACTAACAAGGTAAGGTTTTTTCGTCAAATGAAGCCAAAGATCATGGTATGTGGTAGACTGGAAGTATCTCATATACTTATGAGGGTATACCATATTGTCCTACCCAGGAGGATAGGGCTGCCGGATCTCGAGCTTTGGACCCTATCCTATGTCTCGAGCATCGATGCAGGCACGCATGTCCATGAGAGTCTCTTGGATATTGTCTTCCCAAAGGAGAGAAGAGGATCGAGGCACTGCTTGCAACCTGAGGAGCCGGATCAGGCGCATCGGGTTCCTTGTTTGTTCATCCCGGAGCTTGCGGCTGTGTTGGGGCGATAATTTCTCTAAGCTCCAGCAATGTGTGAGTCAAAATATGCATTGAGGTGCTCAAAGCCTGCATCATGGCTTCGAGTGTCTCAAGGCGTTGTTTGTAGTTGGACTCGATGCCATATTCATCACCTGCCAAGTACACTGGTATCTAGTGGGAGGATACAGACGAGAATGTAGATGATTCACTTTCTACCTCCGATTTATGAGTATCACTGTCCTCAGGGAGAGTGGGTAGTGCCACATCACTTTCATTATTAGAGGGATTATCACCCCCAGTTTTAGTTGTGGGCTCATCCTGGAGTGTACGGCTACCCCCAGCTAAGCTGTCATCCGTATGCAGCGGTTCACTGTCCTCTTGGAAGGATAGGTTGTCATAGAACACCGGGGGGCTTCTATCCCCAGGTCTGGCTGAAGCTTGATTCGAGGAGACATGGCTACTCCCAGTTAAGATATCATTTGTATATAGCGGTTCACTGTCAGCTTGGAAAGATGGATTGTTGTGGAACACCGGGGGACTACTACCTCCTAGCTCTGACTGCAGCTTAATTCGGAGAGACATGGCTACCCTAGCCCTTGTTCTCGAGAGCGTACCTTAAAATACCCCCACTATGGGTACTTGCTTGCTATTCCTCGGACGGCTTCGTGGCATGCTAACAGACGCCTTTAGATTAAGCGAGCTTTTCTTTGAGATCTTCTTAGACGAGGCTATGGGAAGTTCCTCCTCGTCATTTAGAGGTCTCCGTAGACGTTGTCTGGTAGGCGTCGCGGATGGTAGCCGCTAGAACACCGACTGTCTGGCTGCAGGAATTGGTGCTTTGGAGCAACAACAGTTGATGATGATATTGGTATAAGTATGTCTGCGAGAGGACACATCATGTGTGAGGGTTGCCTCTCTCGTCTTACGCTTGTGACTAATCACGTTGCATAAATTAGACGATGGAAGCTTCACTTTCATCCCCATTTGATGAGCTCGGGCGAGATTTGTGCATGGAGGTGAGAGTGGTATATTTTTTCCCTGACCCAGTTCTTTCTTAGAAACTGCAACTGAATCATTGATGGAAGACTTAAGGCGAGATGGACCCACTGCATACGCCCAGGTAGACTGGACGCATGGGTTTGTCATCTCAATATTTGTTACCCGACTTAGTTTAGGTGCAACTACTACATCCAAGTGGATTCTAGAAGTCTCTAAGGGTCGACCCACATCCGATGCATGAGCACCTAGGTCAGCCCTATTGAGTCTTCTATTAGCAGCGCATATCACAAGGAAAGACGCATTCTTTTGTAGAGCTGACGACGCAGCCCCTCGAGCATGCATAGCTCAAGATATTTTGGGTTTCCTTGTGCCAACGTCCTTGGACGCATAATACAGGAAATCCAGGATAGGGATACACGATCCCTTGTTAGCAATAGCCTTTCTTTAAGTAGGTTCCATGCGCCTGTGATCAGCATATTTTTTCTGACTTAGACAGCGCCGCGCGCACGCATCGTTGGACTTGGCGCAACTCTTCTCGAGCGCAACTTCAGAGACGAAGACAGGATGCGCACAAACCTTATGTGCACCTGCGCCGAAGGTTGGCGACACTTCTTCAGCGGATTCGGCGTTCAGCATAGTGGCCTTAGCAACCCACATCCTTCAAATTTTTTGAAGTCGTGCTGGCCTCGGTAAGGGACTCGTCTTGTCGACTGAGTACGGGTCAACTACTGGTGCAACTACGACATGGGTTGACAATACATCTGATATCGACTTCGGGTTTGGAACAACCGTACTAACATCCCAAAATCTGCGAGTCTTGCGAGGTCGTACGAGCCTCGTTGGCAAGATCGGCTTGTCTAACATATCTTTGAATACTTGTTGGTCAAAGCGAACGACCAACATCCTCTAAGTCAAACCTAACTTGTTTACCTCAAATTATGTCACTAGCTTCTCTTTGGAGGAGAAGCTCTTCCCCAGTAGAGTCACTATTTTTGTCAACATCGCAAAAATAGATTTTTGGGTGGAGGTTATAAAACTCTTATTTATTATGAATTGACAAAGAGTACAAGAGAATCCCTATACAAGAGGATCAAAGTTCAAAAAGAAAGATTTGGGCAAGTGTGACAGTGGAGATTGAGTACTGCAGCGGCTCCTTTACTCCGTTGACGATCTGGGACCAAGGAGGTTGACGAGGCTTCTAACGATGCTTCTGTCTTCTTCTTCTCCTCTTTCACGTGTGGGCGCTGCCTTTCCGTGTGTTTCTTATATGTGTAGATACGGCCGCCGCTTACATGTGGGAGACATCCACTATTTATAGCCTTAGGAAGGCTTTACATAGGCGCATATACACGGGCTGCATGTTAGTGCATGGTACTATAGGCACATACAGCGTTAAGGCTACCACGTTCAATCCAAGATCTGGGGCTGCTGTCATCCATAATACTCGTAACACGTATCATGCCCTTATTTGGATAGTTGTGACTGCTCCTTAGGAATACTTCCACTTGGTGCATGAAGAGCACTTGAAGGGGTAGTGGCACATGACACTGCAGGAGCATACTAAGATGCATAGTGGCTCATGGCACTGCGGGGACATGAGAACACTAATCTAGATAATGGCACATGGCACTGCGGGCACATGAATCACCACTTAGACTGTTGATACTTGGAGCTGGGTAAATGAGGCACATTGAGCTGAGTAAGGTGCATGGAGCTGAGTCACTGAGGCGCTTGACATAGATTTTCCATGCTTCTACAGTTATCTCCTTTTCTAATATATATATCATGTGTGAGTATATATAACTAAAACCATATTCTTCTCAACTCTCTCTGTTTAGTGTCCTTACTCACCCCACCGAGCACATGTTGCTCCATCGACCGCCTTCAGACGTCCAGAGCCAATGACAACTAGCCCAGTTAAATGCCAACTTCTCACTCCCAGACACTGTACAACATCGGCCCGTTCCAGTGCTCATCTTAGCGATGTCGGACATTAGCATGCTGATGGCATACTAGACCCTACTGAATTGTCTAGCCCTGCCGACCTCTGGCAATACCAACCTTGTGCGCAACCCTGAGAAGAACCCCCGAATGCTGCTGCTCGGAGATACCATTCCCATGCACACGCATGTGACTTCACCTCCAAACCGAGCATGACCTGCCATCAACACCACGACGAAGCCAATAGTCGCGTCGACCGCATGACCGATCAACCCATGTAACTCTTGGCGTCGTGCATACTAACTCGCCGAGAAGATCGTGTGGCAACGAGTAGACCCAAGTACCTTGCCGAGAGTCCCGGACACCAAGCGTGTCCCGAACCAAGGCCATCGTCGCACGCGAAGGAAACTGTCGAGTGAACCTGGCAACCGTGAAGCGCCAACTTCCGGATGATCGACCGATATTGGCTTCCTCCACCACTTGTAGACCCTAACTATTTGGCGAGAAGCACATCAACGCGGTCAAATAACTCATTGTTTGTAGTTGCTTATCGGAGCCCGACGCCCTTTGTTGCGTGCAATCCGATCTCTCCGGCGACACACGTAGACGCTGCAACCCCCTATAATCCACTCGACCGGTAACACCGCTTAGGCGTAGAGTCATGGATCCGTCGATCGTGCCTCAACTCACATACTGAAATGAGTCCATGCGTCTGAGTCGCTATGCGCGGTCAGTCATCTTCCACTAACTCATCTCTGTCACCGGACCCTTAGCCTCGAACATTTTAAAGCCCTTCCAACCTCGTTGCCAAGGGCAAGGCCCAAGCCACCCGCTCAAAATTCAATATAAGTATTTTGCCCCTATTTTCTTAAGGGAGAAGAAGGTGATAAAAATTATGGGCTGCTATAATGATATGCAATATTGTATTTAAGTCCCTAATGAAACTAGGTAATTATAAAAACCTCCTTCTGCTTCATATTACTATACTATATTGTAATTTAGGTTTTAATCCTTATTATGACTTAAACATAACTAGGACTTTGACTTAGGAATACGTGCCGAAGATATTTTCATATTAACAAAAGTGGAACCCAGTCAACAAACTCAGACAAAATATCTTGCCAACTTGTACAATATTATTAATACATGCTTATTTCTTGTTATTTATATTCTTTTTACTTGTCATCTGTGTTCATGTTTACTAGTTACCATCTGTATTTAGTACACGTTTAATGTAGCACGATCATTGTTGTCTTCATAAAGCTGCTTAATATATTTATTTTTGCCTGTCTCTTACTTGTCATGCACTATTATATGCTTGATCATATCCTTTCATCCATTTGATTGTATAACTAGACATGATCTGTATTCAGGATACTTGACTTGACATGAGATAAACTTGACTTGACCTTGTATTCCTTTAGGAGATGAGATTGATACTAGTACTACAAGAATAACGGTCTCTCTTGACGATTAATGTCATGACGTATGGTCAAACCTGTCAAGGAAAGCCGTAATTTTAACTCTTTTAAACATACGTCAAGAAAACACCCATTTTTGTGTTATTTTAGAAAAATCATCATAATTCTTGACGGTTTTAGATGAACTGTCAAGAAAAATTATTTGATTTAGGGTAATTATAAGGGCACTACACATTTTACTCGGGGCTAGCCCATTGAAAATTTAGAAAAAATTACAAGTTTGCCATCATGAAAGTTACTCGGGGCTAGCCCACTGTTATAATCAGGACTGTCAAAATTTTGACAGTCCTACCACTTGGAAGGACTGTCAAAATTTTGACAGTCCTACAAATTGTTAGGACTGTCAAAATTTTGACAGTCCCACAAGCTATGTGGACTGTCAAAATTTTGACAGTCCTAATTTTAACCCACTGTATATAAAACTAGGACTGTCAGGATTTTGACAGTCCCACAAACAATGAGGACTGTCAAAATTTTGACAGTCCTCATTTTAATTGTCAGAATTTTTTTTTAAGTTTATTTCTATTTAATTAGTTTTGGATTTTGATTTTTTTTATTTAGTTTAACATCCAAAATAGAATATGTTATCATTGAAAAAAAAAAAAAATCTACCGTACGAATATTACGTCTGCCGTCGATCAGACTTCAAACGGCCATAACTATTTGTTTTCAAATCGTTTTTCGTCACACAATAGGTCTATTTGTATGTTTTTGACGAGAGTAACACAATTCGTGTAGAGAGAATTTTCATCCGAAGTAAGACGTACATATTACAGGCAAAAATATAAAATATAAAACTTTAAAGTATCATAACTTTTGACTGGGAGATCGAAACAAGCTCCAGTTTGAGCCAAAATGACCGTATGTAAAAGTACTTCGGGATAAACTGTTTTACCGTTTGACGGACTTCCCAAATTTTTAGAATCGCAAAAAAAACGATGTTTTGACCTCCAAATTTTACTTTTGGTAATTTTTTTTTTACAAAAATTTAATGTACCAATAAAAATTTACTATTTTAAATAATAGAATACTTTA
Organism: Iris macrosiphon; assembly: GCA_036927795.1. Lineage (NCBI taxonomy): Eukaryota > Viridiplantae > Streptophyta > Magnoliopsida > Asparagales > Iridaceae > Iris > Iris macrosiphon. Next base: position 110,464,486 of record JAYESA010000010.1, on the reverse strand, counting down.
ACAAATTTTAAGGATAGAAATTTTAAGGATATTTTGAAATTGCCCCCCCCCCCCCCCCCCCCAACAATTACCAAAAATAAATTAACAGAAAAAAAAAAATTTAGGACTGTCAAAATTTTGACAGTCCTACCAATGGGAAGGACTGTCAAAATTTTGACAGTCCTACCAATTTGTAGGACTGTCTATAACGGATGGAGAAATATGATGCATGATAAATGGTGCAAGATTGGCAATGTCTATAACGGATAATAAATTTGCATGTCGGCACACCTGCCATTTGCAATTATTATATAAAAAAGTGGTTTTTTGTTGCTATCTCCTGTAAATTGTTTTGACATTAATCTGAAGAAGCATTATGCACATAGTTATATGTCCTACATCAGCCTATAACAAATAAGCAAGCAGCCACTAACTAAGGTTGCTAAAATATTACCTTTTAGTAATTATTTTTTGATATTTTTTGGAAGTTGATGATAGAACAAAACTGCATTCCAGATAGCACGATTCTGTTTCGATATTCCAGGTAACCATGCTTTAAAGCGTAATGAAGATCTACAGCAATTTTTCCACAGTGAGTATGACTTTGTATCCATTTAGACTTTCATGTTATTACTGATTCTTTCCTTTCTTAAAACTATTTCAGTTCGAATAATTTTGGATAGCTTTACAATCTACCTCTCTTCCATTCGTGTTATTTGGTCACTTATAATGTTAGAATGGTGTAGGGAGCAAGGCCTCAGCTACCATACAATAATTCCTTTTACTTCATCTTGATATTTTACCTGAAGATGTCCGTACTATTGAAGATGCACTCCACATGTTCTTTGCTTCAGAAACACTTGAAGGACAAAGGGCATCGGCTGGGAAGGTATCGATTTCTTACTTTATTAGAAGTAACTGTTACATGTTCACCTAGAGGACTTTTTTTTTCTCCCATATACGATTCAATTATGCAAGATTATTTACCAAGGATCATATGAATGCAGTTATTTTGTTAGAAGCTAGTTAGCAATTAGAGATCTTTAGTTTAGCCTATAATGAGTGATTATGACCAGCTTCTGCTGAAGTAACTGCTCTTTTAGACTTTAGAGTTCTAAATTGCAGCAGTTACTGATGTCTTGTACTTTTCATATAAACTTGACTTGAAATGAGCATTTTATGCTAAAATTAGTTAAACCTGATTTATATTTGTCATGACTTTTCCATAACTTTAAAAACTGTTGAAGCTTTCATTTTTTGCTTTGAGATGATACCCATCCATTTATTATCCACCAATAAAACCTGTAATGCCCGGCTATGTTGAATAGTTCCTTGATTGTAATGGATTCTAATTTATGTATCTGCAGGCTGGGGTAGTTAGTGCTAGTAAGTCACTACAAATACAAAACTTTTAAAGGTACTGATATAGCACTTAATGAGGTTCAGTTACGGAATCAGGGGAAGCTTAAAGTTGCACGAACCTGTCCGCTTCCCTCTTGAACGGTAACCCTCACATTTTTAATTAAGGGTAGTTTGGTAATTTCACATGGGTATTTTTATTTTAGGAGTATTATATTAAAATATTATGCATGTATAATTATTTATTTATTGTTAGATGCTAGATTATTTTGGACGTGTAGTGGACCTAACTAATTAATTTAGATGCATGAACCTAACATTTATTTTAGTTTAGATTGAGCCCAATAATTAGGCCCATTTATTAGGAGGATGAATTAATTAGTGAAACCATTAGACTAGAACCTTCCCTCTTTAAATAATTTCTTCATGAGAGGCCCCAAGGGGTGTTTTGGTCATTTCACAATAGCTTGGGAGATTGGTTAGGGCCGACCACCTTTAGGAGGAGAGAGAGTCTCTCTCTTCTCATTTTCTATTTCAATTAGACCTAGAAAATTTCCCCCTTTCAATTTCTCCATTACCTCACCATTCCCTACTCAATTTATTCTTAAATTCTTTTCCTATTCTTTATTGGAGGCTACTACACAAGGATCTACAAGGAGGAAGCAAGGATCCACAAGGAGGAGCCAAGATCTACAATTTGGAGGCTACATTCATTATTTGGAGATTTTTATTGGAAATCCATCTCCCAATAGGTACATTTCAGTTTTTTTCTCTCTTAGTAGACTCTAAATCTGAGATTTAACCATAAGAAACCACCCCACATGCATAGGCTACCCATATGAATTGGAATTAGGTTCATAGGAGGCCTATGGAGGAAGTTATGTGTGTTTTTATGTCAATTTTGGAAGAATTTCGAGATTGACACATGTGGTGTTTGTCGATTGGTCAATTAGATCAAATTGATATGTGTATGATTGTTTGTGACTAGTGTCGTGTCCACAATTGGATACGTGTATGCCATATCTCGTCAATTTGGCGATACAAGTTATTTTGGGGGGGTTTTCTCCTACACGGAGATTTGTGCATGTCACTTCTTGACACAGACACGTATTGATAAATTTATTATTCGTATTGTGCATAATTAGTATTCTTGACTTGCTCGTGTCATTCGGGATGCGTTTGGTTGTATGGTGGAGCCGTATCGCAAGCGTATCATAGAATAAATGTGATACTGGTGCGGTGCACTCCACGTGTTTGTTTTATTGCTTCATAATGCATGTAACTTGTGTATATATTAGATATAATATAAGTGTGTATATATATATATATATATATATATATATATATATATAGTGTGTGTGTGTGTGTGTATGGTTGTATATATATTGATATATCTATAAGTGTATATGTGTATATATATATATATATATATATATATATATATATATATATATATATATATATATATATATATATATATATATATCAACCTATATATATACACTCTCAACTATACATATATAGACATATATATGAATGATATATCTATATGTGTATCAGTGTGTTGTATATATAAGTCTATATATGTATAGTTGAGAGTGTATATATATAGGTTGATATATATATATATATATATATATATATATATATATATATATATATATATATATATATATATATATATATATATATATATATGTGTGTGTGTGTGTGTGTGCGCGCGCGCGCGCGTGTGTGTGAGTGTGCTTATAGTGTTGTGAGTTGTGTGTGAGTGTGTGGCAGTATCGAGATGCTCGGGACAGAGAGGGTGTAGCAGCAATTCAGTGTGGCATTCAGGTCAGTTTTTGAGTGTGCTTATAGTGTTGTGAGTTGTGTGTGAGTGTGTGGCAGTATCGAGATGCTTGGGACAGAGAGGGTGTAGCAGCAATTCAGTATGGCATTCAGGTCAGTTTTACTAAGTAGCAAGCAGCGCCTAGCAAGAGTAACTATGCATCAATGTGCAGTGAGCAACACTGAGTAGAGGCATCGAGCCACTGAGCAGTATGCTTAGCACGGGGAGCCCAGAGCGGTGCATCAATGTATCAACCTCAACACTGAGCATACAGCAAGAGCAGTGCATCAACTGCAGTGTTAGCATTTCATATAGCAGTCCGATATTAGCACAGTGGCAGCAACCACATCAATACAACAGTAGGAAGTTTTAATGACAGCATTGTATCAGCAGAGGGATCAGCAACCTATCAGCAAACCAGTAGCAGCCAACTGTATTAGCAGTATCAACAACAGAAGGGTATCAGTGTCACGCTCCGATCTCCCGCAGGCAATCGGCCGTTCCCGCTAGGCGGGAATCACCCTCGCCAGCGCTCCCGCGGAACGATCGCTTAGCCCATCCGGGCGTGATGCCGCACGAGCGTGATGCACGCCCATGCAAGGCCATGGTTCATTGGCTGGCGGCAAGAGTTTTAAGCTACAGAGTCGCACAGATTGTCCGAGTGCAGCGGAGTTTAGGAACGCATAGCGATCGGTAACAGGTTCACTGAGTCGACAATATAGCGGAAGCATCGAAACAAGTAAAGTAATCTCTTTATTGATATGAAATATGTATTACAGGCGGCGTATAGCCGAGATTACAAGTCGTTCAAGCCTCTCTCTCTGAAACAGTAAAAGCGTGCCAAATGGCTACAACTGTGGAATGATTGTACAGGCGATGTTCAGGCGATGTTCATAACTTATGTCTTGTATATGTGCTTCAGTCCCGGACGCACCGTTGCAAGGCTTCAGAGGGAACTCCTGGCCTTAGCACGCACGTTGGAGGCGTCCGCACCGAACGAGGTTCTCCCGCACCCTGCATATCAAATTGGTGGATTATCAGTACATTGAATGCACTGGTGGGGAAGCTACTCGTCCGCTCGACAAATCCAAACACGTAATACAGGTTTCGTGCACAACTATTAAGTTGTCTTTCTAGTTGCCTTAGGATCAGTTTCATGCAGATAATGAATAGCCTAACATGTCGGGCAGTGCGCCGTGCGATATTAGAGGAAACACGGCGAGACTTACCAACTTACCATCTCCTTCCCTGTCCAAGGCAACCATTTAGGCAAACAGTATAAATTCGAGCAGAGGCATGTATAAACATTCAGGAGGCAAGCATATGCAAACAGGAGGGTTGTTTTAACATGATCGTTCAGGTTTTTAGTTGTTCTTGATGCGATGCAGTGACTCGCACGCGGATAGCCGCTAAGCGAGGATGACTTATCTATATGAACACGGTCGCTGGCAAAGCCATTATGGACACTAGTCTTAAACGAGAGTAGTTTGCAACGAAAGTACAGTGGGTGCTACAAGCCATCTCGTTTAGTACAGTAGACTATACAGTAAGTTCAACCATGGAGCGGATGGTATGCAGCGAAAGAACGGTAGGTGCTGCACACTACCTCGTCCAGTACAGTTGGCTGAAACAGTGGAGTTCCATCCGGATCGGAGCGACCCCAGTACCCCGGAGACCGTCCGTGGAACTATGCCTTATTTCCGAGTTGTCCGCGACATGCAAGTCAGGGTCAGGGTCAGTTTCCCCTTCACTAGATACTCGAGTACTGTAGAACAGGAGTACAGTGGTACAGTGGTACAGTAGAACAGTAGTACAGTGGTACAGTATTACAGAAGATGTTTGAATCATGATTCTGTACAGTGATTACTTGTCTTGATGCATTCCCCTGGTTCGGGGATGCCTTGGGTGACCTAGCGGTCCCGGATACCTGCAGGAACATTCAGGCACGGAACGACTACGTAGTAGTCTTCCGGGGTTTAGATGCAAACACGGTAACATTCAAGCAGACAAGCATGCGTTTCTAGGTACATAAGCAGGCACGTTGCTCGGGCCCGAAGGTAGTCCGAGAGATAAAACCGTTAAGGGACTTAGCATGCGAGGGTCTGAATATAAGCAGTATTTCCTTTTCCATGTTCTAGCAAGCAATATGGGTTAGGATTATTCCCTTAGCTAGGTGCGTTGGATTTATTAGCATGCAGGGGGTGATTCACCTAGCGACTAGCATAAACATTCCAGATTTTATGTGTGCTGGCTAAGCAAAGACAAGTTCACCGTAGCCACCCACCTTAGCGATGATTCGCCTCCGTAGAGCGATACGTCTGAGCGAGCCTCTGAAAGCCTAAGCCGGATTCCTGTAGGGACAAGTCTGGATATCCTTTGCTTCTTGATCGAGGCAAAGCGGGTCGGGACAGTTGCACTTTTGCCGATTGAGTTGGCAGTCCGTTATAACGGAACGGGGTGTTACATCCTACCCAACTTAGAAAAAGTCTCGTCCTCGAGACTTACTAAGGACAAGCAGTAATTGTAATACCCCGTTCCGCTCAAGCGGACTGCCGTCTAAATCGGCAATCGTGCAGCTGTCCCGACCTGCTTTGCCTCGATCAAGAAGCAAAGGATATCCAGACTTGTCCCTACAGTAATCCGGCTTAGGCTTTCAGAGGCTCGCTCAGGCGTATCGCTCTACCGAGGCGAATCATCGCTAAGGTGGGTGGCTACGGTGAACTTGTCTTTGCTTAGCCAGCACACATAAAATCTGGAATATTCAAGCTAGTCGCTAGGTGAATCACCCCTGCATGCTAATAAATCCAAAGCACCTAGATAAGGGAATAATCCTAACTTGTATTGCTTGCTAGAACATGGAAATGAAATACTGCTTATACTCAGACCCTCGCATGCTAAGTCCCTTGACGGTTTCATCTCTCGGACTACCTTCGGGCCCGAGCAAACGTGCTGATTATGTTCCTTAGAACGCATGCTTGTCTGCTTGAATGTTACCGTGTTTTCATGCAAACCCCGAAAGACTACTACGTAGTCGTTCCGTGCCTGAATGAACCTGCAAGTATCCGGGACCGTTAGGTCACCAAGATAATTCCCGAACCAGGGAATCTGTGCCCTGAATAAATATATCCCTGAATCATAGCTCGTGGAGCAAACTACTAAATCAACGTTCCTGCCACAACAAGTTCATATATATATATACTGACTCGAACTTGTTACATATAACTTGTTCATATATATATATATATCCTGCTTCGAACTTGTTCCTGTACCTGACCCTGATCTGCATGTCGCGGACAACTTGTTTCAAGTGAGATTCTCCTGATCTCAGTTCCTGCGGACGGTCTCCGGGGCACCGGGCTGATCCGATCCGGACAGGAACCCCTGTTAGTCTGCCTGCTTCGGGCAGAATGGTGTGTAGCGCCTGTGAACTTATCCTTCACGCCATTCTTGCTCACAGACTAAGTAGCCGCCTGACTCGAAAGGAATGATCTGTAGCGCTCCTGATCCATGCGTTGCATTCATTTCCTTTTATGTGCTACACTGGTCCTTTATGGCTATGCCAGCGACTCCTGTTCATATAGATAAGTCATCCTCGCTGAGCAGCTATCCGCATGCGAGTCATTGCATCGCATCGACTAAACACCTGAACGATAATGTTATAAAATGACCCTCGTGCTTGCATATGCTTGCCTCCTGAATGTTTATACATACCTCTGCTCGAATTAACAATGTTGCCTTAATGTTGCCTTGGACAGGGAAGAGATGGTAAGTTGGTAAGTCTCACCGTGTTTCCTCTCATGTTGCACGGTGCACTGCCCGACACGATAAGCTATTCAATGTTTGCATAAAACTGATCCTAAGGCAACTAGAAAGACAACTTAATAGTTGTGCACGGAACCTGTATTACGTGTTTGGATTTGTCGAGCGGGCGAGTAGCTTCCCCACCAGTGCATTCAATGTACTGATAATCCACCAGTTTGATATGCAGGGTGCGGGAGAACCTCGTGCGGTGCGGACGACTCCTTCGTGCGTGCTAAGGCCAGGAGTTCCCTCTGAAGCCTTGCAACGGTGCGTCCGGGACTGAAGCTCTTATACAAGACATAGGTTGTGAACATCGCCTGACCATCGCCTGTACAATCATTCCAAATTGTAGCCACTTGGCACGCTTTTACTGTTTCAGAGAGAGAGGCTTGAGCGACTTGTAATCTCGGCTATACGCCGCATGTAATACATGTTTTATATCAATAAAGAGATTACTTTACTTTTTTCTATGCTTTTGCTATATTTGTCGACTCAGTGAACCTGTTACCGATCGCCTATGCGTTCATGACTCCGCTGCACTCGGATAATCTGTGCGACTCTGTGGCTTAGAACTCTTGCCGCCAGCCAATGAACCATGGCCTTGCACGGGCGTGGCTCACGCTCGTGCGGCATCACGCCCGGATGGGTTAAGCGATCGTTCCGCGGGAGCGCTGGCGAGGGTGATTCCCGCCTAGCGGGAATGGCCGATTTGCCTGCGGGAGATCTGGGCGTGACAGGATGGTATCAGAGCCTGGCTTCTACGCCTTTGGACTTCGATTCGATATCTCTGTTTCAAAAGCTCGTTCGTGGGTTATGTGCACGCTCTCTCTCAATGCCTCGATGGGATGTTCCAACAATAAGTCTAAATACTTTCAAAATACGTTTTGATTGATATGATTGCCTTTCTGGTTGTATGCTGCGAGTGGCCTTTGTGCCAACCTGTGCGAACCCTTGAGAGTATCGCTAGTAGCTTGTCCGATTTTTACTAACCCTAAGTTTGGTTGAATACGTCTATTCGAGGGACGCCTTGAACTAGTGCACCATCCAAGACTTAAGAAAAGGTGAAACTCGAGTGCTGAGACTTCGCTATCACTGAGCTGGTTGACGTGTTCACACTAAAAATGCATGTCGAAGGTGCGCACGATCCAGTCTAAGCGATATGCTGATTTCGACGCTTGTGCAAGTGATGATCCAAATGAACAAGTGCAATGACTTGTCTAGGATTGCCTCAACCCTAGATTACTGCTTGTCCTTAGTAAGTCTCGAGGACGAGACTTTTTCTAAGTTGGATAGGATGTAACACCCCGTTCCGCTCAAGCGGACTGCCGTCTAAATCGGCAATCGTGCAGCTGTCCCGACCTGCTTTGCCTCGATCAAGAAGCAAAGGATATCCAGACTTGTCCCTACAGGAATCCGGCTTAGGCTTTCAGAGGCTCGCTCAGGCGTATCGCTCTACCGAGGCGAATCATCGCTAAGGTGGGTGGCTACGGTGAACTTGTCTTTGCTTAGCCAGCACACATAAAATCTGGAATATTCATGCTAGTCGCTAGGTGAATCACCCCTGCATGATAATAAATCCAACGCACCTAGCTAAGGGAATAATCCTAACTTGTATTGCTTGCTAGAACATGGAAATGAAATACTGCTTATACTCAGACCCTCGCATGCTAAGTCCCTTGACGGTTTCATCTCTCGGACTACCTTCGGGCCCGAGCAAACGTGCTGATTATGTTCCTTAGAACGCATGCTTGTCTGCTTGAATGTTACCGTATTTTCATGCAAACCCCGGAAGACTACTACGTAGTCGTTCCGTGCCTGAATGAACCTGCAAGTATCCGGGACCGTTAGGTCACCAAGATAATTCCTGAACCAGGGAATCTGCGCCCTGAATAAATGTTTCCCTGAATCATAGCTCGTGGAGCAAACTACTAAATCAACGTTCCTGCCACAACAAGTTCATATATATATACTGACTCGAACTTGTTACATATAACTTGTTCATATATATATATATATCCTGCTTCGAACTTGTTCCTGTACCTGACCCTGATCTGCATATCGCGGACAACTTGTTTCAAGTGAGATTCTCCTGATCTCAGTTCCTGCGGACGGTCTCCGGGGCACCGGGCCGATCCGATCCGGACAAGAACCCCTGTTAGTCTGCCTGCTTCGGGCAGAATGGTGTGTAGCGCCTGTGAACTTATCCTTCACGCCATTCTTGCTCACAGAATAAGTAGCCGCCTGACTCGAAAGGAATGATCTGTAGCGCTCCTGATCCGTGCGTTGCATTCATTTTCTTTTATGTGCTACACTGGTCCTTTATGGCTATGCCAGCGACTCCTGTTCATATAGATAAGTCATTCTCGCTGAGCGGCTATCCGCATGCGAGTCATTGCATCGCATCGACTAAACACCTGAACGATAATGTTATAAAATGACCCTCGTGCTTGCATATGCTTGCCTCCTGAATGTTTATATATGCCTCTGCTCGAATTAACAATGTTGCCTTAATGTTGCCTTGGACAGGGAAGAGATGGTAAGTTGGTAAGTCTCGCCGTGTTTCCTCTCATGTTGCACGGCGCACTGCCCGACACGATAAGCTATTCAATGTTTGCATGAAACTGATCCTAAGGCAACTAGAAAGACAACTTAATAGTTGTGCACGAAACCTGTATTACGTGTTTGGATTTGTCGAGCGGGCGAGTAGCTTCCCCACCAGTGCATTCAATGTACTGATAATCCACCAGTTTGATATGCAGGGTGCAGGAGAACCTCGTGCGGTGCGGACGCCTCCTTCGTGCGTGCTAAGGCCAGGAGTTCCCTCTGAAGCCTTGCAACAGTGCGTCCGGGACTGAAGCGCTTATACAAGACATAAGTTGTGAACATCGCCTGACCATCACCTGTGCAATCATTCCAAATTGTAGCCACTTGGCACTCTTTTACTGTTTCAGAGAGAGAGGCTTGAGCGACTTGTAATCTCGGCTATACGCCGCCTGTAATACATGTTTCATATCAATAAAGAGATTACTTTACTTGTTTCTATGCTTCCGCTATATTTGTCGACTCAGTGAACCTGTTATCGATCGCCTATGCGTTCATGACTCCGCTGCACTCGGACAATTTGTGCGACTCTGTGGCTTAGAACTCTTGCCGCCAGCCAATGAACCATGGCCTTGCACGGGCATGGCTCACGCTCGTGCGGCATCATGCCCGGATGTGTTAAGCGATCGTTCCGCGGGAGCGCTGGCGAGGGTGATTCCCGCCTAGCGGGAACGACCGATTTGCCTGCGGGAGATCGGGGCATGACAGGATGGTATCAGAGCTTGGCTTCTACGCCTTTGGACTTTGATTCGATATCTCTGTTTCAAAAGCTCGTTCGTGGATTATGTGCACGCTCTCTCTCAATGCCTCGATAGGATGTTCCAACAATAAGTCTAAATACTTTCAAAATATGTTTTAATTGATATGATTGCCTGTCTGGTTGTATGCTGCGAGTGGCCTTTGTGCCAACCTGTGCGAACCCTTGAGAGTATCGCTAGTAGCTTGTCCGATTTTTACTAACCCTAAGTTTGCTTGAATGCATCTATTCGAGGGACGCCTTGAACTAGTGCACCATCCAAGACTTAAGAAAAGGTAAAACTCGAGTGCTGAGACTTCGCTATCACTGAGCTGGTTGACGTGTTCACACTAGAAATGCATGTCGAAGGTGCGCACGATCCAGTCTAAGTGATATGCTGATTTCGACGCTTGTGCAAGTGATGATCCAAATGAACAAGTGCAACGACTTGTCTAGGATTGCCTCAACCCTAGATTACTGCTTGTCCTTAGTAAGTCTCGAGGACGAGACTTTTTCTAAGTTGGGTAGGATGTAACACCCCGTTTTGCTCAAGCGGACTGCCGTCTAAATCGGTAATCGTGCAGCTGTCCCGACCTGCTTTGCCTCGATCAAGAAGCAAAGGATATCCAGACTTGTCCCTACAGGAATCCGGCTTAGGCTTTCAGAGGCTCGCTCAGGCGTATCGCTCTACCGAGGCGAATCATCGCTAAGGTGGGTGGCTACGGTGAACTTGTCTTTGCTTAGCCAGCACACATAAAATCTAGAATATTCATGCTAGTCGCTAGGTGAATCACCCCTGCATGCTAATAAATCCAACGCACCTAGCTAAGGGAATAATCCCAACTTGTATTGCTTGCTAGAACTTGGAAATGAAATACTGCTTATACTCAGACCCTCGCATGCTAAGTCCCTTGACGGTTTCATCTCTCGGACTACCTTTGGGCCCGAGCAAACGTGCTGATTATGTTCCTTAGAACGCATGCTTGTCTGCTTGAATGTTACCGTGTTTTCATGCAAACCCCGAAAGACTACTACGTAGTCGTTCCGTGCCTGAATGAACCTGCAAGTATCCGGGACCGTTAGGTCACCAAGATAATTCCCGAACCAGGGAATCTGTGCCCTGAATAAATGTATCCCTGAATCATAGCTCGTGGAGCAAACTACTGAATTAACGTTCCTGCCACAACAAGTTCATATATATATATACTGACTCGAACTTGTTACATATACTTGTTCATATATATATATCCTGCTTCGAACTTGTTCCTGTACCTGACCCTGACCTGCATGTCGCGGACAACTTGTTTCAAGTGAGATTCTCCTGATCTCAGTTCCTGCGGAAGGTCTCCGGGGCACCGGGCCGATCCGATCCGGACAGGAACCCCTGTTAGTCTGCCTGCTTCGGGCAGAATGGTGTGTAGCGCCTGTGAACTTATCCTTCATGCCATTCTTGCTCACAGACTAAGTAGCCGCCTGACTCGGAAGGAATGATCTGTAGCGCTCCTGATCCGTACGATGCATTCATTTCCTTTCATATGCTACACTGGTCCTTTATGGCCATGCCAGCGACTCCTGTTCATATAGATAAGTTATCCTCGCTGAGCGGCTATCCGCATGCGAGTCATTGCATCGCATCGACTAAACACCTGAACGATAATGTTATAAAATGACCCTCGTGCTTGCATATGCTTGCCTCCTGAATGTTTATACATGCCTCTGCTCGAATTAACAATGTTGCCTTAATGTTGCCTTGGACAGGGAAGAGATGGTAAGTTGGTAAGTCTCGCCGTATTTTCTCTCATGTTGCACGACGCACTGCCCGACACGATAAGCTATTCAATGTTTGCATGAAATTGATCCTAAGGCAACTAGAAAGACAACTTAATAGTTGTGCACGGAACCTGTATTACGTGTTTGGATTTGTCGAGCGGGCGAGTAGCTTCCCCACCAGTGCATTCAATGTACTGATAATCCACCAGTTTGATATACAGGGTGCGGGAGAACCTCGTGCTGTGCGGACGCCTCCTTCGTGCGTGCTAAGGCCAGGAGTTCCCTCTGAAGCCTTGCAACGGTGCGTCCGAGACTGAAGCGCTTATACAAGACATAAGTTGTGAACATCGCCTGACCATCGCCTGTACAATCATTCCAAATTGTAGCCACTTGGCACGCTTTTACTGTTTCAGAGAGAGAGGCTTGAGCGACTTGTAATCTCGGCTATACGCCGCCTGTAATACATGTTTTATATCAATAAAGAGATTACTTTACTTGTTTCTATACTTCCGCTATATTTGTCGACTCAGTGAACCTGTTACCGATCGCCTATGCGTTCATGACTCCGCTGCACTCGGACAATCTGTGCAACTTTGTGGCTTAGAACTCTTGCCGCCAGCCAATGAACCATGGCCTTGCACGGGCGTGGCTCACGCTCGTGCGATATCACGCCCGGATGGGTTAAGCGATCGTTCCGCGGAAGCGCTGGCGAGGGTGATTCCCGCCTAGCGGGAATGGCCGATTTGCCTGCGGAAGATCGGGGCGTGACAGTAATCTAGGGTTGAGACAATCCTAGACAAGTCGTTGTACTTGTTCATTTGGATATTCACTTGCACAAGCTTCGAAATCAGCATATCGCTTAGACTGGATCGTGCGCACTTTCGAAGGTACCCTCTAGCGTGAACACGTCAACCAGCTCAGTGATAGCGAAGTCTTAGCACTCGAGTTTCACCTTTTTTAAGTCTTGGATGGTGCACTAGTTCAAGGAGTCCCTCGAATAGATGCATTCAACCGAACAAGCTACTAGCGATACTCTCAGGGGTTCGCACAGGTTGGCACAAAGGCCACTCGCAGCATACAACCAGACAAGCAATCATATCAATCAAAACGCATTTTGAAAGTATTTAGACTTATTATTGGAATATCCCATCGAGGCATTGAAAGAGAGCATGCACATAACCCACGAACGAGCTTCCGAAACAGAGATATCGAATCGAAGTCCAAAGGCGTAGAAGCCAGGCTCTGATACCAACATGTCACGCCCCGATCTCCCGCAGGCAATCGACCGTTCCCGCTAGGCGGGAATCACCCTCGCCAGCGCTCCCGCGGAACGATCGCTTAACCCATCCGGGCGTGATGCCGCACGAGCGTGATCCACGCCCGTGCAAGGCCATGGTTCATTGGCTGGCGGCAAGAGTTCTAAGCCACAGAGTCGCACAGATTGTCCGAGTGCAGCGGAGTTTAGGAACGCATAGCGATCGATAACAGGTTCACTGAGTCGACAATATAGCGGAAGCATCGAAACAAGTAATCTCTTTATTGATATGAAATATGTGTTACAGGCGGCGTATAGCCGAGATTACAAGTCGCTCAAGCCTCTCTCTCTGAAACTGTAAAAGCGTGCCAAATGGCTACAACTGTGGAATGATTGTACAGGCGATGTTCAGGCGATGTTCATAACTTATGTCTTGTATATGTGCTTCAGTCCCGGACGTACCGTTGCAAGGCTTCAGAGGGAACTCCTGGCCTTAGCACGCACGTTGGAGGCGTCCGCACCGAACGAGGTTCTCCCGCACCCTGCATATCAAATTGGTGGATTATCAGTACATTGAATGCACTGGTGGGGAAGCTACTCGCCCGCTCGACAAATCCAAACACGTAATACAGGTTCTGTGCACAACTATTAAGTTGTCTTTCTAGTTGCCTTAGGATCAGTTTCATGCAGATAAGGAATAGCCTAACGTGTCGGGCAGTGCGCCGTGCGATGTTAGAGGAAACACGGCGAGACTTACCAACTTACCATCTCCTTCCCTGTCCAAGGCGACCATTTAGGCAAACAGTATAAATTCGAGCAGAGGCATGTATAAACATTCAGGAGGCAAGCATATGCAAACATGAGGGTCATTTTAACATGATCGTTCAGGTTTTTAGTTGTTCTTGATACGATGCAGTGACTCGCACGCGGATAGCCGCTAAGCGAGGATGACTTATCTATATGAACACGGTCGCTGGCAAAGCCATTATGGACACTAGTCTTAAACGAGAGTAGTTTGCAACGAAAGTACAGTGGGTGCTACAAGCCATCTCGTTTAGTACAGTAGACTATACAGTAAGTTCAGCCATGGAGCGGATGGTATGCAGCGAAAGAACGGTAGGTGCTGCACACTATCTCGTCCAGTACAGTTGGCTGAAATAGTGGAGTTCCATCCGGATCGGAGCGGCCCCAGTACCCCGGAGACCGTCCGTGGAACTATGCCTCGTTTCCGAGTTGTCCGCGACATGCAGGTCAGGGTCAGGGTCAGTTTCCCCTTTATTAGATACTCGAGTACTGTAGAACAGGAGTACAGTGGTACAGTGGTACAGTGGTACAGTAGAACAGTAGTACAGTGGTACAGTATTACAGGAGATGTTTGAATCATGATTCTGTACAGTGATTACTTGTCTTGATGCATTCCCCTGGTTCGGGGATGCCTTGGGTGACCTAGCGGTCCCGGATACCTGCAGGAACATTCAGGCACGGAACGACTACGTAGTAGTCTTCCGGGGTTTGGATGCAAACACGGTAACATTCAAGTAGACAAGCATGCGTTTCTAGGTACATAAGCAGGCACGTTGCTCGGGCCCGAAGGTAGTCCGAGAGATGAAACCGTTAAGGGACTTAGCATGCGAGGGTCTGAATATAAGCAGTATTTCCTTTTCCATGTTCTAGAAAGCAATATGGGTTGGGATTATTCCCTTAGCTAGGTGCGTTGGATTTATTAGCATGCAGGGGGTGATTCACCTAGCGACTAGCATAAACATTCCAGATTTTATGTGTGCTGGCTAAGCAAAGACAAGTTCACCGTAGCCACCCACCTTAGCGATGATTCGCCTCGGTAGAGCGATACGTCTGAGCGAGCCTCTGAAAGCCTAAGCCGGATTCCTGTAGGGACAAGTCTGGATATCCTTTGCTTCTTGATCGAGGCAAAGCGGGTCGGAACAGTTGCACTTTTGCCGATTGAGTCGGCAGTCCGTTAGAACGGAACGGGGTGTTACAATCAGCTCAGTAGTCTCCAACAACAAGGGTTGAGCACAAGCAAGGTAGTGGTTTAGCTAGGTAGTTAAGATGGTTAGTAGTTTATTGTTAGTATAGTTAGTATAGCTAGATAGTTAGTTATATACTTGTTAGTTTAGTAGTTAGATAGATATATTAGTACTGTTAGTTATGTTGTATTATATTGATATGTATTATAGGGTAAGTTAGTAGGTATTGTTTTGATATGTATCATTTGTTAGTAGTTAGTAGTATTTAATAATTAGTATATGTTTGGCATATAATTTAGTATATGGGGGTTAGCTATATATTAGCTATACGCATTATGATTTGAATTACCTTGGGATATTAAGGTAATGCAAGGGTAATGGGTCGATACTCAAGGTATTGGGTTTAAGTATCGAAATAGGTATGTAGGTAGTGAGATACGCTTTGGTTCAAAGCCAAGGTATCCTATTTGCATTAGATAGATAAGGTATTATATGTATGTCTTGTATATATATATATATATATATATATATATATATATATATATATATATATTACTTTTTTCATATTAAAAGCTTGCATATCCTATGATACGGCCTTTTGTGTGTCTCCTAGTATCTTAGATGAGCTAGTGTGGCCTAGTTTCATAGTGTTTTGACCTAATATCCTAGAGTTGGACTCATACGACCTAGAAATAACCGGTTTGACCTAGTTTGACTGTTTTGACTTAGAAATGGCTTTATGACCTAGAATTGAAACAATTTAACTTATTTTTATTCCAGAACCTTGTATTGATGCAACATACTATATATAGGTCTGTGTGACACCAGCTTGGGCATCGAGAGACACACCTTGCTTAGGACTTCAGGCAAGTATATATCTTTGTTAGTTTTCAATTCATAATAGTATATATATCTCATGTTCTAGAACTGTATACTTGATGACACAGTGGTTTCACGGACTGGTACTACATGGATCCCGTCAGGAGATGTTATCCCCTTCCGTGTTCAGTAGGTACTCCTGCACATGTATCTCATCGTGTGTATTGTGTATTGATTATTACATTTCGTGTTCACACACTGCTCGTGTTCAGTATGCTTATTCGTGTACATATATTGCTCGTGTTCAGTGTGATTATATTCGTGTACACCCACTACTCGTGTTCAGTGGTCATATTCGTGTTCGTAATGTGTCGTGATTAAATCCATTGATATTAGTTGGGGATGGGAGAGTAGGAGTTGATTATGTGATCAAAGCCCCATTGTTATTCGTGTACATACCAATTACATGCCATACTTATAATCGACTTACCTTATTGATCATGTTCAACCTAAACCGATCACATAATGAACTTGTATTATGAGGCACATTAGTTAGATTTCAGTTATTTCTTTATATTGCAGATATTTATATTGTTTCTTCTCTATTCCAGTATATTATGTGTTTCCTCTTGTTTATTTCATCCATATGTTTAGATATCTTGTATTCTTTTCTATTATCTGTTTTATATGCTCGATTATGTTATTAAAACTGCTTTCAGAGGTATGTACTTCGCTCCAATCCTGACTGGATATATTTTTTCAGATGATTGGCTCATAGATCAGTGTCCCATATTCTACGGGTCGCAGGACGGTGTACCTTTAGAGGATACTCCTGTAGACCAGGAGGACTTAGTTGCAGCGCCCGATGAGGTTTAGTTTTATGTTGGATTTGTATTAGACTATTATTGAGATTAATGACTTGTATATTATTTCAGACTTGTGGATTGTATCTTCTTTCTTTCCTTCGCTATTTTATTCATGCTTTATCTTCCTTAGTTCGCATTGTGATTGAGTTTAGTTACATTTGTGAGATACCATATTGTTTCTCCGTTTGGAGTTGAGATGATTGACATGTACCATATTTATATTGTTGACATGTTAGTTAGTTAGAGTTGACCCAGACAGCGTTCTACCGCTGATTCCGCGGCGTAGGTTGGACGTACCCACGTACTAGTGTCCGAATATCTGTGTGTGGGTCGTGACATATTTTTAATGGTGGCCCATGTAGGTCATTCTATCTAGAGTCGCAATTAGAACGATATCGTAGTAGTGCTCGCCTAGAGTACTGTTACGAGCCTGCTTTAGGAAATATGATTTAGGCTGAAAATTTACTCAATCACAACTAGAAAATAATCCCAATAACTGTTTGCAATCATTATCTATTGAATATTTACTTTACTTTGAATAAAATATATTCTTTTTTAATGATATCGTATCATATTCAATATTGATTTTTTTGTTCAATCTATCTTTAGGATGCCGTCGAAGATACGTTTCCAGCGCTCATGTGCCGCGACGGCATGGTCAGTCACTTCATCACCTATGAGGGCAGCACCCTCAAACGATGTTTCAACACATATATTTTGGAGGTTAGCTTCACTAGTCCAGGTGGACGTATCTGCAATAGCTATCAGAGGTGCTCAACCTCCGGTACAGAGGACAACGCAGACAGTTTTCGGGGATCTTTTACCCCTACCACCCGTAGTCGATTAGATGCAGATATTCGTGCTCTTTCAGAAGATAATGGATCCGCAGCAGCGTCAGTCAAAGGTCCTGTGACAGAGCGTGGAGAATGCTCACCAGATCACGCTCGCAGCAGTTGAGAGAGCTACCTTAGTCCAGCCACAGACGGCACCACCTTAGTTTACCCCGCAACAGCCAAGTCCTGGGACCATCATATACTTCAAGAGGACTGGGCCGAAGGACTTTAAGGGCACAAAAGGGATCCTTTATGCTGATGATTGGATCGAAGATATCGAGCAGAACCTGCGGCTGGTGCAGATTCCACAGAGGTTACAGATAGAGGTAGCAGGGTGCATGATGTTCGACATTGCATTGACCTGGTTCAAGACGGACCCCAGGATCTTAGTACCAGGACTTACTTGGGAAGCTTTCAAAGAGCTCTTCAAGGAAAAGTTCTTTCCAGATGTGGCTCTGACATCTCTAGAGAGCTAGTTCCAGTACCTCGTTTAGGGAGGTATATCGGTAGATGAGTATGCGGCAGAGTATTGCAGACTAGGTCGCTTTGTGGAGTGGCAGAACCTCAAAGGAAGAGCCAGGAATTTTAAAAAGGGCCTGAATCGGGAGGTCAAATCCCACACAAACGGAGATCCTACTACTACTACTACTACTACTACTACTACTACTACTACTTTCGAGAAGATTTGGGACAGGCACAACGGGCATAGGATGATTTAGAGCTTGGCTCTAAGAGGCCCAGGGACACAGGAAGATCCAGTACCAACACGGGTCTAATAAAAAGGCCTTATTTCTAACAACAACATTGGAGGTACTTCCAGCATCCGAGGCAGCAGTATTACGGACCAGCTAGAGCGTAGGCACATCAGATGCACCAGATTCAGAGGCCAGTTATTTCTTGCACTTTCTGTAAGAAGCAATAACATAGATGAGATGCATGCAGGATAAGATTGGGCCAATGCTTATTCTGTGGATCAGGAGACCATCAATTGCGGGCTTGTCCTAAAGTCCCAACTAGTCACTCTGGGCGAAGCTTAGGCATAGAGAGCACCCGCGAGACCACCAACATGACAACAGAGAGGAACTCTACCATCGCAACAACAACAATTTGCTCAGTACCAGCAGCAGTAGAGAGGTTCTTAGCGACAGGGGCGAGCTTTTGCCTTAACCGTCAAGGAGGAGGAGGCAGTCGATGATGTTATCTCAGGTTCAGTCTATTTTGATTCTTTTCCAGCTCATACTTTATTTGATTTCGGCGTTTCTTATAGTTTTGTATCTGTATCTTTTGCTCTGAGACATCATCTTGAGTCTGAACCGTTGGCAAGGACTTGCAAGATCACGACCAGGGGTGGAATTATCCTAGTCAGTGATGTTTGCAAGGACCGAAGAGTTTTTTTGGGAGACCGAGAGTTGGGCGTATGTCTACTCATAATGTCATTTCTGAGCTACGATATAGTACTCGGGATGGATTGGTTGAGTGGGCATATTGCTAATATCGATTATCGTGGAGATAGAGTTTTGTTTCAGGTGCCAGGAGAGCCAGAGTTTGAGTTCGTCAAAGGAGCAGCAGAGCATGGCGAAGGTGACTTCTATTGAGCTTTGGTAGAAGAGCATGAGCCGCCACATCCTTGATTGCAGAGTATATGGACGTCTTTCCGGAGGAGTTGTCAGAGTTGCCACCGGACAGAGATATGAAGTTCTCTATAGATTTGGTACCAGGCGCAGAGCCAATATCATAGCATATTTATAGAGTGAACAACAACGAACTGGCAGAGTTGAAGAAGCAGGTGGATGAGTTATAGGATAAGGGTTTCATCTGCTCTAGTTCATCACCATGGGGTGCTCCGATATTATTTATACCAAAGAAGAATGGGCCGGTATGCATGTGTATCGACTATAGGGCACTCAACAACCTCACTATCAAGAACAAATACTCATTCTCTCGGATTGACGATTTATTTGATCAGTTGAGCGGAGCGAAGGCATTCTCAAAGATAGACTTGAGGTTGGGGTACCACCAGGTAAAAGTGAAGAAGGAAGATATTTTGAAGTCAGCTTTCAGGACTCGGTTGGGAAATTTGGGTTCTTGGTGATGCCGTTTGGGTTGACCAATGTCCCAACAGTATTCATGAACATGATGAATAAGGGGTTTCATCAGTATTTGGATTACTTTGTGGTAGTCTTCATTGATGATATACTAATTTATTCGAAGACCCCGGAGGAGCATGAGCAGCATTTGAGGATAGTTCTTGAGACCCTCAGGAAGGAGAAGCTATATTGAAAGCTCTCTAAGTATGAGTTCTTCTTTGATAAGTTTAAATTCCTCGGACATGTGATTATAGGAGACGGAATCTCAGTAGACCCGAAGAAGATTTTAGCAGTTGAGTCATGGTCTAACCCGAGTTCAATAGCAGAGATCAGGAGTTTTCTTGGATTGGCAGACTATTATCGGAGATTTGTTCAGAATTTTTCCAGGCTTGCGGAGCCGATGACTAGCTTAACCAGGAAGGACGTAGATTTCATATGGACTGAGGATTGCCAGTCTGCTTTTGAGGAGCTGAAGAAGAGGTTGACTATAACTCTAATATTGACATTGCCATCGGGAGCAGAAAAATTTTCTATACACAGTGATGCATCGGGTAAGGGTTTGGGTTGTATGTTGTAGCAGAATGGGAAGGTGATTGCCTATGCTTCCAGGCAATTATGCCCGCATGAGAAGAATTACTCTACCCATGACTTGGAGTTAGCAACAGTTATTTTTCCTCTTAAATTATGGAAACATTATTTGTATGGAGAGAGAGATCTTTACAGACCACAAGAGCTTGAAGTATGTGTTTACACAAAAAGAGCTCAACATGAGGTAGCGGCGATGGTGGGAGTTGATGAAGGACTTCAATATTTCTTTGCAGTACCATCCAGGAAAGGCCAACGTAATCGTGGATGCCTTGAGCAGGTATCCGATGGCTATGTACTTGACGAGGGAAAGATATTTATTGGTCGATCTTGATAGTTTGGTTATCGAGGTATTAGTTCCTGGAGTTACAGCACAGATGTGGGGACTTCAGGTACAATTAGAGTTGATGGATCGGATCAGACTCGCACAGTTCGAGGATGACTCTCTAAGGAGCATCAGAGCACAGGTCGAGATAGGGTTGGCAGAGGACTTCAGTATTTCAGATGATGGATCATTGCGACATGGTACCAGATTGTGTGTGCCGAGTGGAGCATTGCCCGAAAAGATTCTTCATGAGGCATCGATCTTAGTACTCTATGCATCCAGTTGCCAACAAGATGTATAGTGATATGAGAGCATGTTTGGTGGTATGGTATGAAGCGAGAGGTAGCTAGCTTCGTATTCAGAAGTTTGGTTTGCCAGCAGGTAAAAGCGGAGAGACAGAGGCCAGGTGGATTGCTTCAGCCTTTACCCATTCCAGAGTTAAAGTGGGAGCATGTGACGATGGACTTTGTTTTAGCACTTCTACGTTCTCCAGGAGGTAAAGATGCGATTTGGGTTATCGTAGACAGGTTGACCAAATTAGCCCACTTTCTGCCATTCAAAGTGGGTACATCTACGGAGAAGCTCGCGGAGATGTATGTGCGTCAGATAGTCAGATTGTATGGAGTTCCGGTGAGCATAGTCTTGGATGGGATAGTTGATTCACGTCCCACTTCTGGAGGAGTTTGTAGGCTAGCTTGGGCGCTCAGCTCAAGTTCAGTACCGCATATCACCCTCAGACAGACGGACAGTCGGAGAGGACTATTCAGACTCTCGAGGATATGCTACGCACCTGTGTTTTGGATTTTGGAGGTTCTTGGGAGGATTATCTTTACTTGGTAGAGTTTTCTTATAACAACAGCTACCAAGCCAGTATCGAGATATCGCCATTTGAGGCGTTGTATGGACGGAGATGCCGCACTCCGTTATCATGGGATGATGTTGGTGAGAGAGCTTTATTGGGACCAGAGATGGTAGTGGATGCAGCTGAGAATGTAAAGCTCACCAGGGATAAATTTCAAGTAGCGCAGGACAGACAACGACATTGAGCCGATACCCACCGGAGACAATTGGAGTTTAAGATATAGATTTTGGTTTGTATTGCTTGTGATTGTTTGTTTTGTTAGAGTGCCAAGGTTGTGTTTCATGCTAGGTTGGCGGTCTGATTTTCTTGAGAATTTTTTCGACACGTGGCATGATTCGTTTTAATGGAGGCGGAAAGCTTAGTCCACGATTCATCAGACCTTTCAGTATTCTTGAGAGGGTCGGTGCAGTTGCTTACAGACTAGACTTACCATCTACATTGGAGGGAGTGCAAAATGTGTTTTACATATCGCAGCTGAGACGGTACGTGACAGATCCCAGTAATGTGTTGGATCACCCGGAGATAGAGGTGGGCCCTACTCTTAGCTATCCACAGCAGCCAGTTGAGATTATGGATCAGAGTGAGAAGGTGCTGAGGAACCAGACAATTCTTTTGGTGTGCGTCGCGTTGAGGCATCACTCGCCAAGAGAGAGTAACTGGGAGTGAGAGACTGAGATGCGCGAGCGATTTCCATATTTGTTCGAGCTGTGAGGTATAATTCTTTCGTGCATTATATTGATTGCTTTTGGTAGTTAGTTTCTTCCTTAATTTTGAGGACAAAATTTTTCTAAGGTGTGTAGGATTGTCACCCTCATATTTTCAATTAAGGGTAGTTTGGTAATTTGACATAGATATTTTTATTTTAGGAGTATTATATTAAAATATTATGCATGTATAATTATTTATTTATTGTATTATTTATTCATTATTAGATGCTAGATTATTTTAGACTTGTGTAGTGGACCTAACTAATTAATGTAGATGCATAAACCTAACATTTATTTTAGTTTAGATTGAGCCCAATAATTAGGCCCATTCATTAGGAGGATGAATTAACTAGTAAAACCATTAGACTAGAACCTTCCCTCCTTAATTAATTTCTTCATGAGAGGCCCCAAGAGGTGTTTTGGTTATTTCATAATAGCTTGGGAGAGGGGTTAGGGTCGGCAACCTTTAGGAGGAGAGAGAGTCTCTCTTCTCATTTTCTATTTCAATTAGATCTAGAAAATTTTCCCCCATCCATTTTCTTCATTCCCTTACCATTCCCTACTCAATTTCTTCTCAAATATTTTCCCTATTCCTCATTGGAGGCTACTACAATAAGGATCTACAAGGAGAAAGCAATGATCCAAAAGAAGGAGCTAAGATCTACAATTTGGAGGCTACATTCATCATTTAGAGATTTTTATTGGGAATCCATCTCCCAATAGGTATATTTCAATTTTCCCTCTCTTAGTAGACTCTAAATCTGATATTTAACCATAAGAAACCACCCCACATGCATAGGCCACCCATAGAAATTGGAATTAGGTTCATAGGAGGCCTATGGAGTAAGTTATGTGTGTTTTTGTGTCAATTTTGGGGGGATTCTGAGATTGGCATATGTGGTATTTGTCAATTGGTCAATTAGATCAAATAGCCATGTGTATGATTGTTTGTGACTAGTGTTGTATCCATAATTGGGTACGTGTAGGCCGTATCTCGTCAATTTGGCGATATAGATTTTTTTGAGAGTTTTCCTCCGACACGGAAATTTGTGCATGTCACTTCTTGACACAGACACGTAATTGATAAATTTATTATTTGTATTGTGCATAATTACTATTTTAGATTTTTTTGTGTCCTTCAGGATACGTTTGGTTGTGTGGTGGAGCCGTATCGCAAGCGTATCATAGAATAAGTGTGATACAGGTGCGGTGCACTTCACGTGTTTGTTTCATTGCTTCATAATGCATGTGACTTGTGCATATATTAGATATAATATAAGTGTGTATGTTTATATATATATATACATATATTGATATATCTATAAGTGTATATGTGTATCTATATGTATATATATGTTGAATATATATATATATGTATATATGTATGAGTGATATATCTATATGTGTATCAGTGTTGTATATATATGTTTATATATGTATAGTTGAGAGTGTATATATATAGGTTGATTTATATATATATATATATATATATATAT
Organism: Iris macrosiphon; assembly: GCA_036927795.1. Classification (NCBI taxonomy): domain Eukaryota; kingdom Viridiplantae; phylum Streptophyta; class Magnoliopsida; order Asparagales; family Iridaceae; genus Iris; species Iris macrosiphon. The sequence continues at coordinate 110,440,586 of JAYESA010000010.1, read as the reverse complement.
ATATATATATATATATATATATATATATATATATATATGTGAGTGTGCTTATAGTGTTTGTGAGTGTTGTGAGTTGTGTGTGAGTGTGTGGCAGTATCGAGATGCTCGGGACAGAGAGGGTGTAGGAACAATTCAGTGTGGCATTCAGGTCAGTTTTACTAAGTAGCAAGCAGCGCCCAGCAAGAGTAACTATGCATCAATGTGCTGTGAGCAACACTGAGTAGAGGCATCGAGCCACTGAGCAGTATGCTTAGCACGGGCAGCCCAGAGCAGTGCATCAATGTATCAACCTCAACACTGAGCATACAGCAGGAGCAGTGCATCAACTGTAGTGTGAGCATTTCACCCAGCAGCCCGATATCAGCACAGTGGCAGCAACCACATCAATGTAGCCGGAGGAAGTTTCAGTAACAGAAAGGTATCAACAGAGGGATCAACAACCTATCAGTAAACCTGTAGCAGCCAACTGTATTAGTAGTATCAGCAACTGAAGGGTATCAGCTTAGTAGTCTCCAACAGTAAGGGTTGAGCACAGGCAAGGTAGTGGTTTAGCTAGGTAGTTAAGATGGTTAGTAGTTTATTGTTAGTGTAGTTAGTATAGCTAGATAGTTAGTTATATACTTATTAGTTTAGTAGTTAGATAGATATATTTATACTTGTTAGTTATGTAGTATTACATGGATATGTATTATAGGGTAAGTTAGTAGGTATTGTATTGATATGTATCATATATTAGTAGTTAGTAGTATTTAATAGTTAGTATATATTTGTGTCATGACCCGTACCCGAAATTTGGGGGACGAGTACGTGTGTACGTCCAGCCTACGCCGCAGCATTGGCGGTAGAATGCTGTCTAGGTCGCAATACTATCTAGTCAATCTCACACGAGTATCCAACTCCATAAGGAGACACAGATATCACAATATAATATGTAAATACTCAATCATAGAACTAAGCATGATAAGTAACAAAGACAATAAACAAAATGCAACACAAGTCTAAACAAAATAGTTTAACTCAAACAATAACATCCAAGTCTCAAAGTAGACTGAAAAGAAATCTGGTACCATATACTGCTAAAAAAAACTAACTGAATAACTAATGATCCTGGCTAGACCTCCCGGAATCACACCTGGCTACAAGGTCCAAGGCTGCAGCTACTCTCCCTGTGGTCCATAATATGCCGGACACCGGTTCTCTAAGTCGCAGTCTGGAAAAATATTTCCAGTCAGGATGGAGCGAAGTACAACCCAAATAACAGTTCTAGGTAATGACAAGGACTATAAAACAATAAATAGATTATGCTATATACTGAGAGAAACAATAAATAGATGCAATGAAAATAGTAAAAAGAACAGATAATAGGCAATATCGTATAGTTAGTGCATATATGAAATAAAGAGAAAGAACTACAATATCATATACGGGGTAATGTAGTATATGAACTGAAATGGAGAACTGTAATTATTCTAAGTGTTTGAAATAGTAGTTTTGAAATGTGATCAGTATAGAAACTTGTACGATAGCTACATGGCCTGCCTAATCATACGTGAGGTGTATGATTAACACTAATAATATTTTACACTTGTACGATAGGGATTTGATCAAATCTCTCACTAGCAATTTTCCCGTCCCCAACTAGTACAGTGATCCAACCATGACACGTCATGATACAAGATCAATGTCCAATATATCATGTACAATATCTAATATCAATGTCTAATATCAATGTCGTGTACAATGTCAATACGATAACCAATGTCTAATATCAATGTCTAATCTCATGACTACAGATCCAATCTATATACTAGTTTGTGTAGCACAGTGTCAAGAATCAGATGTAACATTTCCAATTACTTGAATTATAGAAATTATCAAATAACAAAAATTATCAAAGAATGTACTCGCCTGTGGTCCTTAGCTGGCAATACCAATGTACTGCTCCTAAATTCTCGCAGAACAATCCAATGGTCCTATATATATTAATAATATAATATAATACAGCATCAGTCGTTACACTAGCACACATGCAAACATAATTTTACTGAACTCAGAGGCTATGCTAGGGGTGATACTGGTCAACTAGCAGGGTCAAGTGTGCGTCTAAATGCATGGGTGTCATGTCCTCGAATGTTGTGATAATCAGACAGTCAACTCACTAACACCTAGGGTCATGCAAATACATATAAATACGGGACACCCACAATTATCATTTATGGTCATACAAAATATATATATTACAGTCATACACATTACTAGCAATCAAATTCCCACAAAATATATTTATCAACCTAATTATTATACACACACGCACGCACACGCACACTAGTCATTAGGTTCACTAACACAGGGTCCTATGTCAACTAAACTGTCATGAAGCAATTCTAATCCTAATTATTATTCATATATGCACACACACACACACAATCATAAAAGGGAGGCAAGTCGAACCTGCGCATTAGCGTGAACGTGCACGAGGTCGAGCGTGACTGCTGCAGGTCATCTCTGGCGAGGTGAGATGGGTCGACGACGACGACAACGATGATGATGATGGTGATGATGATGCCGAGGCTGCCGGAGGGGAGAGGCTCGGCGAGGTTGCTGTGACAAGGACGGGGGCGGACTGTGGAAGAGGAGGAGAACGATGAGGCTGTTGTGGAGTGGAGGCGAGGTCGAACAGGCGGTCGGGTCAGGGGGTTATCCGGTCGGAGAAGATGACCGCGGGGTTGAGGGGAAGTCGGCTGTTCAGTCGGGTGGAGGAGATCGGGGTTCAGGCTATGATCTGAGATGGGAGAAGAAGAAGAAGTCAGGGTCGGCTGTAGAAGTTCAGGCGAGGGGTGGAGAACGGTGGGGTCTACTCGGTGGAGATGGTCGTGGAAGTCGGAGACGGTGCTGTTGGGGTTGTGTCGTGGTGGTGGGGACTCAGGGTGGTCCGGAGGAAGTCGGGCCGGTGATGGCTGATGAAGGCGGTCGTGGAGGAGATAAAGAAGAAGATGGTGGTGGTTCTGCCAGGTAGATATCGTGTGCCGGCGGTGATGTAGATGATAGAGGTGCTCGGGGAGGACTGCTCGGTGGTCGGGTAAAGGCCGGAGATGAGGACCGGTAAGGGATGGTTGTGGCGGCTGATAGCGGGGCTCGACAATCATGGCTGTGTCGTGATGATGGTCGACGACCAGTTGCTGTGAGGTGAGTGGTCCTGACCGGAGGAGATGGGCGTAGAAGAGGGGGCTACTGTCGAGGGAAGAATTCAGGCGGGTGGATCGATGAGGATGAGTCGAGGGGATCCGGCGGCTTGCTCGGCGGGGTCGACTGCTCTGTTGCAGTGGCAGACTGGTCCGGCCGGAAGGAGGGAAGAAGGGAAGAATGGAAGAAGATGATGGTTTAGGTTTTGGGTTGAGTTTTGGTTTGTTGGTGGTGGTGATGAAAATATGGAGAAAAAGGTGATTATATATGTATGTGGAGAAATAGGGTGATGTTGCCCTAGGGATTTTGGCCGGTTTGGCACTCCTTGGGATGGGGTTTGCTTTTTTGGGAAAGGGGTCATGATGAGGGATTACATATTGGAAAGTGTGTGTGGTGAGGATAATGCTCCAATTTGAATGAATGGCCAAGATTAAACATGAAGAAAAGTATCTAATCAAAAGGAGAGAGAGAGAGATAGTTGGATCGGTCAATGAGGGAGGGGGTTGGTTCTTCATGTGCCTTGACCAATAGGATGGTGATACCTTATTGCACTTTTGCATAAAAGTCCTCCACAATTAGAAAATTGCATAGAAAGTTGGATTTTTAGATTGAATGAGGAAAAATACCATGTTTGGTGTGATGTAATGGTTAAAAAGGGTGTGTGGTGTTTAGTATGAGTCTTGAGGGTGTGAATGGGAATTTGGTTTGGTGTTAGGTCTAGTTTTGGGTTAAGTTGGGTCCTTACACCAATTTAATTAAAATTAATGTAATCGGTGTTCTAAAATTAATTGAAAGTGCATGGGGTTAAAATTAGGTGGGACACAAGTGTCATGGACGTAGAAGACTCAGAATAGAATATGATCATAATTTGGTTTGCACAAAATGGGTTGAGATTGTGTCTCCAATTTCGATTGGAACGCACAAAGATACAAAATTGGATTTATTTGGAATTTAAAAATAACGTCTGCGATGAATATTGTGCGACTAAAATGAAGCATAAGAGAGCATATTTATAAGTTACACAAAGGTAATAATGGAAGACGGACACGTCTAGGACATGGGTGCAAAATTTGTTGGAAGGCAAAAACTAGTGTAGCGCTCCAAATATCAAAGCAACGGTAAGGTACAACAATCAAATAAAATCACAATAATAATTTATAACCTCAATATTTAATCCCAAAAATTACTAATTAAAATCCATAACCCTATAATTTGGTGAGGGGTTCATCTAGTGGGCTTCTAGGTCTAGTCTACTAGATCGTACATTAAAGAACACTATACATATAACATATATATATACACATATCAGGCAATTATTTAAAAATAAATATACACAATACTTAAAATATATAAAATGATAAAATTACCCTATTTTAGGATGTGGTAGTGACAAGTCTACATTCTTTAGAAAAATTTCGTCCTCAAAATTTAAGGTCCTCAATAGTTGTATTTATTTATTTATTTATTTTACCATCAAAATTTAAATTCATCAATCCGTATAATCATGAAGTAAATCCATTTTGTTATTTTACAAAATTTTAAAATTCTATAATTATCATATTCCTGAAAATTTTCAAATTTAAAAATCAAATTCCATTCTTATCACAATCTCCTCCAAAATTTTAAGGTAATAACTAAATACAAGAATTTAATATCCAATCCTCTAATTTTAAATCCAATCAATGCATATTTATAAAATTTGAAATCTCATCCCAAAAATTTGAATTCAAACACTAATCCATTTGTGATCTTATTCCTCGATTCTTTTTTCACACAATACTCAAATAATGTAATACTTACAAAATCTTCAAATACAACATTCAAAATATAAATTTCTAAATTTATATCTTGCAGTCAAATAAATATAATGATAATATTTTTAAATTCCTCAAAATTTAATGACAATTTCAATCATATCGTAATCTTGATAAAGATCAATGGTTTAACAAAATCGTCAATTCTGCCATATTAAGTTCTCAACTCTTTGTTTAATTTAATGTTTATCCTCGAAATTTAAGGCACCTTGTTTCTCTCTGTCCAGTCATAACCTCTTTATTAATCTTCACTACGGTCAAACCCCTAAGAATCAAGGTCTGAGAAAATTCTACCTATAGTCATACAACATGCAATCTAGAGAAAACATGCATGGCTATGGTCTATTTTGTCATGGTATTGTAGTCTCTGTTAGGGTGTACTACTAACTATATTCTAGCAAGAAAATCATTGATACAAGCTATGGTACTAAGAAATCAATCAATCAATCAATAAAATAGTTGGAAAAGGAATAGAAGGAAAGAGCAGAACAAAACTGCTAACACAACCATAGTTTAAATGATGCATCCAAAGTTTGATACCCCTATCCCTTTGGTACCACTGTTTCTACTACAAGCACACTCACTGATAGCTCTCTTACTTACTGTAATTGTTTATACTAGTTGTTCTTGTCACTCGAGTGCACACCAAGTGCAACACACCATACTAAGTAATTCTCTCTCTAATACAACTCTAGATGGACACCCAAGTTAGTTTGCAGTGCCATCTCAAGCATGCTCAAGCCAATAGATCCTTACACATGCACTTCATCCACTCATATACTGATATACATTTCTTATCCACCATAAAATTTTATCCTCAAAATAAAATCCTCAAAATTTAACTTCTCGAAGAATTTAAAATAAAATGTATATACTTTCCTCAAAAGTCAAATATTCAAATATTGAAATAAAATTTTAATCAGTTCCAAAAATCTTTATAGCTTTGACTATGTTTATTGAATTGAATTTGAATCCTCAAAATTTTTTATAACATAAAATCTCAACTCCTAAAAAATTCTTAAATATTATAATTTATTTTCAATCTTCAAATTATAAATTTAAGTCCACATCTTATAGTCCAATAGCTCTAATGTTAATCTTTCTCACTGTCCTCATCAACATATGTCATCAGATGATACCAAAAATTTTAGTCCGTAAAGTTTATCTTGATATGAAATCAAACTCAACAACGACACCAAGAATTAAATTTAACAACCGATCAACAAGAATCAAATTCAATAGCAACAAGTAAGAGCGGACGGAACAAGGAAAAAGATTTGAATTAGAAATTATAATAAGATTCTCAAGGGTCGTCCCAGGAATCTCTCAAATAATTTGTGATTGAGTATCCTCTCTCATCCTAGTATCCTATGTCCTATATCCTTTCGCAGGCACTCAGTAGTACAACTAAGACGTCGCACTACCACGACATTGCATTACTTGTGAAGCCTGACCTGTATGGGCCACCACTAAAAATGTGTCACGATCCGCACCCGAAATTTGGGGCACGAGTACGTGGGTACGTCCAGCCTACGCCGCAGCATCGGCGGTAGAACACTGTCTAGGTCACAATACTATCTAGTCAATCTCACACGAGTATCCAACTCCATAAGGAGACGTAGATATCACAATATAATATGTAAATACTCAATCACAGAACTTAGCACGATAAGATATCAAAAAAAATAAACAAAATGCAACACAAGTCTAAATAAAATAGTCTAACTCAAACAGTAACATCCAAGTCTCAAAGTAGGCCAAAAATAAATTGGGTACCATATACTGCTAAAAGAACTAACTGAATAACTAGTGATCCCGGCTAGACCTCCCGGAATCACACCTGGCTACAAGGTCCGAGGCTGCAGCTACTCTCCTTTGGTCCATAATATGCCGGACACCAGTTCTCTAAGTCGTAGTCTGGAAAAATATTTTCAATCAGGATGGAGCGAAGTATAACCCAAATAACAGTTCCAGTTAATTGACAAGGACTATAAAATAATAAATAGATGATGCCATATACTGAGAGAAATAATAAATAGCTGCAATAACAATAGTAAAAAGAACAGACAATAGGCAATATGGCATAGTCAGTGCATATATGAAATGAAGAGAAAGAACTACAATATCATATACGGGGTAATGTACTATATGAACTGAAATGGAGAACTGTAATTATTCTAAGTGTTTGAAATAGTAGTTTCGAAATGTGATCGGCTTGGGAACTTGTACGATAGCTACATGGCCTGGCTAATCATACGTAAGGTGTATGATTAACACTAACAATATTTTATACTTGTACGATAGGGATTTGATCACATCTCTCACTAGTAATTTCTCTGCCCCCAACTAGTACAGTGGATCCAACCATGACACGTCACGATACACGATCAATGTCCAATATATCATGTATAATGTCTAATATTAATGTCGTGTATAATGTCAATACGATAACCAATGTAATATCTCATGACTGCAAATCTAATCTATATACTAGTCCGTGTAGCACTGTGTCAAGAATCAGATGTAACATTTATAATTACTTGAATTATAGAAATTATCAAATAACAAAAATTATCAGATAATATACTCGCCTGTGGTCCTTAGCTGGCAATACCAATGTCCTGCTCCTGAAGTCTCACAGAACAATCCAATGGTCATATATATATAAATAAAATAATATAATACAACATCAGTCGTTACACTAGCACACATACAAACACAATTTTACTGAACTCCGAGGCTACTCTAGGGAGATACTGGTCAACTAGCAGGGTCAAGTGTGCATCTAAATACACGGGTGTTATGTCCTCGAATGTTGTGCATAATCAGACAGTCAATTCACTAACACCTAGGGTCATACAAATACATATAAATACGGGACACCCACAATTATCACTTATGGTCATACAATATATATATATATATATATATATATGTATGTATATATATATTAGAGTCATACACATTACTAGCAATCAAATTCCCACAAAATATATTTATTAACCTAATTATTATACACACACGCACACTGGTCATTAGGTTCACTAACACAGGGTCCTATGTCAACTAAACTGTCATGAAGCAATTCTAATCCTAATTATTATTTATATATTCATACACACAATCATGAAAGGGAGGCAAGTCGAACCTGTGCGTTAACATGCACGTGCACGAGGTCGAGGTGACTGCTGTAGGTCGTCTCCGGCGAGGTGAGACGGGTCGATGACGACGACGACGATGATGATGATGATGATGATGATGATGATGGTGGTGATGATGGTGATGATGATGATGATGGTGATGATAATGATGATGCCGAGGCTGTCGGAGGAAAGAAGCTCGATGAGGCTGCTGTGATGAGGACGGAGGCAGACTGTGGAAGAGGAGGAGAACGACGGGGCTACTGTGGAATGGAGGCGAGGTTGAACAAGCGGTCGGGTCAGGGGGTTGTCCGGTCGGGGAAGACGACCGCTGGGTTGAGGAAAAATCGGCGGTTCAGTCGGGTGGAGGAGATCGGGGTTCAGGCGATGATCTGAGATGGGAGGAGGAGAAGTAGTCGGGGTCGACTGTGGAAGTTCAGGCGAGGGGTGGAGAAGTGTGGTGGACGGTGGGGTTTGCTCGATGGAGATGGTTAGGGACGTCGGAGGTGGTGCTGTTAGGGTTGTGTCATGGTGGTGGGGACTCGGGTGGTCCAGAGGAAGTTGGGCCGGTGATGGCTGATGAAGGCGGTTATGGAGGAGATGAAGAAGAAGAGGGTGGTGGTTCTGTCGGGGAGATGTCGTGTGCCGGCGGTGATGTAGATGATGGAGGTGCTCGGGGAGGACTGCTCTGTGGTCGGGTAAAGGCCGGAGAAGAGGACCGGGAAGGGATGGCTGTGGCGGCTGACAACAGGGCTCGACGGTCGTGGCTGTGTCATGATGATGGTCGACAACCAGTTGTTGTGAGGCGGGTGGTCCTGACCGGAGGTTATGGTCGGGGAAGAGGGGGCTGTTGTCGAGGGGAGAACTCAGGCGGGTGGGTCGGTGAGGATGAGTCAAAGGGATCCGGCGGCTTGCTCGGCGGGGTCGACTGCTCGGTTGCAGAGGCGGACTGGTCCGACGAAAAGGAGGGAAGAAGATGATGGTTTAGGTTTAGGGTTGAGTTTTGGTTTGTTGGTGGTGGTGATAAAAATATGGAGAAAAATGTGTTTATATATGTATATAGAGAAATAGGGTGATGTTGCCCTAGGGATTTGGGCCAGTTTGACACTCCTTTGAATGGGGTTTACTTTTTGGGAAAGGAGTTATGATGAGGGATTACATATAGGGAAGTGTGTGTGGTGAGGATAATGCTCCAATTTGAATGAATGACCAAGATTAAACTTGAAGGAAAGTGTGTAATCAAAAGGGGAGAGAGAGATAGTTGGACCGGTCAATGAGGGAGGGGGTTGGTTCTTCGTGTGCCTTGACCAATAGGATGGTGACACCTCATTGCACTTTTGTATAAAATTTCTCAACAATTGGAAAATTGCACAAAAAATTGGATTTTTGGATTGAATGAGGGAAAATACCATGTTTGGTGTGATGTAATAGTTAAAAAGGGTGTGTGGTATTTAGTATGAGTCTTGAGGGTGTGAATGGGGATTTGGTTTGGTGTTGGGTCTAGTTTTGGGTTAAGTTGGGTCCTTACATCAATTTAATTAAAATTAATGTAATAGGTGTTCTGAAATTAATTAGAAGTGCACGAGGCTAAAATTAGGTGGGACACAAGTGTCATGGACGTAGAAGACTCAGAATAAAATATTGTCATAATTTAGGTTGCACAAAACGGGTTGAGATTGTGTCTCCAATTTTGATTGGAACGCACATAGATACAAAGTTGGATTTATTTGGAATTTAAAAATAATGTCTGCGACGAATATTATGCGACTAAAATGAAGCACAAGAGAGCATATTTATAAGTTATACAAATGTCAGAATGGAAGACGTGCACGTCTAGGACAAGGGTGTGAAATTTGTTGGAAGGCAAAAGCTAGTGTAGCACTCCAAATATCGACGCAACGGTAAGGTACAACAATCAAATAAAGTCACAATAATAATTTATAATCTTAATATTTAATCCCAAAAATTACTAATTAAAATTCATAACCCTATAATTTTGTCAGCGGTACATCTAGTGGGCTTCTATGTCTAGTCTACTAGCTCATGCATTAAAGAACACTATACATATAACATATATATATATACACATATCATGCAATTATTTAAAAATAAATATACACAATACTTATAATATATAAAATAATAAAATTATCCATATTTTAGGATGTGGTAGTGACAATTTGGCATATAGTTTAGTATATGGGGGTTAGATATATATATTAGCTATACGTATTAAGATTTGAATTATCTTGGGATATCAAGGTAATGCCAGGGTAATGGATCGATACTCAAGTTATTGGGTTTAAATATCGAGATAGGTGTGTAAGGTAGTGAGATACGCTTTGGTTCAAAGCCAAGGTATCCTATTTGCATTAGTTAGCTAAGGTATTATATGTATTATCTTGTATATATATATATATATATATATATATATATATAAATAGTAATATATATATATAAATAGTAATATATATATATATATATATATATATATATTACTATTTTTATATTAAAAACTTGTGTATCCTATGATACGGCCTTTTGTGTGTCTCCTAGTATCTTATATGAGCTAGTGTGGCCTAATTTTATAGTGTTTTGACCTAATATCCTAGAGTTTGACTAATACGAGTTAGAAATAGCCGGTTTGACCTAGTTTGACTGTTTTGACTTAGAAATTGCTTTATGACCTAGATTTGTAACAGTGTAACTTATTTTTATTCCAGAACCTTATATTGATGCAACATACCATATATAGGTCTGTGTGACACCAGCTTGGGCATCGAGAGACACACCTTGCTCAGGACTTCAGGCGAGTACATTTTTCTGTTAGTTTTTAATTTATAATAGTGTATATATCTAATGTTCTAGAACTGTATACTTGATCCTAACACAGTGGTTTCACGGACTGGTACTACATGGATCCCGTCAGGAGATGTTATCCCCTTTCGTGTTCAGCGGGTACTCCTGCACATATATTTTGTCTTGTGTATTGGATATTGATTATTATATTTCATGTTCACACACTTCTCGTGTTCAGTATGCTTATTCGTGTACACACACTGCTTGTGTTCAGTAGGATTATATTTGTGTACTCCCACTACTCGTGTTCAGTGGTCATATTCGTGTTCGTAACGTGTCGTGATTGGATCCATTGGTATTAGTTGGGGATGAGAGAGTAGGAGTTGATTATGTGATCAAAGTCCCATTGTTATTCGTGTACATACCGATTATATGCCACACTTGTAATCGACTTACCTTATTGATCATGTTCAACCTAAACTGATCACATAATAAACTTGTATTCTGAGGCACATTAGTTAGATTTAAGTTTTTTCTTCATATTGCAGATATTCATATTTTTTGTTCTCTATTCCAGTATATTAGATGTTTTCTTTTGTTTATTTCATTCATATGTTTAGATATCTTGTATTCTTTTCTATTATCTATTTTATATGCTCGATTATGTTATTGAAACTGCTTTCAGAGATATGTACTTCACTCCAATCCTGACTGGATATATTTTTTCAGATGATTGACTCATAGATCAGTGTCCCACATTCTACAGGCCGTAGGACAGTGTACATTTAGAGGATACTCCTGTAGGCCAGGAGGACTTTGTTGCAGAGCCCGTGGAGGTTTACTTTTGTGTTGGATTTGTATTAGACTATTATCGACATTTATGGCTTGTATATTATGTCAGATTTGTGGATTGTATCTTCTTTCTTTCCTTCGCTATTCTATTCGTGCTATATCTTCCTTAATTTGCATTATGATTGAGTTTAGTTACATTTGTGAGATATCATATTGTTCCTCTGTTTAGAGTCGAGATGATTGACATGTACCATATTTATATTGTTGAGATGTTAGTTAGTTAGAGTTGACCCAGACAATGTTCTACTGCTTATTCTGCTGTGTAGACTGGACGTACCCACGTACTCGTGCTCGAATATCTGGGTGTGGGTCGTGACATGAATTGGTTATTGCTCGGGACTTGCTTGTCACACCACCTTCATAAGTTAGCTTTTACTAAATTTTGTTCATCCTTCTTAAGATGTGGTCTGACCTCATCTTCACTGCTTTTCATTTTTAAGGTTGTCAAAGCATTTTCTCTCTTTTATATCAAGTTTTTATTTTCCAGAATTGTACCTTTACATTATAGTTGTAAAGGTAATTTATCTACTTTTGAACTTGTTATAAGTGCGTATCCATTTGTGCATGTAAGTATGGTAACAGTAGTGATGTCTTTAAACAACTAAATAACTTAAGATGGATGGTTGTTGGGATGAGTATCTAGATTGTGGGATGAGCCTGATGCTCTTAGAACTAAAAGCAGGAAATAAAATAAGCCAGTATTTTGTCAGATATACAGAAAGGTACAATATGCTACAATATGGATGAAAGTTGACTAATCTTTTTTTTTTTACATTATCAAAATGGCTCATATCAGAAGTATTTCTCTTAAACTATGCTACTAATGAATTGCATGATTTATTGGAATTATTGAAACATCTAGAGGAAGGGATTAACGATAATATTAAAAGATTAAGTTCTTATGATAAGTATAAGCAGGAGGTCCTTCTATGTCATCATTGGTTCCCATGCACTAGGATCCTAGATTTTAGCGTGAAAATATTACACATTTTAAAGAGAACGACTTTCGGGTATGTTTTGCATTGCTACTATTTTATGTTTATTTTGTCCTTCATAATGTTATATTAAACATGGGACATCTTGGACATAATGACACATATTTTATATATCGGTCTGCTACTAGACATTTCCTGCTATTGTATGTGGATAATGCATACTGGATAGAAGTAACTATGATAAACAATCCCAAACACAACCTTAGTGATGGCTAAGCAAGATTAATTGGTGTCGATGATGTGTTATAGTTGGAAAATATATTAGTTCTTGTAAATACTACTAATATGTTCATCTAACACTTGAATACTGATGGTAAAGTTGTACTTATTATATTCACTTAAAAACTTACATGTGTAGCATTGATGCCTCTAATCGTATGACACTTGGTATCAATATATTTGACTAGGAATCTTAGTCCACTTCCTGTGTTGCATAATGACCAACACGTACTTGACACGATACATGTACATATAGCTTATCATAAACCTCTTTGTGAAATTCATGAGCCTGCAAGGTCCCATGTTGTTTACATCCAAAGCTACATCGTACCTTTTCTAGTTAAAGATGCAGTCAACGTTCTTCTCCCATTAGACTTGTAAATCCTTTCTTCTCACTTCGCTCGCCTTCTCTCCTCAAGTTATCTCTTTATTTGACAGGGGCAGATAATACCAATCTATCAAGAACAAGAAAAAAAAGAGAAATTCGCAAATGGCTTGAGCTAGCAAGTGTTTTCAGGCTCCGCTAGCTAGCTAGCGCGCCCCACCCCTACGGACACTATTGCCTACGCTTGCTGCTCGCTCAGTTTCATTCAAAGGTTCTGGAAGAAAGGTCACTCCCACCCTCTCGTCTAAAAAAAAGAGACCTTCGGCCACGCCGTGTTATTAAGTATTTTGCTTTAAGTTCTTTTCTTGCTTGTTAAAGGTGCTTGCCCCCGGCTATTCTACGATCTGGAGTTCTGCCCTATTGCCGGTTGAGAGCCAGCCCAGCATAGATCATGGAGATATTAATTAGACATTGAAAAATCTTGTTCATCACTAAATAACTTTTACTACCAATAGTTTATAATGTTAAAAAACTAGTTCATGGTATCACATTGCACATTTTAAAATAACATGATACTTTTCAAAATTCTATTATTTTTTGACCGATTGTAGAGTTAACTGAATAACTTTTGGAAAAATATAAGATGTATTGTACATATATGGATTGTTTTTATCTACTTCAGTTAACTCTAAAACTTTTTCATCGTGTTGAATCATGTTATCATCGCTAAATAACTTTTACTACCAACACTAAATAACTTTTATCTTTCCTATAATTCTATTATTTTTGACCCATGTTGTATAAGTTTCTAGAAGTTGTGTTACTCATGCTAATTAGTATGTTTCTTTTCAGATTAGGTGCCCTTGCCAGAAAATGAATGATGTGTGATGGAAGGGATTTGCTTCGAGTTCAGTATTATATAATTAAGCATGGTGTTATGTAGGAAATGAATATTTTTCTAGAAAATAAAGGTTGTGCTTGTATAAATAAGTTTTGGATGTTTAAGATTGTACAAAAATTATATATTTTGGTTATTTGGATATGTGGTTAGATGTTTGTGTGAACAAACACGTATTTGTTAATATAAATTTTTTGTATTATATTTCTTTGATATTTCTGATGTTCTGGATTATATTGATATTATGAGTGTTCGGTAGCTGCCAAAGGGATGCATATAATATATAAAACGTTATTTCTTGACGGTTTTTGATCATCGATTTCTTGATGATTTTTAAACATCAAGAAAGGTTTTTTCTTGATGATTTTTTCTGTCAAGAAAGGGTTTTCTTGACAGTTATTTTTCGTCTTCTAGGCCACAATCAAGAAAAGCTCCTGCTTTTCTTGATATTTTTTGGCTATATTTTCTTGACGATTTAAAACCATCAAGATAGTTTTTTACTTGACGGTTTAAAACCGTCAAGGTAAGTTAACCAGAAAACGTTAAGAAAAGCAGGGGCTTTTCTTGACTGTGGCTAAGATGACGGATGCAAAACTGTCAAGAAAATCCTTTATTGAGGGGGAAAAACCGTCAAGAAAAGCCATTTTTCTTGTAGTGTAGGATTGGCTACATTAACCATTCTCGATTGGAAGTTCTTGCATTAAACTAAAATTGAAATTTTCTATATATTAGGAGAGACTTGCATTGGCTACACTTTATAGAATTATTTGATTTATTTGTTAGCCACGTCTAGTACCACACTTCTCTATGGCATGCCACCATTTTAGTATATTTCTTGTGTCTTAGTTGTTTCTTTTGTGTTTATTTTCTTGCCCTCTTTTGCATGTTTATTTACTATACTTTTGGCATATTTTTATGTATCTTATTACGTCCCACTGAGGACCTGGTTCCTTTTCAGGTTATTGCTGAACTCTGTTGAGACTGTAGGATGGTGTAATGGCTTATTTATGCAGGATTCAGGTATCACTAGTGGTACTTTTATCATTCTTCCGTCTTCTATATTTTATGGTGGCATCTTCTGCTGTATAGCCTAGTTTTGTAAGCTGTATTCTTATTATCGAGCTTGCAAACATGTGTATTATAGGGCCGCCTATTATATTACATACTGTTCATTCTTAATATATTTATTCTTTATGTGGATTGAGATATAGTTTGAATTTCTATATTAGAAATGATAGCCTCTTATATACAGCGTATAAGTATTCGAGATGGACTGGAGTCTACTTGATACATAGCTGATCATTGCTACGTACTCTGGTCCTACGTATTTTGGGCTGGGGCGTGACAATACCCGTTGCCGGATACAAACTGTAGAAAAGAATTCTGAGATTGAAGCTTCTGACACAATATGGTTAAGGATTTTTTTTAACCCAATCGGTTCATGATGATGATACCTCTGATAAGGATTGACATTATATGCCAAATCCTGAGGCAAAATGGGTTATACTGGAAGAGATGTATATCGGGGCTGTTAGAGGTAGTTTATTGGACATGGCAGTAGTATAATTCCCATAAAGTATTTCACCTAAAAGGATTCTGAATCATAACAATGAATCCTTAGGGAAGTATAACATCATGACTGTTCTCAAAAAAAGAAATCTCCTGGATATACGACCGAGTCATCTGCTAGTGAATATGAAAATATGGCAGGAAACTTCAATGTGACATATAAGCATATTTTTTTGTTGTTGAGGAAAGTAAATAGGAATTTATAGAGCCGAATCGGCCTAGGAGAGAAAAACGGAAAGTTAGTGACCCGCGAAAAGATCCAGTAATTTTGTATGAGACCCTACGAGTGTGTGAAACTTATTAGGCATTAAAGAGACAGAAACGAGAATATATGGAAAACCTATTAACTCTCTAGGGATTAACATAGGCTGATAAAGACACGACATAACTCTCTGGGGATTAACATAGGCATGATCTTCGTCAGATAAGACTTTGCTTGCAGGAAGGCTTCTCGAAGTGCATCTCTGGTCCTCTTAGATAGGCACAAGAGCTTATGCACAAAGAGTCAAGCCGGGATGTTGGCTAGCTGCGTCAAGATATCAAATGAATATGGTTCCGTGAGACCTTGTGATGCGTCCTTTCAAAATTTAGTGTTAATAGATATAAATAAGATTAGATATAAATGATTTGTACTATCTTTGGTTCTATATAATATTATAAATTATTTAGATAAATCCAAACTATATTTTAAATTAATCATAATCACTTCATATTAGATAGATGCTAATTTAATATTAATAGATATAAATAAGATTAGATATAAATTATTTGTACTATCTTTGATTTAAATTACTTGGATAAATCCAAACTATATTTTTAAATTAATCATAATCCTAAACATAAGTCTACTAGGAAAGCAACTTCATCCATATAATATCCTAACAAATTAAATCCTACCTATTTAAATTAAATTATATCTATTAAAGTAAATAAATAAAAATAATTACATATATAATCCCTTTACTTTTCTTTCCTATCATTCAAAATCCATCTCTATTTTTCGGCCAAAACATCACAAAATTTACCACAAAAATATTCTCATTTTTCAGCAGCTGCATCGACTTTGAAATGTTATATCTTCTAGATCAGGACTTCAAATGCGTCCCTGTTTCTTGAGTTGGAACCATATCGAGGTAAAATTTTCAAATCTTAATTTTTTTTATAAAATTATGAACCTAGAATTCTGTAAAATTCTTAGAGTGCCAGTTGTCAAAAATTTGACATGTTTCGTTGTTTTCGAGATTTCGGGAGATCTCGAATTCATTTTCATGAACCTTTATAGTTTTGAAAAGCTAAAACAAATAAATAAGACATATTTTTGCACTAGAATTTAATAGATTATTTTATTCTTCTGTTTAATTTGTTGAACATAGGGGTCACTAGTAAACCAACAAAATTATCATCTGTAAGCCATATTGGAAGTAACATTTTACTGATTTAAGATTAGATAAAACCGTCGATTCCAGCATTCTTGTAGCGCTAAAATCTACAAAATTTCATACTCAAATCTAGGTTTTGTGTCTATTGACTCTTTGGTCAACGAAATGCCTCGATTTGCATCCCATGGATCCCAAATTTGTAAATATAATTACTTTTGGACCAAAATTTAGGTTAATCATTAAAATTAGAATATAATAAGATTAAAATAGTATTTTAGGTTATTTTATTCAAAATTAAAATAAATTAAAAATGAAAATATTTTTAGTTACTTTTTAAATCTAACTTATTTTAAATTATGTGATAGGATAGATTGGACGACATCTTGAGTTTGTGACTTCAACATCTTCGGGAGCAGACAAGTATAACTATGTCCTATATTGCCTTTATTCTATGTTGCATGTTATTCTTCCTTTGGCATTGTTGGCGTTATCTTTTCTTTTTCTAGTGCACGAGAGTTATACTTAATCATCAATACCATACATGTTCACTTATTGATTCATCTAATGTTCATTGTTCAAAATTTAATGTTCAAGTTTGAGGTTAATGTTAAAATGATCATGTTTACTTGTGAGAGAGTTGGGAGAGAGAATATGAATAGTAGACATGTGGTACCTCATAGATCGTTAGCCCAGAGTTTATTCGGTCACGGGACCATCATACAGAGTTTATTCAGTCAATGCACCTCACATATTTGTTTGTCTTATTCATAACCCAACCACATGTTAAACATTTTTATTCTAAAACACACCCTACACGTAACCCTGATTGTTATTGTCATCTTGTCTAGTTCTTTCTCTCCTCATGGTAGATTATATATTGTTACTGTCTTAGTTATGTTCACTTTACTTGCCATGGCACGCAGTATATATTTTTTTTTTCTTCCATATATGCATGTATATTATATTGTGTTGATTTGGAGTTGTTGTTGTACTTTGCTCCAATCCTGACTGGATACAAAATTTTAGGTGACTCGCTACAATGCCCTATGGACTGTTCGTTGGTGAAAGAGATATTTTTGGAGGTCTATTCAAGATAGTCTATTAGTTAGTTTCTTTAGATTTGATATTTAGTGGATTTGTTTTCGAGTTATGGTTCAAATATATTTATTGGATTATAAATTAAATAGTTGTTATAAACGAGCAATAGATAAAAATTGTGATTAAATATTGTGTATTTAGTTTGTAGCATTTTTTAACTATCTCGCTTATTCTGAAAATATTGGTGATGTCTATTGCAACATCCGGAGACGTTAGTTCAGAGTCAGTATCTTCCGGTTTCTTGTGGTTGTCGTCTGGACGTCATTACTACATCAAACCATTTCTAGTCAAGTATACCTTTCCACAATTACTGCTTATGTAAACTGCTTATTTACATTTATTTCAACATGTTTCATTTATACCATTTATTTTCTTATTTATTTATATTTTAAACTACTCATCCAAGAAAGACTTGTGTGCAACGATAGATTGCGTCATTTATTTATCTTTTATTTTTACCTTGTATATCGACTTTGAGTTAAGAGACCACCCTATAATTTTGAGGCATCTTTATGTTTTATTTAGCCACAACATATGTGTTCCACGAGTGTGAGTCTCATGTAGAACATGACTTATGTATTCGACTGGCCCTCGGTACCTGTGAGATGTGTTATAGGGAATAAATGCTAATAAAAATGAATGCTAGAGGACTTGGCGATTATTTAGAGGTATTGTGTTGTGGATATGACACGGATAGGCGCATGGGGTGGGGAGGACAACTATCAGTGTAGGGACTCTTATGAATTTACTTTTCTCTAGTTGGTCACGGGTGACTCGGTTGAGCACTACGTATATCTAGCATTTATTTACTTTCCTCTAGTTTGTCGCTAGTGACTCGGTTGAGCACTACATGTGTAAACCCCCCACCCAAAATTAGGCCTACTTGGCTTAGATAGAGAAATTAGGCTAATTAGAATCCAAATAGAATTAGAACACAGTATTTTATTTAACAATACAATATGATATCACCGAGTGCACCTTACCGTTGCTTCGACAATTGGAGCACCTCCCTAGCCATTACCTTCCTATAAATTTCACAACCATGACCTAAACATGCCCGCCTACTATTCCGACCTTTGTGTAACTTAAAATTATGCTCTCTTGTGCTACATTTTAGTCACACAAAATTCGTCGCGGACGTTTATAATTAATTCTAAATAAATACGACTTTGTATCCTTGTGCGTTCCAATCGAAATTGGAGACACAATCTTGACCCATTTCGTACAACCTAATTTATGATAATATTCTACACTGAATCCTCTATGTCCATGACACTTGTGTCCCACCTAATTTTATCCCCATGTACTTCCAATTAATTCAAGAACATCATGCGCACTAAATTTAATCAATTTAATCCAATTTCTGCCTTTGTGCAATTTTCTAATTATTGGGCTTTTTTATGCAAAAATATATTAAGGTGTCTATACTATTGGACAATATATGAAGAAGTCTAAATTTTCGTTCATGTGGATTTTTCCCATAAATTTTTGGAGTGTGCAACGCGCAACATCATCCCCATTTAATTTTAGCCTTGTATTTAAATAATATAATTTATAGCCCTCCCAAACATTCCAATGTGAGCCCAAGGCCCAACCCAAGAGAGGGTTGACCTAGGTCAAACTTTTCTAGGTAAAACCAACCCCCCTCCTTTATGTATAAATATACAATTTATTCTTCTTTTTTCTTTTCTATTTTAACCAAAACCCTTCCCTATACTACTGTTCATCTCCATCTTCCCCGAGCCTTCCCTACCTACACCCGTCGTCGAAGAACTCGTCAACGTAGCCCCGTCACCACCGCACTCGACCCCAGCCGCCTCGACGAGCAGCCCTCGCCATCCTGCCCCTCACCGGACTCGCCATCACCATCACCATTACCATGGCCATCCTCCCATTCATCTTCTTCTTCCTCCTCTTCCCTGTCCTTCCGCCACCGGACGAATTCGACTCGCTAGAGTTCACCACCCCGCCTCTCCTTTACCACTCTCCACGACGACCAACCACTCTCCTCTTCGACTTCACACGATCCCTGACTCTCCTTCCACCTCCTCGACGACCCGCTGTCCCTGCATCCCGATCACCATAATGCCTGAACTACTGTGCACCACCATAGTTTCCTCCCCTAGAGACACTGCCTCCACCCCCTCGACCTTCTCCTGTCCGTCCCTCAACACCACAGCACCACCAGCACCGCCTCACCTGGTCTCTGGCCTCCACCTCCTCCTCCCTGCTCAGCCTCCCCATGGCCGGAGCAGCATGCTCCATTACCACCACCACTCTACACCACCACCACCAACATTCACCTGTCCTCCTCCCTGTGTCCCTGCTCCTCCTCCTCGACCACCTCCCCCACTGGCCGGACCTCCCTCCCCCACTGGCCGGAGTATCAACACCACCACCATCAATATAAACACTACCACCATTATTATTTTATTAATACCCCATCACAATCATCATATCATCAACACTCATCATCATCATCACATAATCATCCTCACTATCACCTTAACCTAAATCTACACATTCACCATTGACCACATCATCGTCCTCGTCATCGCCATTGTCCACATCATCGTCCTCGTCATCATCATTATCACCATCATCCACATCATTATCCCTATCATCATCATCGTCCACACTATCGACCTAATCAACATCATTATCTCATTACCATCATCACCCCAGTCACCATCCTCGTCATCACTATCATCCACATTATCATCATCACCTCCATCGTCATCGTCATCCATATTATTGCCATCATCATCGTCGTCGTTGTCATTTACCATCATTATCGTCATTGTCATCATCGTCAACCTCATCATCATCACCGTTATTCCCGTGTGCTTACCCGAGGGTCACTGAACCAGCCAAGAGATACTTCAGGAGCAGACTATTGGCATTCGCAGCTTGAGGACCCAGGCAAGATACCTTGCCATAATTATTGTTTGATTTAACTTATGCATATGTTATTTGATATCTTATTATTTTACTTCATATGACCGTGCTCTTCCGAGATTAACTCGGGTGCAGTCAACGAATGCGTTGACGTTAGGACTTGTATCTGACCTAGTTATTGGTATGACTCCCCAGGCCTTGACACATATCTTACACGTGTTGTGAGTCTCATGTAGGGCACGAACTTGCGTATGTGGTTGGCTACCAGTATGTGTAGGCGTACGACGGATAGAGAATAACTGCTATTAGCAATGCATGTTAGAAGACTTAGCAGTTATTAGTAGTCGGAGCATAGGCTATCGTGGTACGAAGGTCCAATCCTTGTCCTTGTTTGGTTGTAAGGTTGGGCTATTGTTCTAACGATAGACTATGAGCCAAAGTCAAGGCGCCGCGGCGTAGTAGCTGAAGCGTGTTGTGGATACAACATGCATAGATTATTGGGCGGGGAGGACAACTAGTAGGCGTATGGGACACCCACTTCCTTTATTCAGATTTTTCGTTCGACGGAATGGTATGGACGTTATACTATGCAGATTTCCCATTCTTCAGAGCGGTATGGATGTTATATTATTCAGATTTCCCGTTCTTCGGAGCGGTATGGACGTTATATTATTCAGATTCCCCGTTCTTCGGAGCGGTATGGACGTTATATTATGTAGATTCCCCATTCTTCAGAGCGGTATGGACGTTATTATATTACAGTACCCTGGTATCGGGCATATATGGCATATACTAGCTAGTTGTCACGATTGGTGAATTACGTCAGCATATGTCTAGCCTACACTTTCCCATACACTCAAGTTGTCCTCAAATTGCATTCACTTAGATGGTTAGCACAATCCTTTATTTATTCAGTATTTACTTTATGGCATGCTTCTATGTATCTTGTTATGTCCCTCTGAGGACCTGGTCCCTTTCCAGGTGTAGATGTTCATGGGTATTCGCAGGAGCGCAGATCCGGACTGGTTACTTATATTCCGAGCAGGTCTTCTCTTCGAGCCTCGTGATTGTTAGGTGTGGTATTATATATTATGGTTATTTTTATATCCTAGTTGGTAGTGGATTTATTTCCATCCGACTATCATCATTAGATACTTTATATTGAGATCTAGTTTCATAGATATTGGTCATTTATTTATATCTAATTTCTGTGGATGAGATTTAGATTATACCATGTGACTTGTGATAGTTTTACCACTTATGGATTTATCATTCATATTACAATGTACGCATGTGTTATAGTTTTTATATATTGGAGTTGCCATATTTATGCCGCTGGCATGCTTATATGTCCTAGTCCTACGTATTTTGGGACTGGGGCGTGACATGTTTTTAGTGGTGGCCCATGCAGGTCAAGAGCATATTGTCTCAATTACGTTACTGTACCGAGCAAGCCTGCAAATAGGATTAGAGTATAGGATCTCATCCACAATTAACTATGACTTATCTTCCTCCCAATCTGTTCTATTTGAATAGCTGTATCCTGCTTGATTCATGTGCTTCCCTAATAGTTTCTTGAGTATAGCCCCTGCTAGAATATAGGAATCCCTGTTGATAGGATGATAATTAGGGAAATATTCCTATTAAGAATACAACTAAGGCATTGACACATCACTAAGTTTAGAATAATCAGTAAACCCTAGCATCCCTTATCTATAGACTGGTTTACCATTATCCCTTGATATAATTATGAATGACTTGAGAGTAGTATGGACACTACTAGAGTTAGTTAGAAAGTTGACCATACTATTTTACCCTAGCATCGAGGAACCAATAGAAATCCAAGATGGAATATTAGGGCCAACCCTAACTTTTATAGTAAGATAGTATTATAGAACTATACAATTAGATTCTTGTCTTGATATTAGTAGACAGTACCCTAGGAAGCAAAGAGGAATGAATATAATATTTCCTCGATCATTCCCCGAACACAAAGATTAGCATATTACCTCCCCCTTAAGAAACCATGACATTATCTAGAGTCCCTTTATTTTAATTGCATATCTTGTTCCTCTGTAAACTTAGCGCTTGTCACTACCACGTTCCAGAAACAGGGGTATTTTTGACTTTTTATAATATTTAATATTATTGTAGTTACAATTACGTAATTGCATGATAAGTATATTTAATTTAAATAAATATATGATATGTGTAATTAAATATATGATTATATACAGTGTTCATTTATTTTGAGCTAGCAGACTTGACCTAGAAGCCTAGTAGATGAACACCTGTCAGAATTATGGAATTTTTGTATTTAATTATTTAGTTAAAATTTAATTCTTGGAGTTTATAATTAATTACCGTATTTTATTTAATTTTTTAGCGCATTGCCTTTGCTTCGATATTTGGAGCACTATCCTAGCTTTTGCCTCCCAACAAATTTTACAATCTTGCCCTAGACATGCCCGCCTTCCATTCTGCTATTTTTGCAACTCATAATTATGCTCTCTGTGCATTATTTCTAGCCGCACAAAAATTGTTGCGGACGTTATTTAATAAATTTCTATTTTTGTATCGTTGTGCGTTCCAATTGAAATTGGAGGCAATCTTGACCTATTTTTCGTGCGACCAAAATTAGGGTAATATCCTGTTCTGAGTCTTCTTCATTATTGGTATTGATGACCTGACTTGATTTTGGCCCCATATACTCCTAATTAATTTTAGAACACAACTTACATTTATTTCTAATTAAATTGAGGATACTATTTAAACCAATTCTGAAAATCCTAATTTACTTCCAGTGCCCTGCTATTTGAGCCCATACCAAACTTACAGTGCCCCCTGACCCTACAAAATATCGGACACCGAATCGCCCGCCAAATTTTTGTCATTTTATGCGTCTGTGCAAATACCCAAATTTAAGGGGGCTAATTTGCAAATTTGCATTTTTTGTGTCAACACCCATTTGTTTAAACCAATGAGGAACCCCTAATATTTTTAACATCACCCTCATTCCCACATGAAAATTCCTTCATGTCCAATCTTGACCACCCATTCAAGGGATGCAATCCTCACCCTTAAATTTATACACCCTCTCCCCTATTTAATATCACATCAAACCCTAATCCCTAGAAAACCTAGGTTTCCCCACCTACTCACAAGCCCCCATCTCCTTCAACACCAAACCGTAGCCCTCATCCCATTTTCTCCACTTCTCTTATATTCTTCGTCCCTTCTTCCTTTCTTCTTCTCCTTCTTCCTTCCTTCTTCTTCTTTATTATTGTTTTTTCTTTTCTTTCTTCTTTCATTTGAATTCAGAAGGGGGGAAACCACCATCACACCCCTCCTGTGCTCATCCACCCGATCCTATAGCCACCTCCGGCGGGCTGGCAGCCAGCCCCGATCCTCCGGCGGCCGCTGTGACCCCCCATTCCTCCCTGCTCCTAGCTCCCTCCGGCGGACTCCATCTACTCCGGCACTGCCCCAGACAAGCCACTCCGCTGGCTGCAACTCCGGCCGCTGCTCAGTCCTCCAACCCGACTCCCTGCTGCGAGCTCCGACGAGCAGCCGAGCAGTAAACCCCGCGCTCGAGTTCCCCGTAGAGCCGACCACCTCCAATACTTCAGCCCTCCGGTCGAGCTCCCCGACCCACGCGACCCCGGAGCATCCTCCCCGCTGCCCAGCCCTCAGGCGGCCGAGCCCCGCAGCCCCCGCTGCTCTTCTCCCCGCGACTTCACGAGCCACGATCCACTGCCACCATCAGTCCGGCGGCCTGCCACCACCGCTCTTCTTCCCGCTGCGAACTCCAACCCTCCCTCCGGTGAGACTCCGGCCAGCCGACCCATTCCCAGTAAGTAATTCATTCTCCTCTCTTTCTTCCTGTGTATATATATATATATATATATGTATATATATATATATACTTATATACGTATGGGTATGTATATACTAATATATGTATATGTATAATAGTTATCTAATTAATGTTTTAAATACATGAATATGTATAGCATTTATTTAATTAATATTTAAACACATAATGTATAGTATATATATATAATGTATTAGTATGTTAATGAATTAATGTATTAGTATGTTAATGAATTAATGCATTAGTATGTTAATGTAATTAATATATTAGTATGGTTAATGTAATGTATTGATAAATTAATGTAATTAATGTGTATAATTAATGATGATATGTATATATATATGTACATGTATATATTTAATATGATTTACATATATATATATATATATATATATATATATATATACGTATTCTAGTATGTATGATTAAATTGATATATATATATATATTGGTTATTTTATATATGAGATATCTAGTTAATAAAAAGCATATACTAGTACAAAATTAAATTCATCTATTAGTATTATGTATTCCTCATATATGGTAGTATTGTATTTTTATATTAGTATATATATATATGTACTCATATGCAAGTATATAGTATTGTATTTTATTGGTATATCTGTATATATTTATGTATATATATGTAGTATAAATTTAATTTGGTGAATTAATATTAGTATGTTTTAATAATGATGTTGACAATACATATATGTATATTCTAAAGTGTACTTTTGTATATATATGAGTATACGTATGGTTCAACTAGTATGTATGTATATATATATATATATATATATATATATATATATATATATATATATATATATATATATATATATATATACGAAGTATGTTTAATTGGTATATATATATGGTATAAATTCAATTTGGTATATACATATTTGTATTGCAAATATATATATATCGTAGGTATTAATGATTAAAAACAAGTAATGTGTCTTATATATCTATCTGCTAGGTGATCCTAGGTGACCAGTATCATTCCTAGAGAAGTCCCGAATTCAGTGTTTATAGACTGTGTGTTAGGGTAGCACCTGATACAAGTGTTATTGTGATATATTTTTAGGACTGTTGCTTCACCCAGGGGATACTCTGGAATAGAACATCCATAAATACCAGCTAAGGACTCAAGGCAAGTACATTCTCCGATAATTTCCAATTGTTGATAATTTCTATAATTCCAATAAGCTAAAAATGTTATATCTGAATCCTTGACACTGTGCTACACGGACTAGTATAGCTTGGATCTGCAGTCATGAGATGTTACCTTGATTATCGTTTGACATTGTACACGACATGTATATTAGACATCGTACATGATAGATTGGACTTGCTCGTGTATCGTGACGTGTCATGGTTGGATCCACAGTACTAGTTGGGGGCGGGGAAGTAGTTAGTAAGAAATGTGATCATAACCTCTTATTGTAGTGTAGAATAATGTAAGTGTTAATCATGCTCTTCACCCATGATTAGCTAGGCCCTGTAGCTATCGTACATGTTCCCAAGCCGATCATATTTTGAAACTACTGTTTCAAACACTTAGAATAGATTATAGTTCCCTATTTAAATCATATACTACATCACCCGTATATGATACTGTTCCTTGTTCTTTTCATTTTCATACATGCACTGACTGTATCATATTGCCTATTGCATGTCTCTTTACATTGTCTGTCTCTTTATTTTCTATTATATTTATTCACTATCTTCTCAGTATCTAGCATCATCTGTTTATTGCTTTATAGTCCTTATCAATTATATGGAACTGTTATTTGAGATTTGTACTTTGCTCCTTCCTGACTGGAAACATTTTTCCAGACTATGCCTTAGAGGACCGTTGTCCGACACTTTATGGACCATATGGTGAGTAGCTGCAACTTGGGCTTGGCAGTTTAGTTGTGATTCCGGGAGGTCTAGCCGGAATCACCAATCTTCTAGTTAGTTCTTTTAGCAGACTTTTTGGTACCGGATTTGTCTCTGGCATTTTGATGAGATTTGGATAATTGTTGAGTTAGATTATTACTTTTGACTTGTGTTGTATTAAATTTTTGTTCGCTATCTTATCGTGCTGTAATTCTATGATTGAGTATGTGTTCATTTTAATTGTGTCATCCGTGCCTCCTTATGGAGATTGGATGCTTGAGTGAGATTGGCTAGATAGTATCAAGACCTTGACAGCGTTCTACCGCCGATGCTGCGGCGTAGGCTGGACGTACTCGCGTACTCGTGCCCCAATTCCGGGTGCGGGTCGTGACACATTTTTAGTGGTGGCCCATGCAGGTCAGACTTCGCAAGTTGTGCGATGTCGTAGTAGTGTGGCATCTTTGTTACACTATTGCGTGCCTGCGATAGGATCTTGGACATAGGATACTAGGACGAGAGCGAATACTCAATCACAATTCCTTCAGAGATTCCTGGGATGACCCCTGAGAATCTTGTTAAAATTTCTAATTTAAATCATTCCCTTGTTCCGTCCATTCTCACTTATTGATGTTGAATTTGATTGTTGTTAATTAGGTATTAAATTAGGATTTTGGTTCCATTGTAGGGTTTGATTTTATATCAAAATGAATTTGTAGACTGATTTATGGTATTATCTGATGATACACGTCGATGAGGACAGTGAGAAAGATAACACTAGGGCTACTGGACTACAAGATATGGATTTAAATTTTAATTCGAAGCTTGAAAATGAATTGCATTTTTAAATTTTTAGAAGTCAAGATATTATGTTATTAAAATTTTTATTTTGAGGAATTCAGATTCGATTCAATGAACATAGACAAGGCTGTAAGGATTTTTGAATTGATAAAAAAAAAAATTTCGTTTCAGTATTTAGATAATTGATCTTGAGGGAAGTATATGCATTTTACTTAAAATTTATTCAAGGAGTTATTTTGAGGAATTTTATTTTGAGGATAAGATTTTATAGGGGGAGAGATATACTAGTATATAATAGATGAGATGCATGTGTAAGGATATGTTGGCTTGAGCATGATTGAGATTTCACTGCCAACTGGCTTAGGTGTTCATCTAGGAATGTATTGAAGAGGGCAGTACTTAGTATGGTGTGTTGCATTGATATGCACTTGAGTGATAAGGATAACTAGTATCAGCGATTGCAGTAGGTAAGGAAGCCAGCAGTGAGTATGTTTCAAGTAGAACTGTGATACCTAGGGGATAGAGGTATCAAACCTTAGATGCATCTTTGACCTATAAAATCACAACTAGGAATGTTATTCCAATCTATTTATCTTGAATGTTGCTTCTTTAGAAATGTACTGTCCTTCCTTGATGATATCGTATTTTTGCCTAAATTGATTCTTTGGGATCTGTCTTCAAGATGTCGCCGCAGACACGGTCTATGAGAGCGGGAACATCAGCTTTAGAGGGGTCTGCCACCTCTCCACCTGAGGGACAGACAGCCGTAGTTCCTCCTACATCTCCGATATATGTAGGAGTATCTGCACTTTTCGGGAATCCTCCTCCCCCACCTGTTCAGAGGATTGCCACAGCTATGACGGACAACCTCCCACCTCCACCGACTCCGATTCCCGGAGGTTTGCCCATTGACGGGACGCAGATGTTTACCTTGATCCAGGGCATTGTGGATGCCCAGAGAGTGACGGCAGACGCTCAGCGAGTTCAAGCTGAGGCTCAGAGGGTGCAAGCAGAAGCGCACCAGGCACAAACTGAGCTGATGAGAGAAAACATGGAGAATGCTCATCAGGTGACTCTCCAAGCTTTGGAGAGAGTAGCACAGTACCAGCAGTTTCCTGGCTAGCAGCAACAGAGATCAGGCACTATAGTGGATTTCAAGAGGATGATGCCTCGAGAGTTTAAAGGCACCGAAGGGATACTCTACGCTGACGACTGGCTAGAGGATATAGAGAGGAGCCTGCGATTGACCCAGATTCCGGAGAACTTGCACATAGAAGCCGCTGGCAGTTAGATGTTCGATATCGCACTCACGTGGTATCGCACAGAGCCGAGAATTACTGCACAAGGACTTACTTGGGAGACCTTCAAGGAACTCTTCAAGGAGAAGTTCTTTTCCGACGTGGCATTGGGAACCTTGGAAAGTCAGTTTTATGACTTGGTTCAAGGAAACATGTCGGTCGACGAGTACGCTGCAGAATTCTGTAGATTGAGCCGTTTTGCATCGTCTATGATTCGGGACCCAGGAGATCGAGCCCAGAAATTCAGAAAGGGACTGACGAGAGAGATTAGGTCACGTACTTTTGGTCGTCGTACCGCTACTTTTGAGGCTATCTTGATGGATGCTCAGATTGCAGAAGAGGATCTGGATCTCAGGCCTAAGAGGAGTCACAATACTTTTGGAGATATGAATGGTAGCGCAGGACCGGCCAAGCGTCCCCGTATTCAACACCAACAGCAGTACCAAGTACAATTTCATATTCAGCAACAACCATGGACATTTCAGCATCCACCACAGTACCTAGCACCAGTTCCTATCCAACAACATCCATTGGCGTATCAGTATCAACAACAGTACCAGGCCCCAGTCCGTGTTCAACAGAATTAGCAACAGCCTCAGAGAGAGACACAACAGATTTGTCATTTCTGTAAGAAGCCAGGTCACCTTTGGGAGAGCTGTAGAACGAGGCTAGGACTTTGTTTGCACTGCGGCGCTGCGGGACATCGAGTAAAGGATTGTCTTCTAGCCCCTTATCTTCCCGGCCAGCGCGCAGCTTCAGATTATAGAGATCCAGTTAGGCTACCTGTGGAACCGTATATTGCTCAGCACCCGCGAAGGAAACCACTCCAGCAGGGCGGGTCATTTGCGATGACGGTCGAGGAGACCGATACTACAGGTAATGTGTTAGCAGGTTCTGTTCTTTCCTTCCCTCTGTCCCTCTCTACTTGATTGATTGATTGATTCCTTAGTACAAGTTGTATGCATGATTTTCTTGTTATAATGTAGTTAGTAGTACCCCTGATATAGAGACTGCAATACCATGACAAAAGACACCATGACCGTACATATTCCCCTTAGGTTGCATGTTGTATGATTGTAGGAAGATTTTTCTTAGACCATGATTATCGGGGTTTGACCACTACGAAGATTCATGAAGGGGTTATGACTTGACAAGAGAGACAAGATGATTAAAATTCGAGGATAAGCATCGATTTAAATAGAGGGTTAAGAAATTAACATGGCATAATTGGTGGTTTATTAATTCCAGGAAGATTATGATGTGATTAAATTGGTTATTAAAATTTGGAAATTTTGGGAGATTATTAATATATTTATTTGGTTGCAAGTTATGAATTTTAGAATTTTATAGTTGGATGTCGCATTTGGAAAATCCCTAAGTATCGTATTGTTGAGTATTTTGAGGAAGAGGAAATCGAGAAATAAAATTATTGATGGACTAAATGTTTGAATTTAAAATTTTTGGACGAGATTTCATTTTATATACGAGCATTGATTAAAATCAAATTTGAGGAGTGGATATTAAATTCTGAGTATTGAATTATTAACTCAAAACTTTCAAAGAAATTTTTAAAAAAAAATGGACTTTGATTTTATTTCGAGGATTTTTCCGGAATACAATAATTTTAGAATTTTTGAAAATTGTGAAAGGACATTAGGGATTATTACCTGATTTCGTGATTTATGAATTTAAACTTTGAGGGAAAATAGTAATGTGTATGAATAAACGCTACTTTGAGGATTTTGAATTTCGAGGACAAAATTCTTTTAAGGAGGGTAGACTTGTCACTACCACGTTCCGGAAACAGGGGTATTTTTGACTTTTTATAATATTTAATATTATTGTAGTTACAATTACGTAATTGTATGATAAGTATATTTGATTTAAATAAATATGTGATATGTGTAATTAAATATATGATTATATACAGTGTTTATTTATTTTGAGCTAGCAGACTTGACCTAGAAGCCTAGTAGATGAACACCTGTCGGAATTATGGAATTTTTGTATTTAATTATTTAGTTAAAATTTAATTCTTGGAGTTTGTAATTAATTACCGTATTTTATTTAATATTTTTGCGCATTGCCTTTGCTTCGATATTTGGAGCACTATCCTAGCTTTTGCCTCCTAACAAATTTCACAATCTTGCCCTAGACATGCCCGCCTTCCATTCTGCTATTTTTGCAACTCATAATTATGCTCTCTGTGCATTATTTCTAGCCGCACAAAAATCGTCGCGGACGTTATTTAATAAATTCTTATTTTTGTATCGTTGTGCGTTCCAATTGAAATTGGAGGCAATCTTGACCTATTTTTCGTGCGGCCCAAATTAGGGTAATATCTTGTTCTGAGTCTTCTTCATTATTGGTATTGATGACCTGACCTGATTTTGGCCCCATGTACTCCTAATTAATTTTAGAACACAACTTACATTTATTTCTAATTAAATTGAGGATACTATTTAAACCAATTATGAAAATCCCAATTTAATTCCAGTGCCCTGCTATTTGAGCCCATACCAAACTTACAGCGCCCCCTGACCCTACAAAACATCGGACACCGAATCGCCCGCCAAATTTTTGTCATTTTATGCGTCTGTGCAAATATCCAAATTTAAGGGGGCTAATTTACAAATTTGTATTTTTGGTGTCAACACCCATTTGTTTAAACCAATGAGGAACCCCTAATATTTTTAACATCACCCTCATTCCCACATGAAAATTTCTTCATGTCCAATCTAGACCACCCATTCAAGGGATGTAATCCTCACCCTTAAATTTACACACCATCTCCCCTATTTAATATCACATCAAACCCTAATCCCTAGAAAACCTAGGTTTCCCCACCTACTCACAAGCCCCCATCTCCCTCAATACCAAACCGTAGCCCTCATCCCATTTTCTCCACTTCTCTTCTATTCTTCTTCCCTTCTTCCTTTCTTCTTCTCATTCTTCCTTCCTTCTTCTTCTTTATTATTGTTTTTTCTTTTCTTTCTTCTTTTATTTGAATTCAGAAGGGGGGGAACCACCATCACACCCCTCCTGTGCTCATCCAACCGATCCTAAAGCCACCTCCGGCGGGCTGGCAGCCAACCCCGATCCTCCGGCGGCCGCTGCGACCCCCCATTCCTCCCTGCTCCTAGCTCCCTCCGGCGGACACCATCTACTCTGGCACCGCCCCAGACAAGCCCCTCCGCTGGCTGCAACTCCGGCCACTGCTCAGTCCTCCAACCCGACTCCCTGCTGCGAGCTCCGACGAGCAGCCGAGCAGCAAACCCCGCGCTCGAGTTCCCCGTAGAGCCGACCACCTCCAATACTTTAGTCCTCCGGTCGAGCTCCCCGACCCACGCGACCCCGGAGCATCCTCCCCGCTGCCCAGCCCTCAGGCGGCCGAGCCCCGCATCCCCTGCTGCTCTTCTCCCCGCGACTTCACGAGCCACGATCCACCGCCACCATCAGTCCGGCGGCCTGCCACCACCGCTCTTCTTCCAGCTGCGAACTCCAGCCCTCCCTCCGGTGAGACTCCAGCGAGACTCCGGCCAGCCGACCCATTCCCAGTAAGTAATTCATTCTCCTCTCTTTCTTCCTGTGTATATATATATATATATGTATATATATATATACTTATATACGTATGGGTATGTATATACTAATATATGTATATGTATAATAGTTATCTAATTAATGTTTTAAATACATGAATATGTATAGCATTTATTTAATTAATATTTAAACACATAATGTATAGTATATATATATATATAATGTATTAGTATGTTAATGAATTAATGTATTAGTATGTTAATGAATTAATGCATTAGTATGTTAATGTAATTAATATATTAGTATGGTTAATGTAATGTATTGATAAATTATTGTAATTAATGTGTATAATTAATGATGATATGTATATATATATGTACATGTATATATTTAATATGATTTGCATATATATATATATATATATATATATATATATATATATATATATATATATATATATATATATATATATATATATATATATATATATATATATATATATATTCTAGTATGTATGATTAAATTGATATATATATATATATATATTGGTTATTTTATATATGAGATATCTAGTTAATAAAAAGCATATACTAGTACAAAATTAAATTCATATATTAGTATTATGTATTCCTCATATATGGTAGTATTGTATTTTTATATTAGTATATATATATATATATATATGTACTCATATGCAAGTATATAGTATTGTATTTTATTGGTATATCTGTATATATTTATGTATATATATATAGTATAAATTTAATTTGGTGAATTAATATTAGTATATTTTAATAATGATGTTGACAATACATATATGTATATTCTAAAGTGTACTTTTGCATATATATGAGTATACGTATGGTTCAACTAGTATGTATGTATATATATATATATATATATATATATATATATATATATATATATATATATATATATATATATATATATATATATATATATATATATATATATATATATATATATATATATATATATACGAAGTATGTTTAATTGGTATATATATATGGTATAAATTCAATTTGGTATATACATATTTGTATTACAAATATATATATGGTAGGTATTAATGATTAAAAACAGGTAATGTGTCTTATATATCTATCTGCTAGGTGATCCTAGGTGACCAGTATCATACCTAAAGAAGTCCCGAATTCAGTGTTTATAGACTGTGTGTTAGGGTAGCACCTGATATAAGTGTTATTGTGATATGTTTTTAGGACTGTTGCTTCACCCAGGGGATACTCTGGAACAGGACATCCATAAATACCAGCTAAGGACTCAAGGCAAGTAAATTCTCCGATATTTACCAATTGTTGATAATTTTTATAATTCCAATAAGCTAAAAATATTACATCTGAATCCTTGACACTGTGCTACACGGACTAGTATAGCTTGGATCTGCAGTCATGAGATGTTACCTTGATTATTGTTTGACATTGTACACGACATGTATATTAGACATCGTACATGATAGATTGGACTTGCTCGTGTATCATGACGTGTCATGGTTGGATCCACAGTACTAGTTGGGGGCGGGGAAGTAGTTAGTAAGAAATATGATCATAACCTCTTATTGTAGTGAAGAACAATGTAAGTGTTAATCATGCTCTTCACCCATGATTAGCCAGGACCTGTAGCTATCGTACATGTTCCCAAGCCGATCATATTTTAAAACTACTATTTCAAACACTTAGAATAGATTATAGTTCCCTATTTAAATCATATACTACATCACCCGTATATGATACTGTTCCTTATTCTTTTCATTTTTATACATGCACTGACTGTATCATATTGCCTATTGCATGTCTCTTTACATTGTCTATCTTTTTATTTTCTATTGTATTTATTCACTGTCTTCTCAGTATCTAGCATTATCTGTTTATTGCTTTATAGTCCTTATCAATTATATGGAACTGTTATTTGAGATTTGTACTTTGCTCCTTCTTGACTGGAAATATTTTTCCAGACTATGCCTTAGAGGACCGCTGTCCGACACTTTATGGACCATATGGTGAGTAGCTGCAACTTGGGCTTGGCAGTTTAGTTATGATTCCGGGAGGTCTAGCCGGAATCACCAATCTTCTAGTTAGTTCTTTTAGCAGACTTTTTGGTACCGGATTTGTCTCCGGCATTTTGATGAGATTTGGATAATTGTTGAGTTAGATTATTACTTTTGACTTGTGTTGTATTAAATTTTTGTTCGCTATCTTATCGTGCTGTAATTCTGTGATTGAGTATGTGTTCATTTAAATTGTGTCATCCGTGCCTCCTTATGGAGATTGGATGCTTGAGTGAGATTGGCTAGATAGTATCAAGACCTTGACAGCATTTTACCGCCGATGCTGTGGCGTAGGCTGGACGTACTCGCGTACTCGTGCCCCAATTCCGGGTGCGGGTCGTGACAGCGCTCGATATAATTGTGCGACGACTAATTATGTTCTTTTATTCTTCATCTTTCAAAACGTGCCACCTAATACTTTGATTGAAGGCCAAGTGTATTCTTTGATGATAGATATATAGATTGCTAGGATTATAGTTTGTTAATCTGGAATTTTAAATTTCTGTGCTTGGTAATTAGAACTTGATAGTTTTGAGTTATTCCTGTAGATTGTGACATGATGATTATCCCTTAATTTTAAATTGCGTAACTTGTACCACACCTCGATACGAGTTATATTTCCCTTCTCCCTTGAAGGCCAGTAACTCTCCATTCTTAGTATTAACACTTGTATTCTATGAACACTATGATTAAGACTTAAGATGACCATTACCTATATAAGATAATAGGATACCCTCATCAGTACCAAGATCTTTCCCTCGTATACCCTAACAATAGTTCTACTTCATTTGCAAGGACCAAGTAATTTTATAGAATCTCCTTTAAGGCAGTTGCAGTATTAGTTTATTATTTTAAGTTGGGTAGTATGCCTCACAACCTAGTACCCTATAGTCCGTTTATCTTTTATTGAAGTGTAACTGAACGACATTAACTGTATACTAGCATAAAACGATAGTGTTTATTTGGACTGTAGAACTTAGAGGCCCATACCCCCTATTTTATCGACTAGCAACTTAGACAAGGAGTTAATATGACAACTGTAGAGATTATAAGTCTTATCTTTTTGTGAACCTGAATTATTTTGTAATTTCTCTCATCATAATCTAGAGTACTTATATTTGCTGTACTACCTTGACTTATGCTGCTAATATAGCCTAGTTTTGCAAGCTTATTCTTTATCGAGCTTGTTCATAACATATGTATTATTGGAGTACTACACTAATACATTTCAGAATTAGTGTATTACGGTCTGATCAACCATAGTGCGCTTGGTTCGCCCTTCACATAACTACTTTACGTGGATTGAGATATATAGTGATTAGTAGACGAAAGTAGTTGTCCTCTAGATATGTCTAAGCATATCGTATCAGTTACATAACTGTACTGATACGAGCAAGTGAATAGGAATGACCAAAATATGATTTTAATCCACAACTGTCTTGACAATTCCTATTTGAATTCTTTAAACGCCTTGATCTCCACCATTCTATTCTATTACCCCTCATTGAACTCTTTATTATTGTTTTTTGCCTCCCTTTATTTCGGAAAGACGAAACCTCGTGCTTATTATGAGCTTAATATACTGATAGTACTAGATATACCCATAGGCAAATCACATTACTAGATGATTATCTTTCATAATTGATTAAGAGCACATCATATATGATATATTTTGGTGTTAAAATTTTTGAGGATTGAGTAACATGATTAAGTAAATTTGAGGAATAAGTTTCTTAAATGTAACAACCTTATGTGATAGATGGGTAAGTTCTAAGTTGGGTAGAAGTTGCATTGTCAACTTGAGAGGAATCTCTTTGAGACTGTGATCGAGAAAAACTAGATGGAGAGATTCAAGTCATTTTAATTTTGAGAATTGTAGAAGAATGATTAGAGGATGAGTATTTAATAATTTTTTGAAAATTTGTTATTACGGACCAAATATTTATACTTTGAGAACATGATTTAAAATTTTGAAAATTGAAGAGTGAAACATCGATTTAAACTTTGAGGATAAATATAGAATTATAGACTTGAACATTGACGGATTGAATTCCAAATTTGATGATTTAAATTAAAAGTTAAATTTTGATTGTTTGATTACTTATTTGAAATATTGAGGATGTGAATTAAATTTAAATTGAAGAGTACAAAAAATTCAAAAGTTAAAGATAGGAATAATATTTGAGTAGAATTATTTACCAGAGGAGAGTATGATAGTTGGAAATAGCGGTGTAATATTTATACGTGTTATTTAATTCTTGAAGATGTTATATGGATTAAATTTAAATTTGGATGGTGAGAATTAAAAAAGTGAGAAGAGATTACAATAGATTAAATTTTGAATTGAATAGTAATTTTTTTAATTTTGAAGTGATGGCAATATAGTTGATTATAATTTTTATTATCGCAAAGATATTGCGAATGACTTGCCTTAGTTAAGTGAAGGAATAAGTGAAGGAATAACCGACTATGCCTTATTTTAATTTCGAGGATAAAATTATTTTAAGTTGGGTAGATTGTAAACCTCCCACCCAAAATTTGGCCTACTTGGCTTAGATAAAGAAATTAGGGCTAATTAGAATCCAAATAGAATTAGAACACAGTATTTTATTTAACAATACAATATGATATCACCTAGTGCACCTTACCGTCGCTTCGACAATTGGAGCACCTTCCTAGCCATTACCTTCCTATAAATTTCACAACCATGACCTAGACATGCCCGTATACTATTTTGACCTTTGTGTAACTTAAAATTATGTTCTCCTGTGCTAAATTTTAGTCGCACAACATTCATCGCGGACGTTTATAATTAATTCTAAATAAATACGACTTTGTATCCTTGTGTATTCTAATCGAAATTGGATACACAATCTTGACTCGTTTTATACAACCTAATTTATGATAATATTCTACACTGAATCCTCTATGTCCATGATACTTGTGTCCCACCTAATTTTATCCCCATGTACTTCCAATTAATTCAAGAACATCTTGCGTACTAAATTTAATCAATTTAATCCAATTTTTGTCTTTGTACAATTTTCTAATTGTTGGGCGCTTTTATGCAAAAATGCATTAAGGTGTCTATACTATTGGATAATACATGAAGAAATCCAAATTTTCGTTCATGTGGATTTTTCCCATGATTTTTCGGAGTATGCAACGCGCAACATCATCCCCATTTAATTTTAGCCTTGCATTTAAATAATGTAATTTATAGCTCTCCCAAACATTCCCATATGAGCCCAAGGCCCAACCCAAGAGAGTGTTGACCTAGGTTAAACTTGTCTAGGTCAAACCAACCCCCTCTTCATGTATAAATATATAATTTATTCTTCTTTTTCCTTTTCTATTTTAACCAAAACCCATCCCTATACTACTGTTCATCTCCATCTACCCTGCCTACACCCGCCGCCGGAGAACTCGCCGGCGTAGCCCCGTCACCACCGCACTCGACCCCATCCACCTCGACGAGCAGCCCTCGCCTGACCCTCGCCGTACTGCCCCTTACCGGACTCGCCATCACCATCACCATCACCATGGCCATCCTCCCATTCATCTTCTTCTCCCTCCTCAACATGAGGTAGCGACGATGGTGGGAGTTGATGAAGGACTTCAATATTTCTTTGCAGTACCATCCAGGAAAGGCCAACGTAATCACGGATGCCTTGAGCAGGTATCCGATGGCTATGTCTTGACGAGGGAAAGACATTTATTGGTCGATCTTGATAGTTTGGTTATCGAGGTATTAGTTCCTGGAGTTACAGCACAGATGTGGGGACTTCAGGTACAATTAGAGTTGATGGATCGGATCAGACTTGCACAGTTCGAGGATGACTCTCTAAGGAGCACAGAGCACAGGTCCAGATAGGGTTGGCAGAGGACTTCAGTATTTCAGATGATGGATCATTGCGACATGGTACCAGATTGTGTGTGCCGAGTGGAGCATTGCCCGAGAAGATTCTTCATGAGGCATCGATCTCAGTACTCTATACATCGAGTTGCCAACAAGATGTATAGTGATATGAGAGCATGTTTGGTGGTATGGTATGAAGCGAGAGGTAGCTAGCTTCGTATTCAGAAGTTTGGTTAGCCAGCAGGTAAAGGAGGAAAGACAGAGGCCAGGTGGATTGCTTCAGCCTTTACCCATTCCAGAGTGAAAGTGGGAGCATGTGACGATGGACTTTGTTTTAGGACTTCCACGTTCTCCAGGAGGTAAAGATGCGATTTGGGTTATCGTAGACAGGTTGACCAAATTAGCCCACTTTCTTCCATTCATAGTGAGTACATCTACGGAGAAGCTCGCGGAGATGTATGTGCGTCAGATAGTCAGATTGTATGGAGTTCCGGTGAGCATAGTCTCGGATGGGATAGTTGATTCACGTCCTACTTCTGGAGGAGTTTGTAGGCTAGCTTGGGCGCTCAGCTCAAGTTCAGTACCGCATATCACCCTCAGACAGACGGACAGTCGGAGAGGACTATTCAGACTCTCGAGGATATGCTACGCACCTGTGTTTTGGATTTTGGAGGTTCTTGGGAGGATTATCTTTACTTGGTAGAGTTTTCTTATAAAAATAGCTACCAAGCCAGTATCGAGATATCGCCATTTGAGGCGTTGTATGGACGGAGATGCCGCACTCCGTTAACATGGGATGATGTTGGTGAGAGAGCTTTATTGGGACCAGAGATGGTAGTGGATGCAGCTGAGAATGTAAAGCTCACCAGGGATAAACTTCGAGTAGCGCAGGACAGATAACGATATTGAGCCGATACCCACCGGAGACAATTGGAGTTTGAGATATAGATTTTGGTTTGTATTGCTTGTGATTGTTTGTTTTGTTAGAGTGCCAAGGTTGTGTTTCATGCTAGGTTGGCGGTCTGATTTTCTTGAGAATTTCTCCGACACGTGGCATGATTCGTTTTAATGGAGGCGGAAAGCTTAGTCCACGATTCATCAGACCTTTCAGTATTCTTGAGAGGGTCGGTGCAGTTGCTTACAGACTAGACTTACCATCTACATTGGAGGGAGTGCAAAATGTGTTTTACATATCGCAGCTGAGACGGTACGTGACAGATCCCAGTAATGTGTTGGATCACCCGGAGATAGAGGTGGGCCCTACTCTTAGCTATCCACAGCAGCCAGTTGAGATTATGGATCAGAGTGAGAAGGTGCTGAGGAACCAGACAATTCCTTTGGTGTACGTCGCGTTGAGGCATCACTCGCCAAGAGAGAGTATCTGGGAGCGAGAGACCGAGATGCGCGAGCGATTTCCATATTTGTTCGAGCTGTGAGGTATAATTCTTTCGTGCATTATATTGATTGCTTTTGGTAGTTAGTTTCTTCCTTAATTTCGAGGACAAAATTTTTCTAAGGTGTGTAGGATTGTCACCCTCATATTTTCAATTAAGGGTAGTTTGGTAATTTGACATAGATATTTTTATTTTAGGAGTATTATATTAAAATATTATGCATGTATAATTATTTATTTATTGTATTATTTATTCATTATTAGATTCTAGATTATTTTGGACTTGTGTAGTGGACCTAACTAATTAATGTAGATGCATAAACCTAACATTTATTTTAGTTTAGATTGAGCCCAATAATTAGGCCCATTCATTAGGAGGATGAATTAACTAGTAAAACTATTAGACTAGAACCTTCCCTCCTTAATTAATTTCTTCATGAGAGGCCCCAAGAGGTGTTTTGGTTATTTCATAATACCTTGGGAGAGGGGTTAGGGTCGGCAACCTTTAGGAGGAGAGAGAGTCTCTCTTCTCATTTTCTATTTCAATTAGATCTAGAAAATTTCCCCCATCCAATTTCTTCATTCCCTTACCATTCCCTACTCAATTTCTTCTCAAATATTTTCCTTATTCCTCATTGGAGGCTACTACAATAAGGATCTACAAGGAGAAAGCAAGGATCCAAAAGAAGGAGCTAAGATCTACAATTTGGAGGCTACATTCATCATTTAGAGATTTTTATTGGGAATCCATCTCCCAATAGGTATATTTCAATTTTCCCTCTCTTAGTAGACTCTAAATCTGATATTTAACCATAAGAAACCACCCCACATGCATAGGCTACCCATAGAAATTGGAATTAGGTTCATAGGAGGCCTATGGAGGAAGTTATGTGTGTTTTTGTGTCAATTTTGGGGGGATTCTGAGATTGGCATATGTGGTATTTGTCAATTGGTCAATTAGATCAAATAGCCATGTGTATGATTGTTTGTGACCAGTGTTGTATCCATAATTGGGTACGTGTAGGCCGTATCTCGTCAATTTGGCGATATGGATTTTTTTGAGAGTTTTCCTCCGACACGGGAATTTGTGTATGTCACTTCTTGACACAGACACGTAATTGATAAATTTATTATTCGTATTGTGCATAATTACTATTCTAGATTTTTTCGTGTCCTTCGGGATACGTTTGGTTGTGTGGTTGAGCCGTATCGCAAGCGTATCATAGAATAAGTGTGATACAGGTGCGGTGCACTTCACGTGTTTATTTCATTGCTTCATAATGCATGTGACTTGTGCATATATTAGATATAATATAAGTATGTATGTTTATATATATATATATATATATATATATATATATATATATTGATATATCTATAAGTGTATATGTGTATCTATATGTATATGTATGTTGAATATATATATATGTATATATGTATGAGTGATATATCTATATGTGTATCAGTGTTGTATATATATGTCTATATATGTATAGTTGAGAGTGTATATATATAGGTTGATTTATATATATATATATATATATATATGTGAGTGTGCTTATAGTGTTTGTGAGTGTTGTGAGTTGTGTGTGAGTGTGTGGCAGTATCGAGATGCTTGGGACAGAGAGGGTGTAGCAACAATTCAGTGTGGCATTCAGGTCAGTTTTACTAAGTAGCAAGCAGCGCCCAGCAAGAGTAACTATGCATCAATATGCTGTGAGCAACACTGAGTAGAGGCATCGAGCCACTGAGCAGTATGCTTAGCACGGGCAGCCCAGAGCAGTGCATCAATGTATCAACCTCAACACTGAGCATACAGCAGGAGCAGTGCATCAACTGTAGTATGAGCATTTCACCCAGCAGCCCGATATCAGCACAGTGGCAGCAACCACATCAATGTAGCAGGAGGAAGTTTCAGTAACAGAAAGGTATCAACAGAGGGATCAACAACCTATCAGTAAACCAGTAGCAGCCAACTGTATTAGTAGTATCAGCAACTGAAGGGTATCAGCTTAGTAGTCTCCAACAGTAAGGGTTGAGCACAGGCAAGGTAGTGGTTTAGCTAGGTAGTTAAGATGGTTAGTAGTTTATTGTTAGTGTAGTTAGTATAGCTAGATAGTTAGTTATATACTTATTAGTTTAGTAGTTAGATAGATATATTTATACTTGTTAGTTATGTAGTATTACATGGATATGTATTATAGGGTAAGTTAGTAGGTATTGTATTGATATGTATCATATATTAGTAGTTAGTAGTATTTAATAGTTAGTATATATTTGTGTCATGACCCGTACCCGAAATTTGGGGTACGAGTACGTGTGTACGTCCAGCCTACGCCGCAGCATTGGCGGTAGAATGCTGTCTCGGTCGCAATACTATCTAGTCAATCTCACACGAGTATCCAACTCCATAAGGAGACACAGATATCACAATATAATATGTAAATACTCAAATATATAACTAAGCACGATAAGTAACAAAGACAATAAACAAAATGCAGCACAAGTCTAAACAAAATAGTTTAACTCAAACAATAACATCCAAGTCTTAAAGTAGACCGAAAAGAAATCTGGTACCATATACTGCTAAAAAAAACTAACTGAATAACTAATGATCCTGGCTAGACCTCCCGGAATCACACCTGGCTACAAGGTCCAAGGCTGCAGCTACTCTCCCTGTGGTCCATAATATGCCGGACACCGGTTCTCTAAGTCGCAGTCTGGAAAAATATTTCCAGTCAGGATGGAGCGAAGTACAACCCAAATAACAGTTCTAGGTAATGACAAGGACTATAAAACAATAAATAGATGATGTTATATACTGAGAGAAACAATAAATAGATGCAATAAAAATAGTAAAAAGAACAGACAATAGGCAATATCGTATAGTTAGTGCATATATGAAATGAAGAGAAAGAACTACAATATCATATACGGGGTAATATAGTATATGAACTGAAATGGAGAACTGTAATTATTCTAAGTATTTGAAATAGTAGTTTTGAAATGTGATCAGCATAGAAACTTGTACGATAGCTACATGGCCTGCCTAATCATACGTGAGGTGTATGATTAACACTAACAATATTTTATACTTGTACGATAGGGATTTGATCAAATCTCTCACTAGCAATTTTTCCGTCCCCAACTAGTACAGTGATCCAACCATGACACGTCATGATACAAGATCAATGTCCAATATATCATGTACAATGTCTAATATCAATGTCTAATATCAATATCGTGTACAATGTCAATACGATAACCAATGTCTAATATCAATGTCTAATCTCATGACTACAGATCCAATCTATATACTAGTCTGTGTAGCACAGTG
Organism: Iris macrosiphon; assembly: GCA_036927795.1. Classification (NCBI taxonomy): domain Eukaryota; kingdom Viridiplantae; phylum Streptophyta; class Magnoliopsida; order Asparagales; family Iridaceae; genus Iris; species Iris macrosiphon. Next base: position 110,397,342 of record JAYESA010000010.1, on the reverse strand, counting down.
TCAAGAATCAGATGTAACATTTCCAATTACTTGAATTATAGAAATTATCAAATAACAAAAATTATCAAAGAATGTACTCGCCTGTGGTCCTTAGCTGGCAATACCAATGTACTGCTCCTGAAGTCTCGCAGAATAATCCAATGGTCCTATATATATTAATAATATAATACAATACAGCATCAGTCGTTACACTAGCACACATACAAATATAATTTTACTGAACTCAAAGGCTACGCTAGGGGTGATACTGGTCAACTAGCAGGGTCAAGTGTGCGTCTAAATGCATGGGTGTCATATCCTCGAATGCTGTGATAATCAGACAGTCAACTCACTAACACCTAGGGTCATGCAAATACATATAAATACGGGACACCCACAATTATCATTTATGGTCATACAATATATACATATATTACAGTCATACATATTACTAGCAATCAAATTCCCACAAAATATATTTATCAACCTAATTATTATACACACACGCACGCACACGCACACTAGTCATTAGGTTCACTAACACAGGGTCCTATGTCAACTAAACTGTCATGAAGCAATTCTAATCCTAATTATTATTCATATATGCACACACACACACAATCATAAAAGGGAGGCAAGTCGAACCTGCGCGTTAGCATGAACGTGCACGAGGTCGAGCGTGACTGCTGCAGGTCATCTCCGGCGAGGTAAGATGGGTCGACGACAACGACGACGATGATGGTAATGATGATGCCGAGGCTGCCGGAGGGGAGAGGCTCGGCGAGGTTGCTGTGACGAGGACGGGGGCGGACTGTGGAAGAGGAGGAGAACGACGAGGCTGTTGTGGAGTGGAGGCGAGGTCGAACAGGCGGTCGGGTCAGGGGGTTGTCCGGTCGGAGAAGACGACCGCGGGGTTGAGGGGAAGTCGGCTGTTCAGTCGGGTGGAGGAGATCGGGGTTCAGGCGATGATCTGAGATGGGAGGAGAAGAAGAAGTCGGGGTCGGCTGTGGAAGTTCAGGCGAGGGGTGGAGAACGGTGGGGTCTACTCGGTGGAGATGGTCGTGGAAGTCGGAGACGGTGCTGTTGGGGTTGTGTCGTGGTGGTGGGGACTCAGGGTGGTCCAGAGGAAGTCGGGCCGGTGATGGCTGATGAAGGCGGTCGTGGAGGAGATAAAGAAGAAGATGGTGGTGGTTCTGCCAGGTAGATATCGTGTGCCGGCGGTGATGTAGATGATAGAGGTGCTCGGGGAGGACTGCTCGGTGGTCGGGTAAAGGCCGGAGATGAGGACCGGTAAGGGATGGTTGTGGCGGCTGATAGCGGGGCTCGGCGGTCATGGCTGTGTCGTGATGATGGTCGACGACCAGTTGCTGTGAGGTGAGTGGTCCTGACCGGAGGAGATGGGCGTGGAAGAGGGGGCTACTGTCGAGGGAAGAATTCAGGCGGGTGGATCGATGAGGATGAGTCGAGGGGATCCGACGGCTTGCTCGGCGGGGTCGACTGCTCTGTTGCAGAGGCAGACTGGTCCGGCGGGAAGGAGGGAAGAAGGGAAGAATGGAAGAAGATGATGGTTTAGGTTTTGGGTTGAGTTTTGGTTTGTTGGTGGTGGTGATGAAAATATGGAGAAAAAGGTGATTATATATGTATGTGGAGAAATAGGGTGATGTTGCCCTAGGGATTTTGGCCGGTTTGGCACTCCTTGGGATGGGGTTTGCTTTTTTGGGAAAGGGGTCATGATGAGGGATTACATATAGGGAAGTGTGTGTGGTGAGGATAATGCTCCAATTTGAATGAATGGCCAAGATTAAACATGAAGAAAAGTATCTAATCAAAAGGAGAGAGAGAGAGATAGTTGGATCGGTCAATGAGGGAGGGGGTTGGTTCTTCATGTGCCTTGACCAATAGGATGGTGATACCTTATTGCACTTTTGCATAAAAGTCCTCCACAATTGGAAAATTGCATAGAAAGTTGGATTTTTGGATTGAATGAGGAAAAATACCATGTTTGGTGTGATGTAATGGTTAAAAAGGGTGTGTGGTGTTTAGTATGAGTCTTGAGGGTGTGAATGGGAATTTGGTTTGGTGTTAGGTCTAGTTTTGGGTTAAGTTTGGTCCTTACACCAATTTAATTAAAATTAATGTAATCGGTGTTCTAAAATTAATTGAAAGTGCATGGGGTTAAAATTAGGTGGGACACAAGTGTCATGGACGTAGAAGACTCAGAATAGAATATTATCATAATTTGGTTTGCATAAAATGGGTCAAGATTGTGTCTCCAATTTCGATTGGAACGCACAAAGATACAAAATTGGATTTATTTGGAATTTAAAAATAACGTCTGCGATGAATATTGTGCGACTAAAATGAAGCATAAGAGAGCATATTTATAAGTTACACAAAGGTAATAATGGAAGACGGACACGTCTAGGACATGGGTGCGAAATTTGTTGGAAGGCAAAAACTAGTGTAGCGCTCCAAATATCAAAACAACGGTAAGGTACAACAATCAAATAAAATCACAATAATAATTTATAACCTCAATATTTAATCCCGAAAATTACTAATTAAAATCCATAACCCTATAATTTGGTGAGGGGTTCATCTAGTGGGCTTCTAGGTCTAGTCTACTAGATCATGCATTAAAGAACACTATACATATAACATATATATATACACATATCATGCAATTATTTAAAAATAAATATACACAATACTTAAAATATATAAAATGATAAAATTACCCTATTTTAGGATGTGGTAGTGACAAGTCTATATTCCTTAGAAAAATTTTGTCCTCAAAATTTAAGGTCCTCAATAGTTGTATTTATTTATTTATTTATTTTACCATCAAAATTTAAATTCATCAATCCGTATAATCATGAAGTAAATCCATATTGTTATTTTACAAAATTTTAAAATTCTATAATTATCATATTCCTGAAAATTTTCAAATTTAAAAATCAAATTCCATTCTTATCATAATCTCCTCCAAAATTTTAAGGTAATAACTAAATACAAGAATTTAATATCAAATCCTCTAATTTTAAATCCAATCAATGCATATTTATAAAATTTGAAATCTCATCCCAAAAATTTGAATTCAAACACTAATCCATTTGTGATCTTATTCCTCGATTCTTTTTTCACACAATACTCAAATAATGTAATACTTACAAAATCTTCAAATGCAACATTCAAAATATAAATTTCTAAATTTATATCTTGCAGTCAAATAAATATAATGATAATATTTTTAAATTTCTCAAAATTTAATGACAATTTCAATATATCGTAATCTAGATAAAGATCAATGGTTTAACAAAATCGTCAATTCTGCCATATTAAGTTCTCAACTCTTTATTTAATTTAATGTTTATCCTCGAAATTTAAGGCACCTTGTTTCTCTCTGTCCAGTCATAACCTCTTTATTAATCTTCACTACGGTCAAACCCCTAACAATCAAGGTCTGAGAAAATTCTACCTATAGTCATACAACATTCAATCTAGAGAAAACATGCATGGCTATGGTCTATTTTGTCATGGTATTGTAGTCTCTGTTAGGGTGTACTACTAACTATATTCTAGCAAGAAAATTATTGATACAAGCTATGGTACTAAGAAATCAATCAATCAATCAATAAAATAGTTGGAAAAGGAATAGAAGAAAAGAGCAGAACAAAACTGCTAACACAACCATAGTTTAAATGATGCATCCAAAGTTTGATACCCCTATCCCTTTGGTACCACTGTTTCTACTACAAGCACACTCACTGATAGCTCTCTTACTTACTGCAATTGTTTATACTAGTTGTTCTTGTCACTCGAGTGCACACCAAGTGCAACACACCATACTAAGTACTTCTCTCTCTAATACAACTCTAGATGGACACCCAAGTTAGTTTGCAGTGCCATCTCAAGCATGCTCAAGCCAATAGATCCTTACACATGCACTTCATCCACTCATATACTGATATACATTTCTTATCCACCATAAAATTTTATCCTCAAAATAAAATCCTCAAAATTTAACTTCTCGAACAATTTAAAATAAAATGTATATACTTTCCTCAAAAGTCAAATATTCAAATATTGAAATAAAATTTTAATCAGTTCCAAAAATCTTTATAGCTTTGACTATGTTTATTGAATTGAATTTGAATCCTCAAAATTGTTTATAACATAAAATCTCAACTCCTCAAAAATTCTTAAATATTATAATTTATTTTCAATCTTCAAATTATAAATTTAAGTCCACATCTTATAGTCCAATAGCTCTAATGTTAATCTTTCTCACTGTCCTCATCAACATATGTCATCAGATGATACCGAAAATTTTAGTCCGTAAAGTTTATCTTGATATGAAATCAAACTCAACAACGACACCAAGAATTAAATTTAACAACCGATCAACAAGAATCAAATTCAATAGCAACAAGTAAGAGCGGACGGAACAAGGAAAAAGATTTGAATTAGAAATTATAATAAGATTCTCAAGGGTCGTCCCAGGAATCTCTCAAATAATTTGTGATTGAGTATCCTCTCTCATCCTAGTATCCTATGTCCTATATCCTTTCGCAGGCACTCAGTAGTACAACTAAGACGTCGCACTACCACGACATTGCATTACTTATGAAGCCCAACCTGTATGGGCCGCCAATAAAAATGTGTCACGATCCGCACCCAAAATTTGGGGCACGAGTACGTGGGTACGTCCAGCCTACGCTGCAGCATCGGCGGTAGAACACTGTCTAGGTCACAATACTATCTAGTCAATCTCACACGAGTATCCAACTCCATAAGGAGACGTAGATATCACAATATAATATGTAAATACTCAATCACAGAACTTAGCACGATAAGATATCAAAAAAAATAAACAAAATGCAACACAAGTCTAAATAAAATAGTCTAACTCAAACAATAACATCCAAGTCTCAAAGTAGGCCAGAAATAAATTGGGTACCATATACTGCTAAAAGAACTAACTGAATAACTAGTGATCCCGGCTAGACCTCCCGGAATCACACCTGGCTACAAGGTCCGAGGCTGCAGCTACTCTCCTTTGGTCCATAATATGCCGGACACTAGTTCTCTAAGTCGTAGTCTGGAAAAATATTTTCAATCAGGATGGAGCGAAGTATAACCCAAATAACAGTTCCAGTTAATTGACAAGGACTATAAAACAATAAATAGATGATGCCATATACTGAGAGAAATAATAAATAGCTGCAATGACAGTAGTAAAAAGAACAGACAATAGGCAATATGGCATAGTCAGTGCATATATGAAATGAAGAGAAAGAACTACAATATCATATACGGGGTAATGTACTATATGAACTAAAATGGAGAACTGTAATTATTCTAAGTGTTTGAAATAGTAGTTTCGAAATGTGATCGGCTTGGAAACTTGTACGATAGCTACATGGCCTGGCTAATCATACGTGAGGTGTATGATTAACACTAACAATATTTTACACTTGTACGATAGGGATTTGATCACATCTCTCACTAGCAATTTCTCTGCCCCCAACTAGTACAGTGGATCCAACCATGACACGTCACGATACACGATCAATGTCCAATATATCATGTATAATATCTAATATTAATGTCGTGTATAATATCAATACGATAACCAATGTAATATCTCATGACTGCAAATCTAATCTATATACTAGTCCGTGTAGCACTGTGTCAAGAATCAGATGTAACATTTATAATTACTTGAATTATAGAAATTATCAAATAACAGAAATTATCAGATAATGTACTCGCCTGTGGTCCTTAGCTGGCAATACCAATGTCCTGCTCCTGAAGTCTCACAGAATAATCCAATGGTCATATATATATAAATAAAATAATATAATACAACATCAGTCGTTACACTAGCACACATACAAACACAATTTTACTGAACTCTGAGGCTACTCTAGGGGAGATACTGGTCAACTAGCAGGGTCAAGTGTGCGTCTAAATGCACGGGTGTCATGTCCTCAAATGTTGTGCATAATCAGATAGTCAATTCACTAACACCTAGGGTCATACAAATACATATAAATACGGGACACCCACAATTATCACTTATGGTCATACAATATATATATATATATATATGTATGTATATATATATATTAGAGTCATACACATTACTAGCAATCAAATTCCCACAAAATATATTTATTAACCTAATTATTATACACACACGCACACTAGTCATTAGGTTCACTAACACAGGGTCCTATGTCAACTAAACTGTCATGAAGCAATTCTAATCCTAATTATTATTCATATATTCACACACACAATCATGAAAGGGAGGCAAGTCGAACCTGTGCGTTAACATGCACGTGCACGAGGTCGAGGTGACTGCTGTAGGTCATCTCCGGCGAGGTGAGACGGGTCGATGACGACGACGACGATGATGATGATGATGATGGTGATGATAATGATGATGCCGAGGTTGTCGGAGGAAAGAAGCTCGGTGAGGCTGCTGTGATGAGGACAGAGGCAGACTGTGGAAGAGGAGGAGAATGACGGGGCTACTGTGGAATAGAGGCGAGGTCGAACAAGCGGTCGGGTCAGGGGGTTGTCCGGTCGGAGAAGACGACCGCTGGATTGAGGAAAAATTGGCGGTTCAGTCAGGTGGAGGAGATCGGGGTTCAGGCGATGATCTGAGATGGGAGGAGGAGAAGAAGTCGGGGTCGACTGTGGAAGTTCAGGCGAGGGGTGGAGAAGTGTGGTGGACGGTGGGGTTTGCTCGATGGAGATGGTCAGGGAAGTCGGAGGTGGTGCTGTTAGGGTTGTGTCATGGTGGTGGGGACTCGGGTGGTCCGGAGGAAGTCGGGCCGGTGATGGCTGATGAAGGGGGTTGTGGAGGAGATGAAAAAGAAGAGGGTGGTGGTTCTGTCGGGTAGATGTCGTGTGCCGGCGGTGATGTAGATGATGGAGGTGCTCGGGGAGGACTGCTCTGTGGTCGGGTAAAGGCCGGAGAAGAGGACCGGGAAGGGATGGCTGTGGCGGCTGACAACAGGGCTCGATGGTCGTGGCTGTGTCGTAATGATGGTCGACAACCAGTTGCTGTGAGGCGGGTGGTCCTGACCGGAGGTTATGGTCGGGGAAGAGGGGGCTGTTGTCGAGGGGAGAACTCAGACGGGTGGGTCGGTGAGGATGAGTCAAGGGGATCCGGTGGCTTGCTCGGCGGGGTCGACTGCTCGGTTGCAGAGGCGGACTGGTCCGACGAAAAGGAGGGAAGAAGATGATGGTTTAGGTTTAGGGTTGAGTTTTGGTTTGTTGGTGGTGGTGATAAAAATATGGAGAAAAATGTGTTTATATATGTATGTAGAGAAATAGGGTGATGTTGCCCTAGAGATTTGGGCCAGTTTGACACTCCTTTGAATGGGGTTTACTTTTTGGGAAAGGAGTTATGATGAGGGATTACATATAGGGAAGTGTGTGTGGTGAGGATAATGCTCCAATTTGAATGAATGACCAAGATTAAACTTGAAGGAAAGTGTGTAATCAAAAGGGGAGAGAGAGATAGTTGGACCGGTCAATGAGGGAGGGGGTTGGTTCTTCATGTGCCTTGACCAATAGGATGGTGACACCTCATTGCACTTTTGTATAAAATTTCTCAACAATTGGAAAATTGCACAAAAAATTGGATTTTTGGATTGAATGAGGGAAAACACCATGTTTGGTGTGATGTAATAGTTAAAAAGGGTGTGTGGTATTTAGTATGAGTCTTGAGGGTATGAATGGGGATTTGGTTTGGTGTTGGGTCTAGTTTTGGGTTAAGTTGGATCCTTACATCAATTTAATTAAAATTAATGTAATAGGTGTTCTGAAATTAATTAGAAGTGCACGAGGCTAAAATTAGGTGGGACACAAGTGTCATGGACGTAGAAGACTCAGAATAAAATATTATCATAATTTAGGTTGCACAAAACGGGTTGAGATTGTGTCTCCAATTTCGATTGGAACGCACATAGATACAAAGTTGGATTTATTTGGAATTTAAAAATAACATCTGTGACGAATATTATGCGACTAAAATAAAGCACAAAAGAGCATATTTATAAGTTATACAAATGTCAGAATGGAAGACGGGCACGTCTAGGACAAGGGTGTAAAATTTGTTGGAAGGCAAAAGCTAGTGTAGCACTCCAAATATCGACGCAACGGTAAGGTACAACAATCAAATAAAGTCATAATAATAATTTATAATCTCAATATTTAATCCCAAAAATTACTAATTAAAATTCATAACCCTATAATTTTGTCAGCGGTACATCTAGTGGGCTTCTATGTCTTGTCTACTAGCTCATGCATTAAAGAACACTATACATATAACATATATATATACACATATCATGCAATTATTTAAAAATAAATATACACAATACTTATAATATATAAAATAACAAAATTACCCATATTTTAGGATGTGGTAGTGACAATTTGGCATATAGTTTAGTATATGGGGGTTAGATATATATATTAGCTATACGTATTAAGATTTGAATTATCTTGGGATATCAAGGTAATGCCAGGGTAATGGGTCGATACTCAAGGTATTGGGTTTAAATATCGAGATAGGTGTGTAAGGTAGTGAGATACGCTTTGGTTCAAAGCCAAGGTATCCTATTTGCATTAGTTAGCTAAGGTATTATATGTATTATCTTGTATATATATATATATATATATATATATATATATATATATATATATATATATATATATATATATATATATAAATAGTAATATATATATATATATATATATATATTACTATTTTTATATTAAAAACTTGTGTATCCTATGATACGGCCTTTTGTGTGTCTCCTAGTATCTTATATGAGCTAGTGTGGCCTAATTTTATAGTGTTTTGACCTAATATCCTAGAGTTTGACTAATACGAGTTAGAAATAGCCGGTTTGACCTAGTTTGACTGTTTTGACTTAGAAATTGCTTTATGACCTAGATTGTAACAGTGTAACTTATTTTTATTCCAGAACCTTGTATTGATGCAATATACCATATATAGGTCTGTGTGACACCAGCTTGGGCATCGAGAGACACACCTTGCTCAGGACTTCAGGCGAGTACATTTTTCTGTTAGTTTTTAATTTATAATAGTGTATATATCTAATATTCTAGAACTGTATACTTGATCCTAACACAGTGGTTTTACGGACTGGTACTACATGGATCCCGTCAGGAGATGTTATCCCCTTTCGTGTTCAGCGGGTACTCCTGCACATATATTTTGTCTTGTGTAACCTCCGATTTCCAATTTCCAAAATAATTAGATTTTTATTTATTTTAAAATATCAAGTTTATAAAATAATTCTCCTTAAAATTTTTTATTTTATTTTGAACGATGTTTGATTTTAGAAGGTGATTTAAAATCTTTTATAAAAATCATTATTTTCCTAAATGTCGATGTATTACAAAATAAATAAATAAATAATAATATATATTTTCTAGTTTCAAATGTTTATTGGCTTGAAATAATAAAATTTTTTATTGATGAAATTATTATAGGACTAGTTGTTTTCATAATAAAATTTCATATCCATTTTGGAATAGTAAATAAACAAATTACATATTTTCTAGGGTTTTGCAAAATGAAGTTAATTCGTAGCTAATTTAATCAGTCAGCCTTTGAAAGCCTCTTAAAAACATTTTCTTAAATTTCTTTTCTATTTAAATTTACCAGTTTACTGTCTCCCCTTTTGCACCCTCATTTTTCCCACATGTAAAACCCGTTTAAGTAATTCTGGGCCATTCATTATTGGGCCAACCCGCAACCCTTTATCCCACACCATCTCTCCCTATTTAGGTTCTCATTCTCACATTTCCCTAGAAACCCTAATCTTCAATTCATTGGCTAGCCTCCACAAATTCCCAAGGCCAAAGCCACCACCATTTTGTGTGCTCGTGTCCGTGTGTCCAGCTTCCGTGTCAACCGTGATGGCCTCGGGTCCGACCCCGGGTGTCCCACCGTATCCATTTCATTTCCTGTGTCCGGTTATAATATTACAAACAGATTTTTTCCGTGTCCGACACACCGGATACATCCACCTCCTCCACTGTACAACAGCATCCCCGTATCCGGCAGACCCGGACACGTCCACAGTACAGCACCCCGTCGTGTCCAGCCCCGGACACGACCCCGACGCTCAGATCAGACCCTAAACCTAACCCTAAACCTAACCGTGGCCGCTGAAGCCGCCGGACGCCGCCCAGATTCGCCGAGAAGGACCGCCGACCCTCCTCCTCGATCTGGCCCGCCGCCGCTCTCGAGTCGAGCCAGATCCGCCGCCGAGTTCGACCAGACGCAACCGCAGCCGCCTGGAACCGAGGAGATCCGCCGCCGGTGGACGCCCAGATCCGTCAAGCGCCGCTGGACCGAAGCCGCCGTCGCCGCCCTGTCGCAGCCGCGTCGAGCCCTCCTCGAGTTCCACGCCGACCACCATCGATGCAGACCGCCACCGCCTCGGCGAGCCCGCGCCGACGACTGGAGGAGCCCATCGTGAGCCTCTTCTCCCCTTTCCCTTTTCTTTTTTTCAGTTCTGTGATGTGAGATTAATATGTAATTAATAGTTAATATAATTAGTTTAAGTAAATTAATTAATTATATAATTAATGGTTAATTATATAATTAGTAATTAATTAATCAATTAGTTATTTATATTGGTTAATTATTTTTCTTTTTAATTAAATTATAAAAATCAGTTTAGTATATATTAGATTAGTTAGTAAATTAGATTAGTTAATGTCTGATTAATCAGTTAATTAATCTTAATCAGTTAGTTTTTATCAGTTAATTAATTCATCAATCAGTAATTATTAATTAATCAGTAGTTAAATTATTAAACAATTAGTTTATTAAATTACAACATTAGTTTAGTATATAAAATTAGTTAATTATATAATTAGTTTAATTAATGTAATTAGTTATGTAAATTGGTTATATTAATATAATTAGTTTATATTAATATGTAATTTGGTTATATTAATATGTATTAGTCTAGTAAATTATATAATTAGTTTAATAACATTTAAATTGTTTAGTTAAATTAGTTTAGTTAATTTGTAATTAGTTTGGAAATTTATGTAACTTGTTATTAATTAGTTTAGTAATTTCCTATAATAAGTTGGTAATATATATATATGCATATCAGTTTTATTGTTTATAATTTAATTATGTATTATGTATAAGGATTTTTGATTGATATATATATACAAATATGTATTTTGGTATAAAAAGTATATATGTATATACATCTATTAGTGTATATACACAATACGTATTTTTGTAAATTACTAATAGACACTTATATATATTATATTATATACGTTTTATTGGTATACTAAGTGTTAATGTATGTTTTAGTATTTAATATAAATAAATGTATATTGGTATATATGTATATATAACCGTATTTTAGAGTAAATATGTGTACCTATATATATATGTATTAAATTATTTATTGATAATATGATTAATAGTTAAATTACTAGGTGACCCTAGTTGACTAGTGCCATACTTGATAGAGCCCCTGAGTTCATATATTTGTAATGTGTTAGTGTAGCACCTGATGCAAATGTGGTTTTGCTTGTGATATGTTTATAGGACTGTTGGTTTACCCAGGGGACACTCTGGAACAGGACCTCGGTATTCACCAGCTAAGGACCCAAGGCGAGTACATTCTCTGATTAGTTTCTAATTTATGATATCTCCTATGTTCACTGTATCTAGTGTAAATATCCCTGTTCTTGACACATTTGTTACACGGATTGGTATACACGGATCTCGTCATGAGATGTTATTCCTTATTCATGGTGTAGCTTGTACAAGACTTGTTTTCCTTGTTATCTTGTGCATGTACAGACACTGATTCCCGGGAAGATTTGCTACCTTCTTAGGGAATCCTGTGCCATAGCGTACCATGATTGGATCTACTATACCAGTCGGGGGTTTGGGGGAGTACTTTAGTGTAAATATGTGATCATACCGAACTTTATATGCACCATAGCTCACCCCACATCTCACGTTCGGGTGCGGCCTGACCATTTATATGCTCCATAGTTGTTACGTGTGATTAGCCTGATCTCTACATGCACCATAGCTAACCAACGGTTAGCCTGACTTTATATGAACCATAGCTAATCACATGTAACCAGCCTGATCAAGTTCCCAAGCCGATCACATGTTGAAGCTAGTATTCACACACTTAGTCATAGAACTCTTGCTCATGGACATAATGTTTCTTTCCTGCATTTACTTACAGTATTTCCAGTATTTCTCTCATTGTACACTTCTCGTACCTATACATGCATCTGGTATGTTTCCATCTAGAACTGCTACATAGCTTATGTCATTTATATAGAACTGCTATTTAGAGATGTACTTTGCTCCTTCCTGACTGGAAAATATTTTTCCAGACCGTGACCTTAGTAGACTGGTTTCCAGCACACTTGGGGAATTGGATGTTACTGATTGCAGGTATGATTATGTTGGGCTTGTGTTATATTCTTTTATTCCTTCAAATTCCTATCGTGCTGCAGTTGTGATTGAGTATGTTGTTAATATTTTTAGCATAATCCGAGTCTCCTTATGGAGTTGGATACTAGCGTGAGATTGTTTAGATAGCACTTGACCTAGACAGCGTTCTACCGCCGATGCTGCGGCGTAGGCTGGACGTACCCACGCTCTCGTGCCCCTAAACCGGGTGCGGGTCGTGACACGTTTTAGTGGTGGCCCATGCAGGTCAGACTTCGCAAGTTGTGCGATGTCGTAGTAGTGCGACGTCATAGTTGTACTACTGCATGCCTGCTATAGAATATAGGACATAGGATACTAGGATGAGAGAGGATACTCAATCACAAATTCTTGAAAGATTTCCTGGGATGACCCCATGAGAATCTTATTATAATTTCCAATTTAAATCTTTTTCCTTGTTTCCGTCCGCTCTCGCTTGTTGTTGCTGAATTTAATCATTGTTGATCAATTATTAAAATTTGAATCTTGGTATCATTGTTGAGTTTGATTCTTGTTGACCAGTTGTTAAAATTTATTTCTTGGTATCGTTGTTGAGTTAATTTCAAATTGAGATGAATTTTTACGGACTAGGATTTATGGTATCATCTGATGACATATATTGATGAGGACAGTGAGGAAGGTAAAACGTCTACTTTGGTTATGGAACCTAGAATTTATCGCAGCCATATTAGCTGTGGTGACGAGAACGTAGGGACCTGACTTGGATGTACATACTATAGTTATGAAGCTTAGAGTCTTTCGCAGCCATACCGGTTGGCGTGGCGAAGATTCTAGACGACATGATTATAGAGTGCATACCTTAGTTACGAAACCTATCGTTTATCGCATCTATGCTTACTGGCGTGGCGAGGATTCTGAGTGTCATGATTTCAGACAGACGTGTATGATTATCAGGTTGTATCCTAAATTGGTTCTTAAAATATCATCTCAAGACTTGTCTATTTCTGTTATTCCAGGACTTTGTTCCACCGCTTCTTTCTTTACTAGCAGTAAAGATACCTTCTGTCCTCAATTCAGTCTTTGAGCTCCTATTCCTTGAGGATTTCTTGTTAAGTATGATAATTAGTGGCTTGTAATTTTGTTTGTGTCTTGTATTAGTATTGACTGTGTTGCTAGTGAGTTGTAAGTGTTTCTTAGTTAGACATGTGAGCAGTAGGCTTTAATCTAGAGTTAGCCCTTAGCATAGTACCTTGTACCAATGATTCTAGGAGTAGTGTCATTAGAGACTGAGAGTTAAGGAAAGTATAGAGTATCAGTGATAGTTCTTAGAGTTAGTATCAGAGCCAATTACCCGTCCTGGATAATCATGATTATGTAATTGAGTGATCTATGTAAACGATTAAGTATCCGGGAATTGTGTTAAGGATTTATGGAGCATGATGTCCAATTTGATGATTGATATCGGAAATGTTAAAGGTAAAGAAATATATATGTATAAAGGGTTTAACGAGATGTCATAAGTAGAGAAATATCAGGATTAGTAATGGAAGTTGTGAAGCGTATCATGGATTAGTTTGATAGGCTTTAAAGGATTGAAGGAAATATATATACAACCATCGAGATGAGGAACCATACACATACCCATGAGAGTAAAGAAACATGAGTGTTATAGAGGATACAGGTGATCATGAGTCTAATGAGCTTGATGAGATAATCCATTAATGCAGCTAGTGATATAATACCAAGAGTGTTAATGATTCTATATCGAGGATTAGTCAAGGATGACGTTAATAACAGTAAGCACTCTGTGTGTTGATAATTAGATGATGTACCAATTGACATAAATTGAAATCATGAAAGAAAACACAGTTGATGATAACTTTGATCATTGGAGGTAATAGTGCAAGTGATTCGGGCAGTACAAATTAGTACACAGTTCTAGACAATAGAGGTTTTGAGTGCACCTTGAGTATCAGAGACCGTGAGCACTGATATGTACATTGAGGAGTTATAAATTAAAAGGTGGAAATGAATTTTAAATTTTCAGAATTTTTAAGGAGTTGAGATTTTATGTTGTTAAAATATTGAGGATTTAAATTGATTCACTAAACATAGTTAAGGCTACAAAGATTTTAGAAGTGATTAAATTTTATTTCGATGGGAAGTATCTAATATTGAGGAGGTATATGCATTTTATTTTAAGTTGATCGGGAAGTTAGACCTTGACGATTACTTTGAGGATTAATTTGTGGTAGATGAGAGATATGAATATTAATATATGATTAGTTGATATGGGTACCAGTGTACATGAATAGGAATTTGTTAGTGTGCTAGAGTTAAGTGTTTGTTAGAGATAGTAGACACTACAAGTAATATGTTAACATGATCCTTCTTCCTTTCTATGTTCCTTTTCTTTCGCCTTTCGATTGATTGATTGATTTTCCTAGTACTGTGGTTCACATGCATGATTTTTTGTTAGAATATAACTAGTAGTACCCCCTAACAGAGACTGAAATACCATGACAAAAGACACATGACCTATATTTTCTTAAATTGCATGGCTGTAGGTAGAGTTTTCTTAAACCATGATCATTGGGTTTTGACCATAGCAAAGATCTATGACGAGGTTATGACTGACGAAAAGAGACAAGAGGATTAAATTTGTGGATGAGCATTAAATTAAATAAAGAATTTAGGGGTTGTTATAACGGAATTGATGGATCATTGATTTTATGAAAATCGAGGTATGATTGAAATTCGAGGACAAACATTTACTTAAAGGGAGAATTAAGAAATTCACAGAGCCAAAAATTTGAGAATTTATTAATTTTAAGGAGGTCTTGATATGATTGAAATTGATTATTAAAAATTTGAGAAATCTTAGAGATTATCATTTTATCTATTTGATTGCAAGATAGAAATTTTATTGAAGATACTGGAAGCATCGCATCGTTGAGTATTTGAGGAAAAAAAAAATCGTAAATGGAATAGTGTCAAATTAAATTCTTGGGATGAGGAGTTAGATTGGAATAAGCATCAATTGAATTTGAGTTAGATGATTGATGAGTGTTTAAAGTTAAATTTTGGGATGCAGATTTTTAAGTTTTATAAATATGCATTGATTGGATTTCAATTAAAAGGATTGGATAGTAAATTTTGTATTTAGTTATTTACTCAAAATTTGAGAAGATTATGATACGACTGTAATTCAATTAAAATAATAAGGATTTGAGTAGTAAAAATTTTACATTGGGATAATAAATTCAGAGGATGAAAAAAAATATATTAGTTCAAAATTTCGGAAACATTATACATACGGATAAAGAAATATGGAATGAAATGAAGCTCATGGTAAAGAAGATTATAATATAATTGATTATGGGATCATATAATTGAAGGTCGTAAGGTAAGATCATGGTATATTGAGGTTGTGATTTAAATTAAAATCTTGACCATGACAGTAACATTGGAAATCGAAGAAAATAATCGAGGTATAGTTGATGTTAAGATAAACAAACTCGAATTTGATGATAAGGATTTCGATTCAGAAATTCTAAGATCTAATCTAATAAAGTTGTGGAATTTGAACTTTTATAGATATTAATTAATGATGAATCACAAGATTGAGAAAAGTAAAATGAACGAGGATAAAAAGGAAGGATTATTTTCCAGATGGTAGTAAAGACTATTTTTTCTCTAGAAATTAAGAAAGGCGATTAGATGTCTCTTGATTACATTCTGAAGGATGTATTTAAGTTTCTTAAATCAAATTGTCGATCGTATCTTTCGGATTAACTATAACTTTCATGTCTATATCATTCTTTATACTGGGTCTTCCTTGGTTTAGCTACTTGAAAAGGTAACGTGCATTATTCCAATTATCTGTTTTTGTGGTCGTGTCTACTTCCCAAAATCTAAACTTTCTAAAGGATTCAAGGCCGAGCCATGATTCCTTCGAGTTACTCCTATCTTAAACCATATTTTCTTTTTCTTCATGTTTTCTGCTGTTTGGTAAATATTCTCCTTATAGAAATATTTTTTTCAATGATATATTCATCATTATGAACAACAAAATTTTTTTCTATCCTAGTCATCCCTAAAATTTCGAGGACGAAATTTTTCTAAGGTGGATAGACTTGTAACCTCCGATTTCCAATTTCCAAAATAATTAGATTTTTATTTATTTTAAAATATTAAGTTTATAAAATAATTCTCCTAAAATTTTTTTATTTTATTTTGAACGATGTTTGATTTTAGAAGGTGATTTAAAATCTTTTATAAAAATCATTATTTTCCTAAATGTCGATGTATTACAAAATAAATAAATAAATAATAATATATATTTTCTAGTTTCAAATGTTTATTGGCTTGAAATAATAAAATTTTTTATTGATGAAATTATTATAGGACTAGTTGTTTTCATAATAAAATTTCATATCCATTTTGGAATAGTAAATAAACAAATTACATATTTTCTAGGGTTTTGCAAAATGAAGTTAATTCGTAGCTAATTTAATCAGTCAGCCTTTGAAAGCCTCTTAAAAACATTTTCTTAAATTTCTTTTCTATTTAAATTTACCAGTTTACTGTCTCCCCTTTTGCACCCTCATTTTTCCCACATGTAAAACCCGTTTAAGTAATTCTGGGCCATTCATTATTGGGCCAACCCGCAACCCTTTATCCCACACCATCTCTCCCTATTTAGGTTCTCATTCTCACATTTCCCTAGAAACCCTAATCTTCAATTCATTGGCTAGCCTCCACAAATTCCCAAGGCCAAAGCCACCACCATTTTGTGTGCTCGTGTCCGTGTGTCCAGCATCCGTGTCAGCCGTGATGGCCTCGGGTCTGACCCCGGGTGTCCCACCGTATCCATTTCATTTCCTGTGTCCGGTTACAATATTACAAACAGATTTTTTCCGTGTCCGACACACCGGACACATCCACCTCCTCCACTGTACAACAGCATCCCCGTGTCCGGCAGACCCGGACACGTCCACATTACAGCACCCCGTCGTGTCCAGCCCCGGACACGACCCCGACGCTCAGATCAGACCCTAAACCTAACCCTAAACCTAACCGTGGCCGCTGAAGCCGCCGGACGCCGCCCAGATTCGCCGAGAAGGACCGCCGACCCTCCTCCTCGATCTGGCCCGCCGCCGCTCTCGAGTCGAGCCAGATCCGCCGCCGAGTTCGACCAGACGCAACCGCAGCCGCCTGGAACCGAGGAGATCCGCCGCCGGTGGACGCCCAGATCCGTCAAGCGCCGCTGGACCGAAGCCGCCGTCGCCGCCCTGTCGCAGCCGCGTCGAGCCCTCCTCGAGTTCCACGCCGACCACCGTCGATGCAGACCGCCACCGCCTCGGCGAGCCCGCGCCGACGACCGGAGGAGCCCATCGTGAGCCTCTTCTCCCCTTTCCCTTTTCTTTTTTTCAGTTCTGTGATGTGAGATTAATATGTAATTAATAGTTAATATAATTAGTTTAAGTAAATTAATTAATTATATAATTAATGGTTAATTATATAATTAGTAATTAATTAATCAATTAGTTACTTATATTGGTTAATTATTTTTCTTTTTAATTAAATTATAAAAATCAGTTTAGTATATATTAGATTAGTTAGTAAATTAGATTAGTTAATTAGCCTGATTAATCAGTTAATTAATCTTAATCAGTTAGTTTTTATCAGTTAATTAATTCATCAATCAGTAATTATTAATTAATCAGTAGTTAAATTATTAAACAATTAGTTTATTAAATTACAACATTAGTTTAGTATATAAAATTAGTTAATTATATAATTAGTTTAATTAATGTAATTAGTTATGTAAATTGGTTATATTAATATAATTAGTTTATATTAATATGTAATTTGGTTATATTAATATGTATTAGTCTAGTAAATTATATAATTAGTTTAATAACATTTAAATTGTTTAGTTAAATTAGTTTAGTTAATTTTTAATTAGTTTGGAAATTTATGTAACTTGTTATTAATTAGTTTAGTAATTTCCTATAATAAGTTGGTAATATATATATATGCATATCAGTTTTATTGTTTATAATTTAATTATGTATTATGTATAAGGATTTTTGATTGATATATATATACAAATATGTATTTTGGTATAAAAAGTATATATGTATATACATCTATTAGTGTATATACACAATACGTATTTTTGTAAATTACTAATAGACACTTATATATATTATATTATATACGTTTTATTGGTATACTAAATGTTAATGTATGTTTTAGTATTTAATATAAATGAATGTATATTGGTATATATGTATATATAACCGTATTTTAGAGTAAATATGTGTACCTATATATATATGTATTAAATTATTTATTGATAATATGATTAATAGTTAAATTACTAGGTGACCCTAGTTGACTAGTGCCATACTTTATAGAGCCCCTGAGTTCATATATTTGTAATGTGTTAGTGTAGCACCTGATGCAAATGTGGTTTTGCTTGTGATATGTTTATAGGACTGTTGGTTTACCCAGGGGACACTCTGGAACAGGACCTCGGTATTCACCAGCTAAGGACCCAAGGCGAGTACATTCTCTGATTAGTTTCTAATTTATGATATCTCCTATGTTCACTGTATCTAGTGTAAATATCCCTGTTCTTGACATATTTGTTACACGGATTGGTATACACGGATCTCGTCATGAGATGTTATTCCTTATTCATGGTGTAGCTTGTACAAGACTTGTTTTCCTTGTTATCTTGTGCATGTACAGACACTGATTCCCGGGGAGATTTGCTACCTTCTTAGGGAATCCTGTGTCATAGCGTACCATGATTGGATCTACTATACCAGTCGGGGGTTTGGGGGAGTACTTTAGTGTAAATATGTGATCATACCGAACTTTATATGCACCATAGCTCACCCCACATCTCACGTTCGGGTGCGGCCTGACCATTTATATGCTCCATAGCTGTTACGTGTGATTAGCCTGATCTCTACATGCACCATAGCTAACCAACGGTTAGCCTGACTTTATATGAACCATAGCTAATCACATGTAACCAGCCTGATCAAGTTCCCAAGCCGATCACATGTTGAAGCTAGTATTCACACACTTAGTCATAGAACTCTTGCTCATGGACATAATGTTTCTTTCCTGCATTTACTTACAGTATTTCCAGTATTTCTCTCATTGTACACTTCTCGTACCTATACATGCATCTGGTATGTTTCCATCTAGAACTGCTACATAGCTTATATCATTTATATAGAACTGCTATTTAGAGATGTACTTTGCTCCTTCCTGACTGGAAAATATTTTTCCAGACCGTGACCTTAGTAGACTGGTTTCCAGCACACTTGGGGAATTGGATGTTACTGATTGCAGGTATGATTATGTTGGGCTTGTGTTATATTCTTTTATTCCTTCAAATTCCTATCGTGCTGCAGTTGTGATTGAGTATGTTGTTAATATTTTTAGCATAATCCGAGTCTCCTTATGGAGTTGGATACTAGCGTGAGATTGTTTAGATAGCACTTGACCTAGACAGCGTTCTACCGCCGATGCTGCGGCGTAGGCTGGACGTACCCACGCTCTCGTGCCCCTAAACCGGGTGCGGGTCGTGACATCTTGTGTATTGGATATTGATTATTATATTTCATGTTCACACACTGCTCGTGTTCAGTGTACTTATTCGTGTACACACACTGCTTGTGTTCAGTAGGATTATATTTGTGTACTCCCACTGCTCGTGTTCAGTGGTCATATTCGTGTTCGTAACGTGTCGTAATTGGATCCATTGGTATTAGTTGGGGATGAGAGAGTAGGAGTTGATTATGTGATCAAAGTCCCATTATTATTCGTGTACATACCGATTATATGCCACACTTGTAATCGACTTACCTTATTGATCATGTTCAACCTAAACTGATCACATAATGAACTTGTATTCTGAGGCACATTAGGTAGATTTAAGTTTTTTCTTCATATTGCAGATATTCATATTTTTTGTTCTCTATTCCAGTATATTAGATGTTTTCTTTTGTTTATTTCATTCATATGTTTAGATATCTTGTATTCTTTTCTATTATCTATTTTATATGCTCGATTATGTTATTGAAACTGCTTTCAGAGATATGTACTTCGCTCTAATCCTGACTGGATATATTTTTTCAGATGATTGACTCATAGATCAGTGTCCCACATTCTACAGGCCGTAGGACAGTGTATATTTAGAGGATACTCCTGTAGACCAGGAGGACTTTGTTGCAGAGCCCGTGGAGGTTTACTTTTGTGTTGGATTTGTATTAGACTATTGTCGACATTCATGGCTTGTATATTATGTCAGATTTGTGGATTGTATCTTCTTTCTTTCCTTCGCTATTCTATTCGTGCTATATCTTCCTTAATTTGCATTATGATTGAGTTTAGTTACATTTGTGAGATATCATATTGTTCCTCCGTTTAGAGTCGAGATGATTGACATGTACCATATTTATATTGTTGAGATGTTAGTTAGTTAGAGTTGACCCAGACAATGTTCTACTGCTTATTCTGCTGTGTTGACTGGACGTACCCACGTACTCGTGCTCGAATATCTGGGTGTGGGTCGTGACATGAATTGGTTATTGCTCGGGACTTGCTTGTCACACCACCTTCATAAGTTAGCTTTTACTAAATTTTGTTCATCCTTCTTAAGATGTGGTCTGACCTCATCTTCACTGCTTTTCATTTTTAAGGTTGTCAAAGCATTTTCTCTCTTTTATATCAAGTTTTTATTTTCCAGAATTGTACCTTTACATATTAGTTGTATAGGTAATTTATCTACTTTTGAACTTGTTATAAGTGCGTATCCATTTGTGCATGTAAGTATGGTAACAGTAGTGATGTCTTTAAACAACTAAATAACTTAAGATGGATGGTTGTTGGGATGAGTATCTAGATTGTGGGATGAGCCTGATGCTCTTAGAACTAAAAGCAGGAAATAAAATAAGCCAGTATTTTGTCAGATATACAGAAAGGTACAATATGCTACAATATGGATGAAAGTTGACTAATCTTTTTTTTTTTACTTTATCAAAATGGCTCATATCAGAAGTATTTCTCTTAAACTATGCTACTAATGAATTGCATGATTTATTGGAATTATTGGAACATCTAGAGGAAGGGATTAACGATAATATTAAAAGATTAAGTTCTTATGATAAGTATAAGCAGGAGGTCCTTCTATGTCATCATTGGTTCCCATGCACTAGGATCCTAGATTTTAGCATGAAAATATTACACATTTTAAAGAGAACGACTTTCGGGTATGTTTTGCATTGCTACTCTTTTATGTTTATTTTGTCCTTCATAATGTTATATTAAACATGGGACATCTTGGACATAATGACACATATTTTATATATCGGTCTGCTACTAGACATTTCCTGCTATTGCATGTGGATAATGCATACTGGATAGAAGTAAATATGATAAACAATCCCAAACACAACCTTAGTGATGGCTAAGCAAGATTAATTGGTGTCGATGATGTGTTATAGTTGGACAGTATATTAGTTCTTATAAATACTACTAATATGTTCATCTAACACTTGAATACTGATGGTAAAGTTGTACTTATTATATTCACTTAAAAACTTACATGTGTAGCATTGATGCCTCTAATCGTATGACACTTGGTATCAATATATTTGACTGGGAATCTTAGTCCACTTCCTGTGTTGCATAATGACCAACACGTACTTGACACGATACATGTACATATAGCTTATCATAAACCTCTTTGTGAAATTCATGAGCCTGCAAGGTCCCATGTTGTTTACATCCAAGGCTACATCGTACCTTTTCTAGTTGAAGATGCAGTCAACGTTCTTCTCCCATTAGACTTGTAAATCCTTTCTTCTCACTTCGCTCGCCTTCTCTCCTCAAGTTATCTCTTTATTTGACAGGGGCGGATAATACCAATCTATCAAGAACAAGAAAAAAAAGAGAAATTCGCAAATGGCTTGAGCTAGCAAGTGTTTTCAGGCTCCGCTAGCTAGCTAGCGCGCCCCACCCCTACGGACACTATTGCCTACGCTTGCTGCTCGCTCAGTTTCATTCAAAGGTTTTGGAAGAAAGGTCACTCCCACCCTCTCGTCTAAAAAAAAGAGACCTTCGGCCACGCCGTGTTATTAAGTATTTTGCTTTAAGTTCTTTTCTTGCTTGTTAAAGGTGCTTGCCCGCGGCTATTCTACGATCTGGAGTTCTGCCCTATTGCCGGTTGAGAGCCAGCCCAGCATAGATCATGGAGATATTAATTAGACATTGAAAAATCTTGTTCATCACTAAATAACTTTTACTACCAATAGTTTATAATGTTAAAAAAACTAGTTCATGGTATCACATTGCACATTTTAAAATAACATGATACTTTTCAAAATTCTATTATTTTTTGACCGATTGTAGAGTTAACTGAATAACTTTTGGAAAAATATAAGATGTATTGTACATATATGGATTGTTTTTATCTACTTCAGTTAACTCTAAAACTTTTTCATCGTGTTGAATCATGTTATCATCGCTAAATAACTTTTACTACCAACACTAAATAACTTTTATCTTTCCTATAATTCTATTATTTTTGACCCATGTTGTATAAGTTTCTAGAAGTTGTGTTACTCATGCTAATTAGTATGTTTCTTTTCAGATTAGGTGCCCTTGCCGGAAAATGAATGATGTGTGATGGAAGGGATTTGCTTCGAGTTCAGTATTATATAATTAAGCATGGTGTTATGTAGGAAATGAATATTTTTCTAGAAAATAAAGGTTGTGCTTGTATAAATAAGTTTTGGATGTTTAAGATTGTACAAAAATTATATATTTTGGTTATTTGGATATGTGGTTGGATGTTTGTGTGAACAAACACGTATTTGTTAATATAAATTTTTTGTATTATATTTCTTTGATATTTCTGATGTTCTGGATTATATTGATATTATGAGTGTTCGGTAGCTGCCAAAGGGATGCATATAATATATAAAACGTTATTTCTTGACGGTTTTTGATCATCGATTTCTTGATGATTTTTAAACATCAAGAAAGGTTTTTTCTTGATGATTTTTTCTGTCAAGAAAGGGTTTTCTTGACAGTTATTTTCCGTCATCTAGGCCACAATCAAGAAAAGCTCCTGCTTTTCTTGATATTTTTTGGCTATATTTTCTTGACGATTTAAAACCATCAAGATAGTTTTTTACTTGACGGTTTAAAACCGTCAAGGTAAGTTAACCAGAAAACGATAAGAAAAGCAAGGGCTTTTCTTGACTGTGGCTAAGATGACGGATGCAAAACTGTCAAGAAAATCCTTTATTGAGGGGGAAAAACCGTCAAGAAAAGCCTTTTTTCTTGTAGTGTAGGATTGGCTACATTAACCATTCTCGATTGGAAGTTCTTTCATTAAACTAAAATTAAAATTTTCTATATATTAGGAGAGACTTGCATTGGCTACACTTTATAGAATTATTTGATTTATTTGTTAGCCACGTCTAGTACCACACTTCTCTATGGCATGCCACCATTTTAGTATATTTCTTGTGTCTTAGTTGTTTCTTTTGTGTTTATTTTCTTGCCCTCTTTTGCATGTTTATTTACTATACTTTTGGCATATTTCTATGTATTTTATTACGTCCCACTGAGGACCTGGTTCCTTTTCAGGTTATTGCTGAACTCTGTTGAGACTGTAGGATGGTGTAATGGCTTATTTATGCAGGATTCAGGTATCACTAGTGGTACTTTTATCATTCTTCCGTCTTCTATATTTTATGGTGGCATCTTCTGCTGTATAGCCTAGTTTTGTAAGCTGTATTCTTATTATCGAGCTTGCGAACATGTGTATTACAGGGCCGCCTATTATATTACATATTGTTCATTCTTAATATATTTATTCTTTATGTGGATTGAGATATAGTTTGAATTTCTATATTAGAAATGATAGCCTCTTATATACAGCGTATAAGTATTCGAGATGGACTGGAGTCTACTTGATACATAGCTGGTCATTGCTACGTACTCTGGTCCTACGTATTTTGGGCTGGGGCATGACAATACCCGTTGCCGGATACAAACTGTAGAAAAGAATTCTGAGATTGAAGCTTCTGACACAATATGGTTAAGGATTTTTTTAACCCAATCGGTTCATGATGATGATACCTCTGATAAGGATTGACATTATATGCCATATCCTGAGGCAAAATGGGTTGTATTGGAAGAGATGTATATCGGGGCTGTCAGAGGTAGTTTATTGGACATGGCAGTAGTATAATTCCCATAAAGTGTTTCACCTAAAAGGATTCTGAATCATAACAATGAATCCTTAGGGAAGTATAACATCATGACTGTTCTCAAAAAAAGAAATCTCCTGGATATACGACCGAGTCATCTGCTAGTGAATATAAAAATATGGCAGGAAACTTCAATGTGACATAAGCATATTTTTTTGTTGTTGAGGAAAGTAAATAGGAATTTATAGAGCCGAATCGGCCTAGGAGAGAAAAACGGAAAGTTAGTGACCCGCGGAAAGATCCAGTAATTTTGTATGAGACCCTACGAGTGTGTGAAACTTATTAGGCATAAAAGAGACACAAACAAGAATATATGGAAAACCTATTAACTCTCTAGGGATTAACATAGGCTGATAAAGACACGACATAACTCTCTGGGGATTAACATAGGCATGATCTTCGTCAGAGAAGACTTTGCTTACAGGAAGGCTTCTCGAAGTGCATCTCTGGTCCCCTTAGATAGGCACAAGAGCTCATGCACAAAGAGTCAGGCCGGGATGTTGGCTAGCTGCGTCAAGATATCAAATGAATATGGTTTCGCGAGACCTTGTGATGCGTCCTTTCAAAATTTAGTGTTAATAGATATAAATAAGATTAGATATAAATGATTTGTTCTATCTTTGGTTCTATATAATATTATAAATTATTTAGATAAATCCAAACTATATTTTAAATTAATCATAATCACTTCATATTAGATAGATGCTAATTTAATATTAATAGATATAAATAAGATTAGATATAAATTATTTGTACTATGTTTGATTTAAATTACTTAGATAAATCCAAACTATATTTTTAAATTAATCATAATCCTAAACATAAGTCTACTAGGAAAGCAACTTCATCCATATAATATCCTAACAAATTAAATCCTACCTATTTAAATTAAATTATATCTATTAAAGTAAATAAATAAAAATAATTACATATATAATCCCTTTACTTTTCTTTCCTATCATTCAAAATCCATCTCTATTTTTCGGCCAAAACATCACAAAATTTACCACAAAAATATTCTCATTTTTCAGCAGCTGCATCGACTTTGAAATGTTATATCTTCTAGATCAGGACTTCAAATGCGTCCCTGTTTCTTGAGTTGGAACCATATCGAGGTAAAATTTTCAAATCTTATTTTTTTTATAAAATTATGAACCTAGAATTCTGTAAAATTCTTAGAGTTCCAGTTGTCAAAAATTTGACATGTTTTGTTGTTTTCGAGATTTCGGGAATTCATTTTCATGAACCTTTATAGTTTTGAAAAGCTGAAACAAATAAATAAGACATATTTTTGCACTAGAATTTAATAGATTATTTTATTCTTCTGTTTAATTTGTTGAACATAGGGGTCACTAGTAAACCAACAAAATTATCATCTGTAAGCCATATTGGAAGTAACATTTTACTGATTTAAGATTAGATAAAACCGTCGATTCCAGCATTCTTGTAGCGCTAAAATCTATAAAATTTCATACTCAAATCTAGGTTTTGTGTCTATTGACTCTTTGGTCAACGAAATGCCTCGATTTGCATCCCATGGATCCCAAATTTGTAAATATAATTACTTTTGGACCAAAATTTAGGTTAATCATTAAAATTAGAATATAATAAGATTAAAATAGTATTTTAGGTTATTTTATTCAAAATTAAAATAAATTAAAAATGAAAATATTTTTAGTTACTTTTGTAAATCTAACTTATTTTAAATTATGTGATAGGATAGATTGGACGACATCTTGAGTTTGTGACTTCAACATCTTCGGGAGCAGACAAGTATAACTATGTCCTATATTGCCTTTATTCTATGTTGCATGTTATTCTTCTTTTGGCATTGTTGGCGTTACCTTTTCTTTTTCTAGTGCACGAGAGTTATACTTAATCATCAATACCATACATGTTCACTTATTGATTCATCTAATGTTCATTGTTCAAAATTTAATGTTCAAGTTTGAGGTTAATGTTAAAATGATCATGTTTACTTGTGAGAGAGTTGGGAGAGAGAATACGAATAGTAGACATGTGGTACCTCATAGATCGTTAGCCCAGAGTTTATTCGGTCACGGGACCATCATACAGAGTTTATTCAGTCAATGCACCTCACATATTTGTTTGTCTTATTCATAACCCAACCACATGTTAAACATTTTTATTCTAAAACACACCCTACACGTAACCCTGATTGTTATTGTCATCTTGTCTAGTTCTTTCTCTCCTCATGGTAGATTATATATTGTTACTGTCTTATTTATGTTCACTTTACTTGCCATGGCACGCAGTATATATTTTCTTTTTTCTTCCATATATGCATGTATATTATATTGTATTGATTTGGAGTTGTTGTTGTACTTTGCTCCAATCCTGACTGGATACAAAATTTTAGGTGACTCGCTACCATGCCCTATGGACTGTTCGTTGGTGAAAGAGATATTTTTGGAGGTCTATTCAAGATAGTCTATTAGTTAGTTTCTTTAGATTTGATATTTAGTGGATTTATTTTCGAGTTATGGTTCAAATATATTTATTGGATTATAAATTAAATAGTTGTTATAAACGAGCAATAGATAAAAATTGTGATTAAATATTGTGTATTTAGTTTGTAGCATTTTTTAACTATCTCGCTTATTCTGAAAATATTGGTGATGTCTATTGCAACATCCGGAGACGTTAGTTCAGAGTCAGTATCTTCCGGTTTCTTGTGGTTGTCGTCTGGACGTCATTACTACATCAAACCATTTCTAGTCAAGTATATATTTCCATAATTACTGCTTATGTAAACTGCTTATTTACATTTATTTCAACATGTTTCATTTATACCATTTATTTTCTTATTTATTTATATTTTAAACTACTCATCCAAGAAAGACTTGTGTGCAACGATAGATTGCGTCATTTATTTATCTTTTATTTTTACCTTGTATATCGACTTTGAGTTAAGAGACCACCCTATAATTTTGAGGCATCTTTATGTTTTATTTAGCCACAACACATGTGTTCCACGAGTGTGAGTCTCATGTAGAACATGACTTATGTATTCGACTGGCCCTCGGTACCTGTGAGATGTGTTATAGGGAATAAATGCTAATAAAAATGAATGCTAGAGGACTTGGCGATTATTTAGAGGTATTGTGTTGTGGATATGACACGGATAGGCGCATGGGGTGGGGAGGACAACTATCAGTGTAGGGACTCTTATGAATTTACTTTTCTCTAGTTGGTCACGGGTGACTCGGTTGAGCACTACGTATATCTAGCATTTATTTACTTTCCTCTAGTTGGTCGCTAGTGACTCGGTTGAGCACTACGTGTGTAAACCCCCCACCCAAAATTAGGCCTACTTGGCTTAGATAGAGAAATTAGGCTAATTAGAATCCAAATAGAATTAGAACACAGTATTTTATTTAACAATACAATATGATATCACCTAGTGCACCTTACCGTTGCTTCGATAATTGGAGCACCTCCCTAGCCATTACCTTCCTATAAATTTCACAACCATGACCTAAACATGCCCGCCTACTATTTTGACCTTTGTGTAACTTAAAATTATGCTCTCTTGTGCTACATTTTAGTCACACAACATCCGTCGCGGACGTTTATAATTAATTCTAAATAAATACGACTTTGTATCCTTGTGCGTTCCAATCGAAATTGGAGACACAATCTTGACCCATTTCGTACAACCTAATTTATGATAATATTCTACACTGAATCCTCTATGTCCATGACACTTGTGTCCCACCTAATTTTATCCCCATGTACTTCCAATTAATTCAAGAACATCATGCTTACTAAATTTAATCAATTTAATCCAATTTCTGCCTTTGTGCAATTTTCTAATTATTGGGCATTTTTATGCAAAAATACATTAAGATGTCTACACTATTGGACAATATATGAAGAAATCTAAATTTTTGTTCATGTGGATTTTTCCCATAAATTTTTGGAGTGTGCAATGCGCAACATCATCCCCATTTAATTTTAGCCTTGTATTTAAATAATATAATTTATAGCCCTCCCAAACATTCCAATGTGAGCCCAAGGCCCAACCCAAGAGAGGGTTGACCTAGGTCAAACTTTTCTAGGTAAAACCAACCCCCCTCCTTTATGTATAAATATACAATTTATTCTTCTTTTTTCTTTTCTATTTTAACCAAAACCCTTCCCTATACTACTGTTCATCTCCATCTTCCCCGAGCCTTCCCTACCTACACCCGTCGTCGGAGAACTCGTCGACGTAGCCCCGTCACCACCGCACTCGACCCCAGCCGCCTCGACGAGCAGCCCTCGCCATCCTGCCCCTCACCGGACTCGCCATCACCATCACCATTACCATGGCCATCCTCCCATTCATCTTCTTCTTCCTCCTCTTCCCTGTCCTTCCGCCACCGGACGAATTTGACTCGCTAGAGTTCACCACCCCGCCTCTCCTTTACCACTCTCCACGACGACCAACCCATCTCCTCTCCAACTTCACACGATCCCTGACTCTCCTTCCACCTCTTCGATGACCCGCTGTCCCTGCATCCCGATCACCATAATGCCTGAACTACTGTGCACCACCATAGTCTCCTCCCCTAGAGATACTGCCTCCACCCCCTCGACCTTCTCCTGTCCGTCCCTCAATACCCCAGCACCACCAGTACCGCCTCACCTGGTCTCTGGCCTCCACCTCCTTCTCCCTGCTCAGCCTCCCCATGGCCGGAGCAGCATGCTCCATTACCACCACCACTCTACACCACCACCACCAACATTCACCTGTCCTCCTCCCTGTGTCCCTGCTCCTCCTCCTCGACCACCTCCCCCACTGGCCGGACCTCCCTCCCCACTGGCCGGAGTATCAACACCACCACCATCAATATAAATACTACCACCATTATCATTTTATTAATACCCCATCACCATCATCATATCATCAACACTCATTATCATCATCACATAATCATCCTCACTACCACCTTAACCTAAATCTACACATTCACCATTGACCACATCATCGTCCTCATCATCGCCATTGTCCACATCATCGTCCTCGTCATCATCATTATCACCATCATCCACATCATTATCCCTATCATCATCATCGTCCACACCATCGACCGAATCAACATTATCATCTCATTACCATCATCACCCCAGTCACCATCCTCGTCATCACTATCATCCACATTATCATCATCACCTCCATCGTCATCGTCATCCATATTGTTGCCATCATCATCGTCGTCGTTGTCATTTACCATCATCATCGTCATTGTCATCGTCGTCAACCTTATCATCGTCACCGTTATTCCCGTGTGCTTACCCGAGGGTCACTGAACCAGCCAAGAGATACTTCAGGAGCAGACTATTGGCATTCGCAGCTTGAGGACCCAGGCAAGATACCTTGCCATAATTATTATTTGATTTAACTTATGCATATGTTGTTTGATATCTTGTTATTTTACTTCATATGACCGTGCTCTTCCGAGATTGACTCGGGTGCAGTCAACGAATGCGTTGACGTTAGGACTTGTATCTGACCTAGTTATTGGTATGACTCCCCAGGCCTTGACACTTATCTTACACGTGTTATGAGTCTTATGTAGGGCACGGACTTGCGTATGTGGTTGGCTACCGGTATGTGTAGGCGTACGACGGATAGAGAATAACTTCTATTAGCAATGCATGTTAGAAGACTTAGCAGTTATTAGTAGTCGGAGCATAGGCTATCGTGGTACGAAGGTCCAATCCTTGTCCTTGTTTGGTTGTATGGTTGGGCTATTGTTCTAACGATAGACTATGAGCCAGAGTCAAGACGCCATGGCGTAGTAGCTGAAGCATGTTCTGGATACAACATGCATAGATCATTGGGCGGGGAGGACAACTAGTAGGCGTATGGGACACCCACTTCCTTTATTCAAATTTTCCGTTTGACGGAACGGTATGGACGTTATACTATGCAGATTTCCCATTCTTCAGAGCGGTATGGATGTTATATTATTCAGATTTCCCGTTCTTCGGAGCGGTATGGACATTATATTATTCAGATTCCTCGTTCTTCGGAGCGGTATGGACGTTATATTATGCAGATTCCCCGTTCTTCAGAGCGGTATGGACGTTATTATATTACAGTACCCTAGTATCGGGCATATATGGCATATACTAGCTAGTTGTCACGATTGGTGAATTACGTCAGCATATGTCTAGCCTACACTTTTCCATACACTCAAGTTGTCCTCAAATTGCATTCACTTAGATGGTTAGCACAATCCTTTATTTATTCAGTATTTACTTTATGGCATGCTTCTATGTATCTTGTTATGTCCCTCTGAGGACCTGGTCCCTTTCCAGGTGTAGATGTTCATGGGTATTCGCAGGAGCGCAGATCCGGACTGGTTACTTACATTCCGAGCAGGTCTTCTCTTCGAGCCTCGTGATTGTTAGGTGTGGTATTATATATTATGGTTGTTTTTATATCCTAGTTGGTAGTGGATTTATTTCCATCCGACTATCATCATTAGATACTTTATATTGAGATCTAGTTTCATAGATATTGGTCATTTATTTATATCTGATTTCTTTGGATGAGATTTAAATTATACCATGTGACTTGTGATAGTTTTACCACTTGTGGATTTATCATTCATATTACAATGTACGCATGTGTTATGGTTTTTATATATTGGAGTTGCCATATTTATACCGCTGGCATGCTTATGTGTCCTAGTCCTACGTATTTTGGGACTGGGGCGTGACATATTTTTAGTGGTGGCCCATGCAGGTCAAGAGCATATTGTCTCAATTATGTTACTGTACCGAGCAAGCCTGCAAATAGGATTAGAGTATAGGATCTCATTCACAATTAACTATGACTTATCTTTCTCCTAATCTGTTCTATTTGAATAGCTGCATCCTGCTTGATTTATGTGCTTCCCTAATAGTTTCTTGAGTATAGCCCCTGCTAGAATATAGGAATCCCTGTTGATAGGATGATAATTAGGGAAATATTCCTATTAAGAATACAACTAAGGCATTGACACATCACTAAGTTTAGAATAATCAGTAAACCCTAGCATCCCTTATCTATAGCTTGTTTTACCATTATCCCTTGATATAATTATGAATGACTTGAGAGTAGTATGGACACTACTAGAGTTAGTTAGACAGTTGACCATACTATTTTACCCTAGCATCGAGGAACCAATAGAAATCCAAGATGGAATATTAGGGCCAACACTAACTTTTATAGTTAGATAGTATTATAGAACTATACAATTAGATTCTTGTCTTGATATTAGTAGACAGTACCCTAGGAAGCAAAGAGGAATGAATATAATATTTCCTCGATCATTCCCCGAACACAAAGATTAGCATATTACCTCCCCCTTAAGAAACCATGACATTATCTAGAGTCCCTTTATTTTAATTGCATATCTTGTTCCTCTGTAAACTTAGCGCTTGTCACTACCACATTCCGAAAACAGGGGTATTTTTGACTTTTTATAATATTTAATATTATTGTAGTTACAATTACGTAATTGCATGATAAGTATATTTGATTTAAATAAATATGTGATATGTGTAATTAAATATATGATTATATACAGTGTTCATTTATTTTGAGCTAGCAGACTTGACCTAGAAGCCTAGTAGATGAACACCTGTCGGAATTATGGAATTTTTGTATTTAATTATTTAGTTAAAATTTAATTCTTGGAGTTTGTAATTAATTACCGTATTTTATTTAATATTTTTGCGCATTGCCTTTGCTTCGATATTTGGAGCACTATCCTAGCGTTTGCCTCCAACAAATTTCATAATCTTGCCCTAGACATGCCCGCCTTCCATTCTGCTATTTTTGCAACTCATAATTATGCTCTCTGGGCATTATTTCTAGCCGCACAAAAATTGTCGCGGACGTTATTTAATAAATTCCTATTTTTGTATCGTTGTGCGTTCCAATTGAAATTGGAGGCAATCTTGACCTATTTTTCATGCAGCCAAAATTAGGGTAATATCCTGTTCTGAGTCTTCTTTATTATTGGTATTGATGACCTGACCTGATTTTGGCCCCATGTACTCCTAATTAATTTTAGAACACAACTTACATTTATTTCTAATTAAATTAAGGATACTATTTAAACTAATTCTGAAAATCCCAATTTAATTCCAGTGCCCTGCTATTTGAGCCCATACCAAACTTACAGCGCCCCCTGACCCTACAAAATATCGGACACCGAATCGCCCGCCAAATTTTCGTCATTTTATGCGTCTGTGCAAATACCCAAATTTAAGGGGGCTAATTTGCATTTTTTGTGTCAACACCCATTTGTTTAAACCAATGAGGAACCCCTAATATTTTTAACATCACCCTCATTTCCACATGAAAATTCCTTCATGTCCAATCTAGACCACCCATTCAAGGGATGCAATCCTCACCCTTAAATTTACACACCCTCTCTCCTATTTAATATCACATCAAACCCTAATCCCTAGAAAACCTAGGTTTCCCCACCTACTCACAAGCCCCCATCTCCCTCAACACCAAATCGTAGCCCTCATCCCATTTTCTCCACTTCTCTTCTATTCTTCTTCCCTTCTTCCTTTCTTCTTCTCCTTCTTCCTTCCTTCTTCTTCTTCTTTATTATTGTTTTTTCTTTTCTTTCTTCTTTCATTTGAATTCAGAAGGGGGGAAACCACCATCACACCCCTCCTGTGCTCATCCACCCGATCCTACAGCCACCTCCGGCGGGCTGGCAGCCAGCCCCGATCCTCCGGCGGCCGCTGCGACCCCCTATTCCTCCCTGCTCCTAGCTCCCTCCGGCGGACTCCATCTAATCCGGCACCGCCCCAGACAAGCCCCTCCGCTGGCTGCAACTCCGGCCGCTGCTCAGTCCTCCAACCCTACTCCCTGCTGCGAGCTTCGACTAGCAACCGAGCAGCAAACCCCGCGCTCGAGTTCCCCGTAGAGCCGACCACCTCCAATACTTCAGCCCTTCGGTCGAGCTCCCCGACCCACGCGACCCCGGAGCATGTAAACACCCTATTTTTTAGATAATTTTTAATATAATTTTCCCGGATGTTTTCAGGATTTTGGATGAAGAACCGAGGTATTTAGGAGTTAAAGAATTTTACGGGCAGTTTATGGGTGTTAAATTATTCTGAATGTAAAAAATTTATCGTGTATAATGGAGAACCGGACGCATGGCATTTTTCGGTGAATTTATTGGACACCGGAGCAACGAATCGAGGACCAAAAGCTATAGAGAGTGAACCAGACCCAAGTTGAACAAAATCCAGGCTAGACCAAACCAAACCCAGCGTTCGGGTCGGGTTGGATCCAAGCCGAACCCGACCCGGATCCAAACCGTGTGGAAACCCTAGAATTTCTCCGCCGAAGGCTCCTGTAGCAGCCTATATAGTGCCTCCTCGGCGTCCGTGCCTCGCCATCCCCTAAACCCTAAGCTTCCGCCGCCATCAAGTCGCCGACGATCACCTGGCTGCTCCGCCCAGTAGCTGATCCGCGATGCCGCCGCTTCCCATCACCTAAAACCCCGCCGCCGAGTTCGCCCAGACCGACTCCCCCTTCTCCGTCCTCCGCCGCGAACCCAGCAGTTAGGTCGACGACTCTCGCTCGATGACCTCCCCCGCGTAGAGCCCTCAGCCACCGCCTCCTTCGACTGAACCCAGTGCCGGCTCCCCTCACCACCTCGACTCAGCCATCCCTCCACCCGATCGTCCCAAGCGCGGAAGCCCTAGCCGACTGTGCAGAGCGGAGCCTCCGTCAGCGGCTGATCACCGAAGTCCTAGCCGACCTCGAGGCTGACCCCCGGCGAAGCCATCCGCAGACAGAGCCCTAAGTTCTGACTCGCCTCGGACACGAGGACGCAAAAACTCTGATCCAGGAGACGAGTCGACCCTCGGACACGCAGAACTCAGATTTTGGAGCTCGGTTCAGGTACTGTTTTTACCCTCATCGTAACTCCAATTTCAATTCCGTCAGTTGCTACGCGTAGACTGTGTAACCCTCTCGGTGCCCGTGCAATTCGCTCGGAGCATCGCATCCTGTGGTGATCGCACACCGCGATCCAAAAATAGGAAAAATAATGCCCCATTTTACCCCAGAACTGAGTTGCCCCGCCAGACGGGACAACTTGGTCGCACGCGGTCTTTACCGAACTGTGCGCGACGTTGATACGGTCGTGTGGGATTTCGCAGAAGTCGATTCGGAGGTGCGTGCACCCCGGAATCAACGCGTATCCGCCGACGACACCCCGTATCCGTCCTTTCTGGAACGCGCTGTAACTTTGTGTACATACGTCGGATCGAGACAAAACTTGCGCCATCGGACCCGTAGCAATATGCTGGTCCTATGACCCAAGTTTGGTCCGATTCCGAGAACGTTGACAAAATCACGTATCGTGGGCCCCACAGGCTCCACTTGACGGGTGATTTTGAGATCGGCTCATCGGAATCCAATTTTGGAAGTTCTGTTGGGTTCGTATCATCGTTCCTGACTTGTAGACACTGAGTTTGCAGAATTTGGAGACCTTTGACCCTGACACGCTTTTCAGTACAAAGTGGCCCACATGTGGACCCCGCTTTAATTCGAAAATGACCTTTTTGCCCCTGTGTCCAAATTGGACGTAAAGACAGGCATTTCAAGCTATTTGGCACCTTCTGAGACTATTGGTGATGTTTGTTACAGCTTTTGGAGTAGTACCTACCGGATCCATTGATACAGGGACAGTTGTTGATACCCAGACATCAGGCAAGTGTACCTTGCCAAACTTTGCAGTCTTTATATATATTTTTCCTTGCTTTATCATATTTCTGTGCATGCTCAACCTAGGACCGTGTGACGTACTTAGCGTCCGATTATCAGTCGGGTGCCGACACTGTACGCAGTGTTGGGTACGGTCATCTAGAGATGGACATCCGTGTCACTTTATATTCTCGTACTTGTCTTATCAAGTACCCTATGACCCAGGACACTTGACACTATTTATGAGACAGGATTTTCCCGAGATATTCGCGGTGATTCTGTATAGGATACAGGACATGGACATTATATTATTAGATACTATATGACTGGTTGCATTTAGCTATGATCGCGCTTGACATGGGCATGAGACGTTATGGTCATGATGTGCGTGGTTACATTGGGTGGGGAGAGATACACAGGCTACAGGCTGTTACATATATATATCTTCTATTATTGAGAGGTCATAGACTCTCGTAGCAGAGCTAGACCCACTACCGGTTATTACCGCTACCGGCTCCCCGACACAGAGCTTGTAGTGGCTCAGCCTGAGACTAGTGATGCTCTCACTTGCATTTTCACTTAGATGGTTACATATTTACCCCACTGTTTCATTTAGTTATTTATTTGCTGCACTGTTTATTTATTTATTGGCATGAGCTTTCTTGTACCTTGCTATATCCCCTGAGGACCTGGATCCGGATTTTTGTCCCCAGATTTTGCAGACGAGGTTTATCCCGAGATCTACGGGACCGGAGCAGGAGCTGATCCAGGAGCAGTACCACCATCCGAGGGCGAGGTCTTAGCCGAAGACTTCTCTTGAGCATCCATGTTTATGCTCAGCTTTTATTATTTATTTCAGTCTTTTATATTCTGGTCAGATGAACCATTGTACTAGATATTTTTCGGGTTGTTCCCCGAAGTACTTTGTGAGACTAGATGATGATTTACATTCTTTATTATTCTGTGGATCATATTTTATATCTTGTATGGATGAGATTAGTTGTACCATGATTGTCGTAGACTTATTTTACAGCTTAAGTATGCCCTGATGGATCCATTATATTGAGTTGGTCCATCGGTGCGTACTGCTGGCCATTATCACGCGTCCGGTCCCAAGGTATTTTGGGACTGGGGCGTGACATAGTTTTTGTGGTGGCCCATGCAGGTCTACGACTAAATAGTTCAGTTTCAACTTAGGGACCGAACCAGCCTGCCCTAAGGATAGTATAAATCATAGGATCTCATCCATTATTTAACCATTTGTTGAACTCTATATCGAACTCGAAATTGTTGCTTGAATTGCATCCTGTATTGATTCCTCTGAGCGTTCTTACAGTTATATTTTGATTGCAGATAAATGGATCCCAGGAACGGAGACGAGATTCCTTTGGATACGCCACACGACGCTGTGGTTACTTATGGAGATGGAGTGACCCCTGGAAGTGGAGGACAAGCATCGCAGAGCGATCAAACCTGTCAGCCTAATCCAAGGTTCCGGAGAGATGATATCCCACCTCCACCACAGTTCACTCCCCAGATGCCAGCTTTCCCGCCAGGACAAGCTATGGACGGGCAACAGATATTCCAGATGATGTATGCCATGATGCAGGCCCAGCAGCAGATTCAGCAAGAGGCCCATCGGCAGGAGGCCGAGTATCTGAGGACCAGCCTGGTATCCGCATTGGAGCAGGCAAATCCGCCAGCGAGGCGAACATCGACGGGATCTATCACCGACTTCCGTCATCTCAAGCCTCGCATATTTTTTGGTAAAGAAGGGCCAACGGAAGTTCATGAGTGGCTCACAAACATTCAGCATCAGCTGGAAGCCGCTGAACTTCCAAGAGAGAAGTGGATGACTGCAGTCAGAATGCAGTTAACTGATAATGCGCACCACTGGTGGTTAGCAGAAGAAAGAAGGCTCGAACAGGACCGAGTCACTTGGGAAGAGTTCTCCAGACTCTTCCAAGAGATGTATATTCCGGCAGTTGTACGATCAGAGCTCAGAGACAAGTTCAACCGCCTCATCCAAGGCAGTATGACAGTAGAGGAATACAACGCAGAGTTTATACGCCTAAGTCGCTTCGCTCCGACATTGATCTCGACAGAGGAGGAGAAAGCTGAAAAGTTCTTTGATGGACTGAAGTTCGAGCTTCAGAGATTGATTGGCTCAGTCGTACCTACATCTTATACTGAGGTCCTTGCAGCAGCACGACGCATGGAGTGCGTCACTAGAAGGGAATCGAATCTGAAAAGGCCAAACCCATCCGCACCATCCAAGACAGCACCAGGGGATTCTGCGAAATGATTCCAGAGGAGTATACAGGAGAGATCAGCAAATAGGGACAGACCTCTTCCTACTTGTCACCACTGCGGCAAAGTAGGACACATTGAGAAGGAGTATAGATGTAAGTTGGGACTATGTCTGAGCTGCGGATCCAACCAGCACTTTTCTAGGGACTATTCTGAACGCAGAGACGGAGCACAGAGACTAGCTTTACCTGCACCACGACCAGCTACAGGAGCAGTAGGGGCACAGCAGACAGGAGCTGGAGGAGTCAGACCACCAGCTACAGGAGGCTACCAGCAGAGACCACCACTGGCACCGCAGGCAGCCCTATTTCAGCAACAGCAGCAGCAGAGAGGACCAGCACAAGGTCGAGGCCAGGCATTCACCTTAGCTGTTGAGCAGGAGGCTACAGCAGGCGAGGTCATCGCAGGTACTATTTTAGTAGCTTCATTACCAGCTGTAGCATTATTTGATTCTGGAGCATCGTATTCATTTATAGCAGCTAGCTTTATTGCCACCCATAGAGTAGCTACTGCACCCCTCCCGAAGATGAAGAGGATTCTTACGGGAGGTAGAATTATTCCGGTTAGTGACGTCTGTAGATCATGTTCAGTAGTCGTAGGTGGCCGAGAAATGCAAGCTCAATTTCTGATCTTTTCTATGCCGGACTATGATGTCGTACTTGGTATGGACTGGTTAAGTCAGTACCATGCGACTCTTGATTGCCGACTTGGGCGGGTTATATTTAGACCGCCTGGACATCCAAAATTTGAGTTTCTTCGAGGAGCAGTAGAGCAAGGAGTTCAGCCTACTCTTCGGGTATTATCTGTTGAAGAGGAGACAGGTTACCCAAGAGTCATCTCTGAGTTTGTGGATATATTTCCTGATGACCTTCCAGGTTTACCACCTGATCGGGAAATAGAATTCACAATAGACTTAACCCCAGGAGCAGAGCCTATCACTTCATCATTTTATCGGCTAGCACCTAAGGAGTTAGTGGAGTTGAAAGAACAGGTTGATGATCTTTTGGAGAAGGGATTCATTCGGCCCAGCGTTTCACCTTGGGGAGCACCCATATTATTTGTGCCGAAGAAGGATGGAACAGTACGATTGTGCATTGATTACCGGGCACTAAATGCTGTCACCATTAAGAACAGGTATCTCTAACTACGCATTGATGATCTATTCGATCAATTGAGTGGTGCAAGGGTATTCTCGAAGATTGACCTTAGATCTGGCTATCATCAGATCAAGGTGAGGAAGGAAGACATCCCGAAGACAGCTTTCAGGATGAAGTATGGGCATTATGAGTTCTTGGTGATGCCGTTTGGTTTAACCAACGCACCAGCAGTGTTTATGAGCTTAATGAACAGAGTCTTCCATCAGTTCTTGGATAAATATGTAGTGGTGTTCATTGATGACATTCTCATATATTCCAAGAACCATGAAGAGCACGAGGAACATCTTAGAATCGTGTTAGAGACCTTGAGGCAGGAGAAGTTATATGCTAAACTTAGTAAGTATGAGTTCTGTATGGACAAAGTACCTTTCTTGGGACACATCATATCAGGAGAAGGACTTTCAGTAGATCCAGAGAAAGTTGCGGCAATAGAGACTTGGCCTACACCCACATCAGTTGCAGAGGTGAGAAGTTTTCTCGGACTTGCGGGATATTACCGAAGGTTTGTAGAGAATTTCTCGAGGATTGCAGAACCGATGACGAAGCTTACACGTAAGGACCAGGAGTTTATATGGACAGAAGACTGCCAGAAGGCTTTTGAAGAACTGAAGAGAAGATTAACAACAGCACCTGTCTTGACTCTTCCTTCAGGGTCAGGAGGTTTTGTTGTTTACAGTGATGCATCAGGCAGCGGACTAGGATGTGTTTTGATGCAACATGGCAAAGTCATTTCTTATGCGTCGAGACAGTTGAAGGTCCACGAGAAGAACTACCCAACACATGATCTGGAGCTAGCAGCAGTTATATTTGCATTAAAGATATGGAGGCACTATCTTTATGGAGAGAGGGTCGAAATCTTTACTGATCATAAGAGTCTGAAGTATGTGTATACTCAGAAGGAGCTTAACATGAGACAGAGACGCTGGCTGGAACTGATGGTAGATTTCGACATAGATCTGCAGTATCATCCGGGAAAGGCGAATGTCGTTGCAGACGCACTCAGCAGGAAGCCTATGGCTTATTTCTTGACGATGCAGCCCGAGTTATTGAGAGATTTACAGGAGCTACAGATAGAGGTCGTCTTACCGGGACAGAATGGATTGATGGCTAATCTTGAGATTCAGTCATCACTCGTAGAGAAGATTAAAGAGGCATTGCCTACCGATGCTAGATTCCGAAGACTCAAGGAGAGGACAGAAGCTGGCCTGCAGACAGGACTTCGCATCCACGAAGACGGAACATTGAGGTTTGGAAACCGCCTGTATGTTCCAAATGGAGAATTGAGACAGGAGCTAATGACTGAAGCATATAGCTCTATGTACTCTGTTCACCCAGGAGGAACCAAGATGTATCGAGACTTGAGACAGTACTACTGGTGGCATGGAATGAAGAGAGAGATCGCAAGATTTATGGCCAAATGCTTAGTCTGCCAGCAAGTGAAGGCAGAATATCAGAGGACTGCAGGTATGTTACAGCCGCTTC
Source organism: Iris macrosiphon (assembly GCA_036927795.1). Lineage (NCBI taxonomy): Eukaryota > Viridiplantae > Streptophyta > Magnoliopsida > Asparagales > Iridaceae > Iris > Iris macrosiphon. Next base: position 110,356,851 of record JAYESA010000010.1, on the reverse strand, counting down.
CTATACTAGAATGGAAGTGGGAGCACATCACGATGGATTTTGTCACAGGATTCCCAAGGAGCCCCAGCGGAAGAGATGCAGTATGGGTTATTGTGGACCGACTCACTAAATCGGCACACTTCTTGCCATTTAGAGTTGGGCAGTCTACAGAGGTACTAGCCGACATGTATATGCGATAAATTGTCAAATTACATGGAGTGCCTGTTAGTATTGTATCGGATCGAGATTCAAGATTTATATCTCATTTCTGGAGAAGCATGCAAGAGAGTCTGGGCACCAGACTCAAGTTCAGCACGGCGTACCACCCGCAGACAGATGGCCAATCGGAGTGCACCATTCAGATATTGGAAAACATATTGCGATCATGTATGCTAGACTTTGGAGGATCTTTGGAAGATCATTTGCACTTAGTAGAGTTCTCCTACAACAACAGTTATCAGGCCAGTATCAGATGGCACCATTTGAAGCTTTATACGGAAGGAAGTGCAGGTCACCTACATGCTGGAGTGACGTCGGTGAACGTCAGATACTGGGACCAGAATTGGTCACACAAACAGTGGAGAAGGTGAAGCAGATTCAGAATCATCTACGAGCAGCTCAGGACCGACAGAAGCATTGGGCAGATACGCACAGACGTCCCCTAGAGTTCAAAGAAGGAGATCACGTATTCTTGAGGATTTTGCCTACTCGTGGTACTATCAGATTCGGGAGCAGAGGCAAGCTGAGCCCAAGGTATATTGGGCCATTTGACATCCTCGAGCGTGTTGGTGAGGTAGCTTATCGGCTTGCATTACCTCCATCCTTAGAGGGAGTGCATAACTTATTCCACGTCTCACAGCTGCGCAGGTACGTGACCGACCCAAGTCACGTAGTCGATCATTCAGAGATCGCAGTGGGCCCAAGTTTGAGATATGAAGAACAACCGGTTGGCATTCTCGACGTCAGTGAGAAGATATTGCGAGGACAGACAATCAGACTGGTCTGAGTAGCATGGAAACATCATTCTCCTGGAGAATCGACTTGGGAACGAGAAGATAGTATACGCCAGCGTTACCCCCACCTGTTTGAGGAGACAGTTGTAAACTAAGCAACCTTGTATTTCCATAACTCTTTCTTGAGTAGTTTATTCTTTGATTGCGAGGACGCAATCCTTTTAAGAAGGGAAGATTGTAAACACCCTATTTTTCAGATAATTTTTAATATAATTTTCCCGGATATTTTCGGGATTTTGGATGAAGAACCGAGGTGTTTAGGAGTTAAAGAATTTTACGGGCAGTTTATGGGTGTTAAATTATTCTGAATGTAAAAATTTATTGTGTATAATGGAGAACCGGACGCATGGCATTTTTCGGTGAATTTATTGGACACCGGAGCAACGAATCGAGGACCAAAAGCTATAGAGAGTGAACCAGACCCAAGTTGAACAAAATCCAGGCTAGACCAAACCAAACCCAGCGTTCGGGTCGGGTTGGATCCAAGCCGAACCCGACCCGGATCCAAACCGTGTGGAAACCCTAGAATTTCTCCGCCGAAGGCTCCTGTAGCAGCCTATATAGTGCCTCCTCGGCGTCCGTGCCTCGCCATCACCTAAACCCTAAGCTTCCGCCGCCATCAAGTCGCCGACGATCACCTGGCTGGTCCGCCCAGTAGCTGATCCGCGATGCCGCCGCTTCCCATCACCTAAAACCCCGCCGCCGAGTTCGCCCAGACCGACTCCCCCTTCTCCGTCCTCCGCCGCGAACCCAACAGTTAGGTCGATGACTCTCGCTCGACGACCCCCCCCGCGTAGAGCCCTCAGCCACCGCCTCCTTCGACTGAACCCAGTGCCGGCTCCCCTCACCACCTCGACTCAGCCATCCCTCCACCCGATCGTCCCAAACGCGGAAGCCCTAGCCGACTGTGCAGAGCGGAGCCTCCGTCAGCGGCTGATCACCGAAGTCCTAGCCGACCTCGAGGCTGACCCCCGGCGAAGCCATCCGCAGACAGAGCCCTAAGTTCTGACTCGCCTCGGATACGAGGACGCAGAAACTCTGATCCAGGAGACGAGTCGACCCTCGGACACGCAGAACTCAGATTTTGGAGCTCGGTTCAGGTACTGTTTTCACCCTCATCGCAACTCCAATTTCAATTCCGTCAGTTGCTACGCGTAGACTGTGTAACCCTCTCGGTGCCCGTGCAATTCGCTTGGAGCATCGCGTCCTGTGGTGATCCAAAAACAGGAAAAACAATGCCCTGTTTCAGCCCAGAACTGAGTCGCCCCGCCAGACGGGACGACTTGGTCGCACGCGGTCTTTACCGAACTGTGCGCGACGATGATACGGTCGTGTGGGATTTCGCAGAAGTCGATTCGGAGGTGCGTGCACCCCGGAATCAACGCGTATCCGCCGACGACACCCAGTATCCGTCCTTTCTAGAACGCGCTGTAACTTTGTGTACACACGTCGGATCGAGATGAAACTTGCGCCATCGGACCCGTAGTAATATGCTGGTCCTATGACCCAAGTTTGGTCCGATTCCGAGAACGTTGACAAAATTACGTATCGTGGGCCCCACAGGCTCCACTTGACGGGTAATTTTGAGATCGGCTCATCGGAATCCAATTTTGGAAGTTCCGTTGGGTTCGTATCATCGTTCCTGACTTGTAGACACTGAGTTTGCAGAATTTGGAGACCTTTGACCCTGACACGCTTTTCAGTGCAAAGTGGCCCACATGTGGACCCCGCTTTAATCCGAAAAGGACCTTTTTGCCCCTGTGTCCAAATTGGACGTAAAGACAGGCATTTCTAGCTATTTGGCACCTTCTGAGACTATTGGTGATGTTTGTTACAGCTTTTGGAGTAGTATCTATCGGATCCATTGATACAGGGATAGTTGTTGATACCCAGACATCAGGCAAGTGTACCTTACCAAACTTTGCAGTCTTTATATATATTTTTCCTTGCTTTATCATATTTCTGTGCATGCTCAACCTAGGACCGTGTGACGTACTTAGCGTCCGATTATCAGTCGGGTGCCGACACTGTACGCAGTGTTGGGTACGGTCATCTAGAGATGGACATCCGTGTCACTTTATATTCTCGTACTTGTCTTATCAAGTACCCTATGACCCAGGACACTTGACACTATTCATGAGACAGAATTTTCCCGAGATATTCGCGGTGATTCTGTATAGGATACAGGACATGGACATTATATTATTAGATACTATATGACTGGTTGCATTAGCTATGATCGCGCTTGACATGGGCATGAGACGTTATGGTCATGATATGCGTGGTTACATTGGGTGGGAAGAGACACACAGGCTACAGGCTGTTACATATATATATCTTCTATTATTGAGAGGTCGTAGACTCTCGTAGCAGAGCTAGACCCACTACCGGTTATTACCGCTACCGGCTCCCCGACACAGAGCTTGTAGTGGCTCAGCCTGAGACTAGTGATGCTCTCACTTGCATTTTCACTTAGATGGTTACATATTTACACCACTGTTTTATTTAGTTATTTATTTGCTGCACTGTTTATTTATTTATTGGCATGAGCTTTCTTGTACCTTGCTATGTCCCCTGAGGACCTGGATCCGGATTTTTGTCCCCAGATTTTGCAGACGAGATTTATCCCGAGATCTACGGGACCGGAGCAGGAGCTGATCCAGGAGCAGTACCACCATCCGAGGGCGAGGTCTTAGCCGAAGACTTCTCTTGAGCATCCATGTTTATGATCAGCTTTTATTATTTATTTCAGTCTTTTATATTCTGGTCAGATGAACCATTGTACTAGATATTTTTCGGGTTGTTCCCCGAAGTACTTTGTGAGACTAGATGATGATTTACCTTCTTTATTATTCTGTGGATCATATTTTATATCTTGTATGGATGAGATTAGTTATACCATGATTGTCGTAGACTTATTTTACAGCTTAAGTATGCCCTGATGGATCCATTATATTGAGTTGGTCCATCGGTGCGTACTGCTGGCCATTATCACGCGTCCCCAAGGTGTTTTGGGACTGGGGCGTGACAGAGCATCCTCCCCGCTGCCCAGCCCTCAGGCGGCCGAGCCCCGCAGCCCCTGCTGCTCTTCTCCCCGCGACTTCACGAGCCACGATCCACTGCCACCATCAGTCCGGCGGCCTGCCACCACCGCTCTTCTTCCTGCTGCGAACTCCAGCCCTCCCTCCGGTGAGACTTCGGCGAGACTCCGGCCAGCCGACCCATTTCCAGTAAGTAATTCATTCTCCTCTCTTTCTTCCTGTGTATATATATATATATATATATATATATATATATATATATATATATACTTATATACGTATGGGTATGTATATACTAATATATGTATATGTATAATATTTATCTAATTAATGTTTTAAATACATGAATATGTATAGTATTTATTTAATTAATATTTAAACACATAATGTATAGTATATATATATAATGTATTAGTATGTTAATGAATTAATGTATTAGTATGTTAATGAATTAATGCATTAGTATGTTAATGTAATTAATATATTAGTATGGTTAATGTAATGTATTGATAAATTAATGTAATTAATGTGTATAATTAATGATGATATATATATATATATATGTACATGTATATATTTAATATGATTTACATATATATATATATATATATACGTATTCTAGTATGTATGATTAAATTGATATATATATTTATTGTATATATATATATATTGGTTATTTTATATATGAGAAATCTAGTTAATAAAAAGCATATACTAGTACAAAATTAAATTCATATATTAGTATTATGTATTCCTCATATATGGTAGTATTGTATTTTTATATTAGTATATATATATATGTACTCATATGCAAGTATATAGTATTGTATTTTATTGCTATATCTGTATATATTTATGTATATATATGTAGTATAAATTTAATTTGGTGAATTAATATTAGTATGTTTTAATAATGATGTTGACAATACATATATGTATATTCTAAAGTGTACTTTTGCATATATATGAGTATACATATGGTTCAACTAGTATGTATGTATATATATATATATATATATATATATATATATATATATATATATACGAAGTATGTTTAATTGGTATATATATATGGTATAAATTCAATTTGGTATATACATATTTGTATTGCAAATATATATATCGTAGGTATTAATGATTAAAAATAAGTAATGTGTCTTATATATCTATCTGCTAGGTGATCCTAGGTGACCAGTATCATACCTAGAGAAGTCCCAAATTCAGTGTTTATAGACTGTGTGTTAGGGTAGCACCTGATACAAGTGTTATTGTGATATGTTTTTAGGACTGTTGCTTCACCCAGGGGATACTCTGGAACAGGACATCCATAAATACCAGCTAAGGACTCAAGGCAAGTACATTCTCCGATAATTTCCAATTGTTGATAATTTCTATAATTCTAATAAGCTAAAAATGTTACATCTGAATCCTTGACACTGTGCTACACGGACTAGTATAGCTTGGATCTGCAGTCATGAGATGTTACCTTGATTATCGTTTGACATTGTACACGACATGTATATTAGACATCGTACATGATAGATTGGACTTGCTCGTGTATCGTGACGTGTCATGGTTGGATCCATAGTACTAGTTGGGGGCGGGGAAGTAGTTAGTAAGAAATGTGATCATAACCTCTTATTGTAGTGTAGAATAATGTAAGTGTTAATCATGCTCTTCACCCATGATTAGCCAGGCCCTGTAGCTATCGTACATGTTCCCAAGCCGATCACATTTTAAAACTACTGTTTCAAACACTTAGAATAGATTATAGTTCCCTATTTAAATCATATACTACATCACCCGTATATGATACTGTTCCTTGTTCTTTTTATTTTCATACATGCACTGACTGTATCATATTGCCTATTGCATGTCTCTTTACATTGTCTGTCTCTTTATTTTCTATTGCATTTATTCACTGTCTTCTCAGTATCTAGCATCATCTGTTTATTGCTTTATAGTCCTTATCAATTATATGGAACTGTTATTTGAGATTTGTACTTTGCTCCTTCCTGACTGGAAATATTTTTCCAGACTATGCCTTAGAGGACCGCTGTCCGACACTTTATGGACCATATGGTGAGTAGCTGCAACTTGGGCTTGGCAGTTTAGTTGTGATTCCGGGAGGTCTAGCCGGAATCACTAATCTTCTAGTTAGTTCTTTTAGCAGACTTTTTGGTACCGGATTTGTCTCCGGCATTTTGATGAGATTTGGATAATTGTTGAGTTAGATTATTACTTTTGACTTGTGTTGTATTAAATTTTTGTTCGCTATCTTATCGTGCTGTAATTCTATGATTGAGTATGTGTTCATTTTAATTGTGTCATCCGTGCCTCCTTATGGAGATTGGATGCTTGAGTGAGATTGGCTAGATAGTATCAAGACCTTGACATCGTTCTACCGCCGATGCTGCGGCGTAGGCTGGACGTACTCGCGTACTCGTGCCCCAATTCCGGGTGCGGGTCGTGACACGTTTTTAGTGGTGGCCCATACAGGTCAGACTTCGCAAGTTGTGCGATGTCGTAGTAGTGTGGCATCTTTGTTACACTATTACGTGCCTGCGATAGGATCTAGGACATAGGATACTAGGACGAGAGCGAATACTCAATCACAATTCCTTCAGAGATTTCTGGGATGACCCCTGAGAATCTTGTTAAAATTTTTAATTTAAATCATTCCCTTGTTCCGTCCATTCTCACTTATTGATGTTGAATTTGATTGTTGTTAATTAGGTATTAAATTAGGATTTTGGTTTCATTGTAGGGTTTGATTTCATATCAAAATGAATTTGCAGACTGATTTATGGTATTATCTGATGATACACGTCGATGAGGACAGTGAGAAAGATAACACTAGGGCTACTGGACTACAAGATATGGATTTAAATTTTAATTCGAAGCTTGAAAATGAATTGCATTTTTGAATTTTGAGAAGTCAAGATATTATGTTATTAAAATTTTTATTTTGAGGAATTCAGATTCGATTCAATGAACATAGACAAGGCTGTAAGGATTTTTGAATTGATAAAAAAAAAAAATTGTTTCAGTATTTAGATAATTGATCTTGAGGGAAGTATATGCATTTTACTTAAAATTTATTCAAGGAGTTATTTTGAGGAATTTTATTTTGAGGATAAGATTTTATAGGGGGAGAGATATACTAGTATATAATAGATGAGATACATGTGTAAGGATATGTTGGCTTGAGCATGATTGAGATTTCACTGCCAACTGGCTTAGGTGTTCATCTAGGAATGTATTGAAGAGGGCAGTACTTAGTATGGTGTGTTGCATTGATATGCACTTGAGTGATAAGGATAACTAGTATCAGCGATTGCAGTAGGTAAGAAAGCCAGCAGTGAGTATATTTCAAGTAGAACTGTGATACCTAGGGGATAGAGGTATCAAACCTTAGATGCATCTTTGACCTATAAAATCACAACTAGGAATGTTATTCCAATCTATTTATCTTGAATGTTGCTTCTTTAGAAATGTACTGTCCTTCCTTGATGATATCGCATTTTTGCCTAAATTGATTCTTTGGGATCTGTCTTCAAGATGTCGTCGCAGACACGGTCTATGAGAGCGAGAACATCAGCTTTAGAGGGGTCTGCCACCTCTCCACCTGAGGGACAGACAGCCGTAGTTCCTCCTACATCTCCGATACATGTAGGAGTATCTGCACTTTTCGGGAATCCTCCTCCCCCACCTGTTCAGAGGATTGCCACAGCTATGACGGACAACCTCCCACCTCCACCGACTCCGATTCTCGGAGGTTTGCCCATTGACAGGACGCAGATGTTTACCTTGATCCAGGGCATGGTGGATGCCCAGAGAGTGACGGCAGACGCTCAGCGAGTTCAAGCTGAGGCTCAGAGGGTGCAAGCAGAAGCGCACCAGGCACAAACCGAGCTGATGAGAGAAAACATGGAGAATGCTCATCAGGTGACTCTCCAAGCTTTGGAGAGAGTAGCACAGTACCAGCAGTTTCCTGGCCAGCAGCAACAGAGATCAGGCACTATAGTGGATTTCAAGAGGATGATGCCTCGAGAGTTTAAAGGCACCGAAGGGATACTCTACGCTGACGACTGGCTAGAGGATATAGAGAGGAGCCTGCGATTGACCCAGATTCCGGAGAACTTGCAGATAGAAGCCGCTAGCAGTCAGATGTTCGATATCGTACTCACGTGGTATCGCACAGAGCCAAGAATTACTGCACAAGGACTTACTTGGGAGACCTTCAAGGAACTCTTCAAGGAGAAGTTCTTTCCCGACGTGGCATTGGGAACCTTGGAAAGTCAGTTTTATGACTTGGTTCAAGGAAACATGTCGGTCGACGAGTACGCTGCAGAATTCTGTAGATTGAGCCGTTTTGCATCGTCTATGATTCGGGACCCAGGAGATCGAGCCCGGAAATTCAGAAAGGGACAGACGAGAGAGATTAGGTTACGTACTTCTGGTCGTCGTACCGCTACTTTTGAGGCTATCTTGATGGATGCTCAGATTGCAGAAGAGGATCTGGATCTCAGGCCTAAGAGGAGTCATAATACTTTTGGAGATATGAATGGTAGCGCAGGACCGGCCAAGCGTCCCCGTATTCAACACCAACAGCAGTACCAAGTACCATTTCATATTCAGCAACAACCATGGACATTTCAGCATCCACCGCAGTACCTAGCACCAGTTCCTATCCAACAACATCCATTGGCGTATCAGTATCAACAACAGTACCAGGCCCCAGTCCGTGTTCAACAGAATCAGCAACAGCCTCCGAGAGAGACACAGCAGACTTGTCATTTCTGTAAGAAGCCAGGTCACCTTTGGGAGAGCTGTAGAACGAGGCTAGGACTTTGTTTGCACTACGGCGCTGCGGGACATCGAGTAAAGGATTATCTTCTAGCCCCTTATCTTCCCGGCCAGTGCGCAGCTTCAGATTATAGAGATCCAGTTAGGCTACCTGTGGAACCGTATATTGCTCAGCACCCGCGAAGGGAACCACTCCAGCAGGGCGGGGCATTTGCGATGACGATCGAGGAGACCGATACTACAGGTAATGTGTTAGCAGGTTCTGTTCTTTCCTTCCCTCTGTCCCTCTCTACTTGATTGATTGATTGATTCCTTAGTACAAGTTGTATGCATAATTTTCTTGTTATAATGTAGTTAGTAGTACCCCTGATACAGAGACTGCAATACCATGACAAAAGACACCATGACCGTACATATTCCCCTTAGGTTGCATGTTGTATGATTGTAGGAAGATTTTTCTTAGACCATGATTATCGGGGTTTGACCACGACGAAGATTCATGAAGGGGTTATGACTTGACAAGAGAGACAAGATGATTAAAATTCGAGGATAAGCATCGATTTAAATAGAGGGTTAAGAAATTAACATGGCATAATTGGTGGTTTATTAATTCCAGGAAGATTATAATGTGATTAAATTGGTTATTAAAATTTGGAAATTTTGGGAGATTATCAATATATTTATTTGGTTGCAAGTTATGAATTTTAGAATTTTATAGTTGGATGTCGCATTTGGAAAATCCCTAAGTATCGTATTGTTGAGTATTTTGAGGAAGAGGAAATCGAGAAATAAAATTATTGATGGACTAAATGTTTGAATTTAAACTTTTTGGACGAGATTTCATTTTATATACGAGCATTGATTAAAATCAAATTTAAGGAGTGGATATTAAATTCTGAGTATTGAATTATTAACTCAAAACTTTCAAAGAATTTTTTTTAAAAAAATGGACTTTGATTTTATTTCGAGGATTTTTCCGGAATACAATAATTTCAGAATTTTTGAAAATTGTGAAAGGACATTAGGGATTATTACCTGATTTTGTGATTTACGAATTTAAACTTTGAGGGAAAATAGTAATGTGTATGAATAAACGCTACTTTGAGGATTTTGAATTTCGAGGACGAAATTCTTTTAAGGAGGGTAGACTTGTCACTACCACGTTCCGGAAACAGGGGTATTTTTGACTTTTTATAATATTTAATATTATTGTAGTTACAATTACGTAATTATATGATAAGTATATTTGATTTAAATAAATATGTGATATGTGTAATTCAATATATGATTATATACAGTGTTCATTTATTTTGAGCTAGCAGACTTGACCTAGAAGCCTAGTAGATGAACACCTGTCGAAATTATGGAATTTTTGTATTTAATTATTTAGTTAAAATTTAATTCTTGGACTTTGTAATTAATTACCGTATTTTATTTAATATTTTTGCGCATTGCCTTTGCTTCGATATTTGGAGCACTACCCTAGCTTTTGCCTCCCAACAAATTTTACAATCTTGCCCTAGACATGCCCGCCTTCCATTCTGCTATTTTTGCAACTCATAATTATGCTCTCTGTGCATTATTTCTAGCCGCACAAAAATCGTCGCGGACGTTATTTAATAAATTCTTATTTTTGTATCGTTGTGCGTTCCAATTGAAATTGGAGGCAATCTTGACCTATTTTTCGTGCGGCCCAAATTAGGGTAATATCCTGTTCTGAGTCTTCTTCATTATTGGTATTGATGACCTGACCTGATTTTGGCCCCATGTACTCCTAATTAATTTTAGAACACAACTTACATTTATTTCTAATTAAATTGAGGATACTATTTAAACCAATTATGAAAATCCTAATTTAATTCCAGTGCCCTGCTATTTGAGCCCATACCAAACTTACAGTGCCCCCTGACCCTACAAAATACCGGACACCGAATCGCCCGCCAAATTTTTGTCATTTTATGCGTCTGTGCAAATATCCAAATTTAAGGGGGCTAATTTGCAAATTTGTATTTTTGGTGTCAACACCCATTTGTTTAAACCAATGAGGAACCCCTAATATTTTTAACATCACCCTCATTCCCACATGAAAATTTCTTCATGTCCAATCTAGACCACCCATTCAAGGGATGCAATCCTCACCCTTAAATTTACACACCATCTCCCCTATTTAATATCACATCAAACCCTAATCCCTAGAAAACCTAGGTTTCCCCACCTACTCACAAGCCCCCATCTCCCTCAACACCAAACCGTAGCCCTCATCCCATTTTCTCCACTTCTCTTCTATTCTTCTTCCCTTCTTCCTTTCTTCTTCTCATTCTTCCTTCCTTCTTCTTCTTTATTATTGTTTTTTCTTTTCTTTCTTCTTTTATTTGAATTCAGAAGGGGGGGGGGGGAAACCACCATCACACCCCTCCTGTGCTCATCCACCCGATCCTACAGCCACCTTCGGCGGGCTGGCAGCCAACCCCGATCCTCCGGCGGCCGCTGCGACCCCCCATTCCTCCCTGCTCCTAGCTCCCTCCGGCGGACTCCATCTACTCTGGCACCGCCCCAAACAAGCCCCTCCGCTGGCTGCAACTCCGGCCACTGCTCAGTCCTCCAACCCGACTCCCTGCTGCGAGCTCCGACGAGCAGCCGAGCAGCAAACCCCGCGCTCGAGTTCCCCGTAGAGCCGACCACCTCCAATACTTCAGTCCTCCGGTCGAGCTCCCCGACTCACGCGACCCCGGAGCATCCTCCCCGCTGCCCAGCCCTCAGGCGGCCGAGCCCCGCATCCCCTGCTGCTCTTCTCCCCGCGACTTCATGAGCCACGATCCACCGCCACCATCAGTCCGGCGGCCTGCCACCACCGCTCTTCTTCCAGCTGCGAACTCCAACCCTCCCTCCGGTGAGACTCCAGCGAGACTCCGGCCAGCCGACCCATTCCCAGTAAGTAATTCATTCTCCTCTCTTTCTTCCTATGTATATATATATATATATATATATATATATATGTATATATATATATATGTATATATATATATACTTATATACGTATGGGTATGTATATACTAATATATGTATATGTATAATAGTTATCTAATTAATGTTTTAAATACATGAATATGTATAGCATTTATTTAATTAATATTTAAACACATAATGTATAGTATATATATATATATAATGTATTAGTATGTTAATGAATTAATGCATTAGTATGTTAATGTAATTAATATATTAGTATGGTTAATGTATTGTATTGATAAATTAATGTAATTAATGTGTATAATTAATGATGATATGTATATATATATGTACATGTATATATTTAATATGATTTACATACATATATATATATATATATATATATATATATATATATATATATATATATATATATATTCTAGTATGTATGATTAAATTGATATATATATATATTGGTTATTTTATATATGAGATATCTAGTTAATAAAAAGCATATACTAGTACAAAATTAAATTCATATATTAGTATTATGTATTCCTCATATATGGTAGTATTGTATTTTTATATTAGTATATATATATATATGTACTCATATGCAAGTATATAGTATTGTATTTTATTGGTATATCTGTATATATTTATGTATATATATATATAGTATAAATTTAAATTGGTGAATTAATATTAGTATGTTTTAATAATGATGTTGACAATACATATATGTATATTCTAAAGTGTACTTTTGCATATATATGAGTATACGTATGGTTCAACTAGTATGTATGTGTATATATATATATATATATATATATATATATATATATATATATATATATATATACGAAGTATGTTTAATTGGAATATATATAAGGTATAAATTCAATTTGGTATATACATATTTGTATTGCAAATATATATATGGTAGGTATTAATGATTAAAAACAGGTAATGTGTCTTATATATCTATCTGCTAGGTGATCCTAGGTGACCAGTATCATACCTAAAGAAGTCTCGAATTCAGTGTTTATAGACTGTGTGTTAGGGTAGCACCTGATACAAGTGTTATTGTGATATGTTTTTAGGACTGTTGCTTCACCCAGGGGATACTCTGGAATAGGACATCCATAAATACCAGCTAAGGACTCAAGGCAAGTACATTCTCCGATATTTTCCAATTGTTGATAATTTTTATAATTCCAATAAGCTAAAAATGTTACATCTGAATCCTTGACACTGTGCTACACGGACTAGTATAGCTTGGATCTGCAGTCATGAGATGTTACCTTGATTATCGTTTGACATTGTACACGACATGTATATTAGACATCGTACATGATAGATTGGACTTGCTCGTGTATCGTGACGTGTCATGGTCGGATCCACAGTACTAGTTGGGGGCGGGGAAGTAGTTAGTAAGAAATGTGATCATAACCTCTTATTGTAGTGTAGAACAATGTAAGTGTTAATCATGCTCTTCACCCATGATTAGCCAGGCCCTGTAGCTATCGTACATGTTCCCAAGCCGATCATATTTTGAAACTACTATTTCAAACACTTAGAATAGATTACAGTTCCCTATTTAAATCATATACTACATCACCCGTATATGATACTGTTCCTTATTCTTTTTATTTTCATACATGCACTGACTGTATTATATTGCCTATTGCATGTCTCTTTACATTGTCTGTCTTTTTATTTTCCATTGCATTTATTCACTGTCTTCTCAGTATCTAGCATCATCTGTTTATTGCTTTATAGTCCTTATCAATTATATGGAACTGTTATTTGAGATTTGTACTTTGCTCCTTCCTGACTGGAAATATTTTTCCAGACTATGCCTTAGAGGACCGCTGTTCGACACTTTATGGACCATATGGTGAGTAGCTGCAACTTGGGCTTGGCAGTTTAGTTGTGATTCCGGGAGGTCTAGCCGGAATCACCAATCTTCTAGTTAGTTCTTTTAGCAGACTTTTTGGTACCGGATTTGTCTCCGGCATTTTGATGAGATTTGGATAATTGTTGAGTTAGATTATTACTTTTGACTTGTGTTGTATTAAATTTTTGTTCGCTATCTTATCGTGCTGTAATTCTGTGATTGAGTATGTGTTCATTTAAATTGTGTCATCCGTGCCTCCTTATGGAGATTGGATGCTTGAGTGAGATTGGCTAGATAGTATCAAGACCTTGACAGCGTTCTACCGCCGTTGCTGCGGCGTAGGCTGGACGTACTCGCGTACTCGTGCCCCAATTCCGGGTGTGGGTCGTGACAGCGCTCGATATAATTGTGCGACGACTAATTATGTTCTTTTATTCTTCATCTTTCAAGACGTGCCACCTAATACTTTGATTGAAGGCCAAGTGTATTCTTTGATGATAGATATATAGATTGCTAGGATTATAGTTTGTTAATCTGGAATTTTAAATTTCTGTGCTTGGTAATTAGAACTTGATAGTTTTGAGTTATTCCTGTAGATTGTGACATGATGATTATTCCTTAGTTTTAAATTGCGTAACTTGTACCACACCTCGATACGAGTTATATTTCCCTTCTCCCTTGAAGGCCAGTAACTCTCCATTCTTAGTATTAACACTTGTATTCTATGAACACTATGATTAAGACTTAAGATGACCATTACCTATATAAGATAATAGGATACCCTCATCAGTACTAAGATCTTTCCCTCGTATACCCTAACAATAGTTCTACTTCATTTGCAAGGACCAAGTAATTTTGTAGAATCTCCTTTAAGGCAGTTGCAGTATTAGTTTATTATTTTAAGTTGGGTAGTATGCCTCACAACCTAGTACCCTATAGTCCGTTTATCTTTTATTGAAGTATAACTGAACGACATTAACTGTATACTAGCATAAAACGATAGTGTTTATTTGGACTGTAGAACTTAGAGGCCCATACCCCCTATTTTGTCGACTAGCAACTTAGACAAGGAGTTAATATGACAACTGTAGAGATTATAAGTCTTATCTTTTTGTGAACCTGAATTATTTTGTAATTTCTCTCATCATAATCTAGAGTACTTATATTTGCTGTACTACCTTGACTTATGCTGCTAATATAGCCTAGTTTTGCAAGCTTATTCTTTATCGAGCTGTTTATAACATATGTATTATTGGAGTACTACACTAATACATTTCAGAATTAGTGTATTACGGTCTGATCAACCATAGTGCGCTTGGTTCGCCCTTCACATAACTACTTTACATGGATTGAGATATATAGTGATTAGTAGACGAAAGTAGTTGCCCTCTAGATATGTCTAAGCATATCGTATCAGTTACATAACTGTACTGATACGAGCAAGTGAATAGGAATGACCAAAATATGATTTTAATTCACAACTGTCTTGACAATTCCTATTTGAATTCTTTAAACGCCTTGATCTCCACCCTTCTATTCTATTACCCCCCCTTGAACTCTTTATTATTGTTTTTTGCCTCCCTTTATTTCGGAAAGACGAAATCTCGTGCTTATTATGAGCTTAATATACTGATAGTACTAGATATACCCATAGGCAAATCACATTACTAGATGATTATCTTTCATAATTGATTAAGAGCACATCATATATGATATATTTTGGTGTTAAAATTTTTGAGGATTGAGTAACATGATTAAGTAAATTTGAGGAATAAGTTTCTTAAATGTAACAATCTTATGTGATAGATGGGTAAGTTCTAAGTTGGGTAGAAGTTGCATTGTCAACTTGAGAGGAATCTCTTTGAGACTGTGATCGAGAAAAACTAGATGGAGAGATTCAAGTCATTTTAATTTTGAGAATTGTAGAAGAATGATTAGAGGATGAGTATTTAATAATTTTTTGAAAATTTTTTATTACGGACCAAATATTTATACTTTGAGAACATGATTTAAAATTTTGAAAATTGAAGAGTGAAACATCGATTTAAACTTTGAGGATAAATATAGAATTATAGACTTGAACATTGACGGATTGAATTCCAAATTTGATGATTTAAATTAAAAGTTAAATTTTGATTGTTTGATTACTTATTTGAAATATTGAGGATATGAATTGAATTTAAATTGAAGAGTACAAAAAATTCATAAGTTAAAGATAGGAATAATATTTGAGTAGAATTATTTACCAGAGGAGAGTATGATAGTTGGAAATAGCGGTGTAATATTTATACGTGTTATTTAATTCTTGAAGATGTTATATGGATTAAATTTAAATTTGGATGGTGATGAATTAAAAAAGTGAGAAGAGATTACAATAGGTTAAATTTTGAATTGAATAGTAATTTTTTAATTTTGAAGTGATGGCAATATAGTTGATTATAATTTTTATTATCGCAAAGATATTGCGAATGACTTGCCTTAGTTAAGTGAAGGAATAAGTGAAGGAATAACCGACTATGCCTTATTTTAATTTCGAGGATAAAATTATTTTAAGTTGGGTAGATTGTAAACCTCCCACCCAAAATTAGGCCTACTTGGCTTAGATAGAGAAATTAGGGCTAATTAGAATCCAAATAGAATTAGAACACAGTATTTTATTTAACAATACAATATGATATCACCTAGTGCACCTTACCGTTGCTTCGACAATTGGAGCACCTCCCTAGCCATTACCTTCCTATAAATTTCACAACCATGACCTAGACATGCCCGTATACTATTTTGACCTTTGTGTAACTTAAAATTATGCTCTCCTGTGCTAAATTTTAGTCGCACAACATTCATCGCGGACGTTTATAATTAATTCTAAATAAATACGACTTTGTATCCTTGTGCATTCTAATCGAAATTGGATACACAATCTTGACTCGTTTCATACAACCTAATTTATGATAATATTCTACACTGAATCCTCTATGTCCATGATACTTGTGTCCCACCTAATTTTATCCCCATGTACTTTCAATTAATTCAAGAATATCTTGCGTACTAAATTTAATCAATTTAATCCAATTTTCGTCTTTGTGCAATTTTCCAATTGTTGGGCGCTTTTATGCAAAAATGCATTAAGGTGTCTATACTATTGGATAATACATGAAGAAATCCAAATTTTCGTTCATGTGGATTTTTCCCATGATTTTTCGGAGTGTGCAACGCGCAACATCATTCCCATTTAATTTTAGCCTTGCATTTAAATAATGTAATTTATAGCCCTCCCAAACATTCCCATATGAGCCCAAGGCCCAACCCAAGAGAGTGTTGACCTAGGTTAAACTTGTCTAGGTCAAACCAACCCCCTCTTCATGTATAAATATATAATTTATTCTTCTTTTTCCTTTTCTATTTTAACCAAAACCCATCCCTATACTACTGTTCATCTCCATCTTCCCTGCTTACACCCGCCGCCGGAGAACTCGCCGGCGTAGCCCCGTCACCACCGCACTCGACCCCAGCCACCTCGACGAGCAGCCCTCGCCTGACCCTCGCCGTACTGCCCCTCACCGGACTCGCCATCACCATCACCATCACCATGGCCATCCTCCCATTCATCTTCTTCTCCCTCCTCTTTCCTGTCCTTCCGTCGCCGGACGAATTTGACTCACCGAAGTTCACCACCCCGCCTCTCCTTCACCACTCTCTACGATGACCAACCCATCTCCTCTCTGACTTCACACGATCCCCGACTCTCCTTCCACCTCCTCGATGACCCGTTATCCCAGCATCCCGATCACCACGATGCCTGAACCACTGTGCACCACCACCGTATCCTCCCCTCGAGCCACTTCCTCCACCCCCTCGACCTCCTCCTGTCTGTCCCTCAACACCACAGCACCACCAGCACTGCCTCACCTCGTCTCTGGCATCCACCTCCTCCTCCCTGCTCAGCCTCCCCATGGACGGAGCAGCACCCTCCATTACCACCACCACTCTACACCACCACCACCAACATTCACCTGTCCTCCTCCCTGTGTCCCTTATCCTCCTCCTCGACCACCTCCCCCATGACCGGACCTCCCTCCCCCAGTGGCCGGAGTATCAACACCACCACCATCAATATAAACACCATCACCATCATCATCTTATTAACACCCCATCACCATCATCATATCATCAACACTCATCATCATCATTATCACATAATCATCCTCACCATCACCTTAACCTAAATCCACACATTCACCATTGACCACATCATCGTCCTCGTCATCACCATTGTCCACATCATCGTCTTCGTCATCATCATTATCACCATCATCCACATTATTATCCCTATCATCATCATCATCATCCATACCATCGACCTAATTAACATCATCATCTTATTACCATCATCACCCCAGTCACTATCCTCGTCATCTCCATCTTCCACATTATCATCTTTGTCATCTGTAATCATCATCATCACCTCCATTATCATCGTCATCCATATCGTTGCCATCATCATCGTCGTCGCTATTATTTACCATCATCATCGTCATCGTCATTGTCACCGTCGTCAACGTCATTCCCGTGCGCGTACCCAAGGGTCATTGAACCAACTAGAGATACTTCAGGAGCAGACTATTGGCATTCGCAGCTTGAGGACCCAGGCAAGATACCTTGCCATAATTACTGTTTGATTTAACTTATGCATATGTTGATATTTTCTTATTTTACTTTATATGACTATGCGCGTCTGAGATTAACTCGGGTGCAGTCAACGAATGCGTTGACATTAGGAATTGTGTCTGACCTTGTGTCTAGTAGACCCACATAAAGTTGCGGAGTTATTGGTATGACTCCCCAGGCCTTGACACATATCTTACACGTGTTGTGAGTCTCATTTAGGACACGGACTTACGTATGTGGTTGGCCACCGGTACGTGTAGGCGTGCGACGGATAGGGAATAACTACTATTAGCAATGCATGTTAGAAGACTTAGCAATTATTAGTAGTCGGAGCATAGGCTATCGTGGTACGAAAGTCCAATCATTGTCCTTGTTTGTTTGTAAGGTTGGGCTATTGTTCTAATGATAGACTATGAGCCAGAGTTACGACGCCGCGACGTAGTTGCTAAAGCGTGTTATAGATACAACATGCATAGATCATTTAGCGAGGAGGACAACTAGTAGGCGTATGGGACACCCACTTCCTTTTTCAGATTCTCCGTTCGACGGAACGGTATGGACGTTATACTATGCAGATTCCCCGTTCTTCGGAGCGGTATGGACGTTATATTATTCAGATTCCCCGTTCATCGGAGAGGTATGGACGTTATATTATTCAGATTCTCCATTCTTCGGAGCGGTATGGTAGTTATATTATTCAGATTTCCTGTTCTTCGGAGCGGTATGGACATTATATTATGCAGATTCCTCGTTCTTCGGAGCGGTATGGACGTTATTATATTACAGTGCCCTGGTGTGCAGGCATATGTGGCATATACTAGCCAGTTGTCACGATTGGTGAATTACGTCAGCATATGTCTAGCCTACACTTTTCCATACACTCAAGTTGTCCTCAAATTGTATTCACTTAGATGGTTAGCGCAACCCTTTATTTATTCAGTATTTACTTTATGGCATGCTTCTATGTATCTTGTTATATCCCTCTGAGGACCTGGTCCCTTTCCAGGTGTAGATGTTCATGGGTATTTGCAGGAGCGCAGATCCGGACTGGTTATTTACATTTCGAGCAGGTCTTCTCTTCGAGCCTCGTGATTGTTAGGCGTGGTATTATATATTATGGTTGTTTTTATATCCTAGTTGGTAGTGGATTTGTTTCCATCCGACTATCATTATTAGATGCTTTATATTGAGATCTAGTTTCATAGATATGGGTCATTTATTTATATCTGATTTCTCTGGATGAGATTTAGATTATACCATATGATTTGTGATAGTTTTACCACTTGTGGATTTATCATTCATATTACAGCGTACGCATGTGTTATGGTTTCCATATATTGGAGTTGTCATATTCATGCGGCTGGCATGCTTACGTGTCCTGGTCCTATGTATTTCGGGACTGGGGCGTGACAACGTGTGTCTAGCACTTGTATTTGTTACAAGAGTCCCTACTTAGAAATATTGTCCTTAAATGTGCATTTCACATAGAATAGTTATGAGACCTTTTGGGTATTATTTTCAGTATTTTGAGGCATGCTTTTATGTATCTTGTTACGTCCCTCTGAGGGCCTGGTGTAGAAGCATGAAAAATACGCTGGGAAACTCTACGCAGCATATTAATGCAAAGCAGCGTAAACATAGGCCTTCAGAGCCACCAAGGGTACAAACATTACTTTTTCCGCTAAACATAGCGCGAGATATAAGCTCAAAGGGCCATCCGCGTAAGGCAGTATGTCTGAGCCGCTTCAGAGTAAACAGGGTGCTTCATCGCCTTTATTCGCAGCATTGAAGTGTACGAGGGAAGCTTCGTGTTCTCCAAAGTGAACCTGTCAAAAGCCTACGATGAACCTGTCAGATCCTGCAATGAACCTGACATCTGGACTTCTGACAAAGGGATACTACTCGACTACCCAGGCGACGGCTATAATGATGGCGTGACACTGCAACCCAGGCTGTCATTTACCGCTATTTCCTTTGCGTAAAACGCTTTTACGTATACAGAGGAATGCGCTGCCTAGTTTTACACAGGCAGATAAGAGCTCCTTACGCTCCGCGGAAGACAAAACCGCCTGCCACGTCAAAAGCTGCACGTCCCTGCATTTTAGGCACAGAGCGGTAACAGGCTCTCAAGGAACGTCTCTGCAATTAATATGCCGAATACTGACAGATACCCAAGGCATGTCTCTGCGTTCGATGCACAGAAGGGCAACAGACATTCGAAAACACGCCTCTGTATTTAATGTACAGGATGAGGGCAGATCTCTGCATTTAATGCAAGAGATTTGGTTATATCTCCAAAGCCATAATTTTGGCTAAGACGTCTATATCACCTCGGCTTCTATGCCTGCTCGGCCTCTATGACCACTCTAGAACGTTACGCAGCGGCTTCTACGCCTATTCAGCTTCTGTGACTGCTCGGCCTCTATGACCACTCTAGCACGTTACGCAGCAGCGTCTACGCCCATTCAGCTTCTGTGACTGCTCGGCCTCTACGACCACTCGGCTTCTACGCCTGTTCGGCTTCTATGCCAATTTGATAACTATTTGGCCTTTATGCCATGGTGAGAAACATTTGGCTTCTACGCCAACCTCTTCTACACGAGGGATACCTACCTATGTGGCTTCTACGCCATGATCTCCGTAGCGATTATACGTATTTTGTCCCTTAGTTGGACCCGTATCACACGCTCATTCAAAAGATCATCTATACGCAGGCATTGGTTATTTTAACCGTCGTGTAAAAGGGTGCTGTACTTTCCACTACTCGGTTTTTACACCGATTGTGTGGTCACTGTCACCAAAACTCTATCAATAGAGACCTCTATCAATAGAGGAAAAGGTTAAACTTTAAAAAGAAGGATCGAAAGAGGTCGAACTTTAAAAAGAAGGATCGAACGAGGTCGAACTTTAAAAAAAAGGATCGAAAGAGGTCGAACTTTAAAAAGAAGATCGAACAAGGTCAAAAATTGGTCAAGGAAACCAATATCAGATCCAGGGTCGAGAAGTCAGAGATTGAGGAGAGGTCGCAGAATCCTTGAGAGAGAAGAATCCAGAGCTAAGGCAAAGAGCGGGGATCAACGACGTTGGCATCGTACATCCATCCCCCTTTGCAACCTTCGGAGCTGTTCTCCGTCTTCCACGACACTTCTTCGCCATCGTGTGGTCCAAGGGCTAAAGTGATCAGCTACAGATCAGACACTTATAGCAATATTTACCCAGATTAAATAAATTGTACTCCTACATCCTCGTGTAGGATTAATGTTGTACAAGCTTGTTTGTAAACAAAAAGAAGAAAAGGGTTTTCTTTTGCAATAAAGGACCCGTCCGCTTTCTTCTACGTTTATCGATTACATATAGAAATCTCTCTTTTTCTATCCGAAGCAAGATGACGACTCTGCTGGGGACATCTTTCTCTTCTGATGAGGAAGCGATTGCTCAATACGATGCGGTATTCGTGGGATCCGTGAAGAAGACACTGGTCGTCCAGTTCGATCAGTCTGCCTATGAAGACATGCTCCAAACCAGGGGTAGCTCTCACTCTCTCTCTGACCAAAGCAACAGGAAGCTGCACAAAGTCTGGATGTCCAAGATATCCTCTACCATTCCTGGGGATTCTTCGACCTCTTCGATCTCTTCGACTAATAAGGTTGTAGCATTGCTCCCTCCGCGCCTTGCGCGTAAAATTCAGTCGCATGTCTCTGATAGGACCGACAAAACTTCTGGCAATGCCTCAGCGCTAACCCAGAAGTATAAATCGTGCCCCGCACATAAAATTCAGTCACCTGTCTCTGATAGGACCGACAAAACTTCTGGCAATGCCTCAGTGCTAAACCAGAAGTATACTCCGCGCTCTGCGCGTGATATTCAGTCTCCCGTCCCTGGCAGAATAGACAAAACTTCTGATGATGCCTCAGCGCCAAATCGAAATTACAAAATACGCTCCGCGCGTAAGACAATATATGACCTCTACGGAGAACCAGATAATCCCTGTAATCGTTGCAAGGGAAAGTAAGCGGCGAGCTACTTAACTTCTCGGCATTTACGCCAACAAGGGAACAATCTGCCCGCCCTCCGAATTACACGAGAAGCTGATGGCCGCCTGAGGACATCCTCAGCCTTACGCCAACCAGAGCAAAGCTCCAAATTACGCCAGGCGAAGTCCCTAAGCGTAAAGAAGGCTCCAGTTGCAGAAAGACGCCCTCCTCAGGGATTATCCGCCACCCTGATGGCCAATCTGTTGTATACGGGTGGCACAGGGAAGACTATGGTCCCCATCGTCCGCATGCCCACCAATGAGAACAGGAGGAACGGGCCATCATCTTCTTCTTCTATAACTTCTCCTGACCTGCGCAAATATCTAATCCAAAAACGCAAGGAGAGGGGATCTTCCAGCATGGCTATTACGCCTCCTTACGAGCACTGTTGTGATAGCCACAAGATTGTAATTAATTGCTGCTGTTCTAAAGCAAAATGGCCAGTTTTCGAACGGCTGAGCTACTCTCCATCTTTCCTAGAAGAAGAGCCCACGCATGCATCTGTGAACATGGCTTCACATATACCTGGAGGAAGCTCAGGCTCAAGACGTCCGTCCTCCAGAACTCCGAGCCGAAGGAGATTCAACATGCACCTCGGGGACACTGAAGCTGGGGTGTTCCAGAACACTCATTCGAGGTCACAACAACTGACCTCGTACTCCTCTGATTCCAACGCTGAGGGTCGCCAGTCTCCCGAATTAAATACTAAGAGTATAGAGTCAACTTCAGCAGTGACCTATACGCATCCTTCGACGACGCCCAGGGAAATGGGAGTATATGCCATTGGAGATGAACATGAGGAAGCTATGCCGTCAGGAAACGTTGAGCAACGTATTACCACACTAGAGACATCTCTGAAACAAATACAATCTATGATGGAGGACATTCACCAAATGATGCTAACTCAACAGGCGGCTGCTATGGCTCAAACATCGGTCCCGCCAGCGCAGATATGTGTGGGGGTGGACTTACCACCGTCCAAGAACCTGCTCTAGATCAAGAGTCAGCTGGTCCTCTACTTTCTCACTCGGAGAATATATTACCTCCTGCGGGAGTCGCGATGCAACCGACTCCGCACCAATCCGTGGTCTCGCTACCGGCTGAAAATCCGATGCAAGCAGTACGGGAGTTGAAAGCCCAATTCGACGCCTTGAAGCACAAAGATCAGCTCAAGAAATTGGAAATCAACCAGCCTTACCCAGCCATCTGGGAAGAGGTCCCTTTCCCTTCGAGGTACAAACCTCAGACTATGGCTCTGTTCGAGGGAAAAATATCGCCAAGTCAGTACATGAACTATTTTAGTATAATGACGGTGTTGCTACAAGGGAATGACGCCCTCCTCACTCGGATGTTCAAAGGCTGTCTCTCAGAAGTCGCTTACCAGTGGTACTATAGCCTGACAGACAACTACATTGCGTCCTTCGAAGACTTCAAAGCTTTATTCTTCACATGATTCTACGAGGGAGGAATGGACATGTCTATGTCCTCTCTCATCGAAGTCAAACAGAGGAAAAAAAAGGACGTTCGTACCTTCGTCGAACGTTTTTGTCATGCCACTCTGCAGATGCCTCCTGGGGTTCCAGACTCCGCATTAGTTGACATTTGCAGGAAGAACCTTCTTTCCATGATCTCGGTGTTCACCGGACCATATCAGTTCCATGATTGGCCCTCGTTCATCATCTCAGCAGTAGCCACCGAGGATAACAGTCACAAGGCGCACGACAATGGCATCATGATCTCTACCTCCGACAGAGGCAGAATGTCATCACCCAACAGCGACCATCCTCGCAGTTCCAAAGTAAAAGAAGCTCTGACGATCAACACATCCAGACAGAAGACTGCGGCAACTACGCAGACGAAACCTGGTACTTCCAGACCCGTCGAAGTATACTCTTTCGACGATGACGATATTCCAAGTATATTCGAGTGTCTCGTCAAAAGTGGCAAAATCACCCTTCCAGAGGAGAGGCGGCCCAGTGAAGTCGGTAGTGCCAACAACCCCAAGTACTGCATCTTCCACAGATACGTACACCACCTGACAAAGGCGTGTTATATACTAAAAAGGAAGATCCAGGAGCTGATCGATGCTAAGGCCATCACTCTACGCAGTAGCGAGAAGACGATCACAGCCAACATGATCTCTATGCAATTTGGCAATCTGCCTCCCCAAGAAGTACCGGACGGTGTTGCACCTATCTCCCTGACGACGATGAACATCGTTAATCTCCCTCCGACTAGGGGTCAAAATCCTGACCTATTACCCCTAACTACCCAGCAAGGCGAGATTATGTGGGTGCACCCAGACTTGGTATCGGAGCTCGAAAAAGAAACTAATGCTACTAAAGCTAAGTCCAGGAAGAACTCCAAATGCAAGCCATGCCATATGGTTGTAACTTCTTCGTCATCAGACGAAGACGAGGTTTTGGCCACAGCTACCCGCTCAGGGAAGACTTACCTCAAGGACTACGGAGCAAATCAGTAAGATGCACCTGCAGACGCTTCAGCCACCAAGCCTTCAGAACCAGAGCCCGCCGTACCAGAGGCCGGTCCTTCAAGACCAGCTTCGGCGGACAAGGGAAAGCAAAAAAAGTGCGCTTCGATAAACCTGTGAAAAATATTCAAAATAAAGGTTTAGAGAAGCCGTACAACTTCGACATCATGGCCCAACTGGCTAATACACCAGCCAGGTTGTCCATCTTCGAGCTACTCAGGCTCTCCCAAGACACTCGTCTAGCCCTGAGCGAAGCATTGATGCAGGCGGATACATACTTGACCCAACTCAAGTCCCCCGACGAAGAACCCGTGGCGTGTCCTCGATGCCACAGTGTGATGGAGGTGGTCCCAAACATCACTTTCACTCAAGATGACATGCTGTTAAAACACAACAGGCATGACAGACCCCTCTACCACACCGGGTACATCGGTTCCATGGAGGTCGACCGGATTCACATAGATCCGGGATCCTCAATCAGCATCATTCCTCATAGTCTACTCAGACCGCTAAGGATTCCTACCAACGAACTTGCTTACACCACCACTACTATTGTAGGTTTCAACGCCGGAAGAAGTAAGCCATTGGAGAAAATACGCCTGAGGATCCAGATTGGCAACCTCAGATTGGTGGCTACATGCTACGTCATCGATTCATAGGTGTCTTACAACATCCTGCTGGGAAGACCATGGATCCACGACCACAACATCGTTCCTTCAACTCTGCATCAATGCATTAAATATGTAGACGCCCAAGGGATAGTACAAACGGAGGTTGCTGACCTAAACCCGTTTAAAGGAGTAGAATCCTACTACTCTGACGCCGTGTTATACTCTCAAGACTACACGGAAGAGGTATCAGCCCAAGCTGAGAAGAAATCCCACCGGGAGCCTGAAGAACCTTCTGCCAAGCAACCTTTGACAATCGAGGTGAAAGGACGGACTACCCGTCCAAAAGCCACAGAGCCCATGGCTATCCACCTGAACAAGACCAGGTCAGGGAAAGGGGGTGATCCTCTAGTGATCACTCTGAACCAGAAGCCTCCGCCCTTAATCATCAACCTTTGGCGCAACAAGCAGCCGAATAATGTAAATGCAACCAGGAATGCGATTTCTGATAATAATAAAAGACCTCTTTTCCAGTATATCGACGCTCGGATTCCAAATCAGGAATCCTCTCCCCATGACGATATAGAGCCTATAGCACAAAAATTCTTGGCAGCTATAGATTTCTATCATCCGTACATATGGGAAGTGGCATCATCATCCAATGTCACCACGACATATGGACCACATGAGGATTCTATCTTCATTGTTCCCCCTGCCCGCAACGGTCAGCGTTCAATAGTCTTCGGCCGCACGCACGATGAACAGACTATACAAGCAGATTCTTTCAACGATGATACTGGTGAAATACAAGTTTACAGGTACAGCCCGCAAGCCTTGAAGATCATGCAAAATATGGGTTACAACTTGAAGCTGACGCCAGGTCTCAACTACGGGAAAGGCAGACGAATACCGCCGCACGGAGATCCCTATTATCAACAAACCCACTTCGGGTTAGGATATGCCACGTTCCTTATGACTTCCAAGTCAGATGAGGACATCTTTTCCCCTTTTCAAGACGGCTCGTCGCCCTCCGACTTATCTCACGCTCTCGAGCAAACATTGTCAGTAAATATGGTAGTGACGGATTCCTTCGAATCAGACGAATAAGAATCCGAACCATTCGAGAGTGACGCTTGGGCTCAGCAAATGGATACACAATGGAAGTTCCGCTTTGAGCAGAGAGAACCTCCCACTAAAGATGAAGTTATCCAGATTGACGTAGGGGATGAACTTTCACCAAAGCCGATATTTATTAGTAACAACCTTTTCGAAGAAGAAATGGAAGAAATTACCTAGCTGATAAAAGAACATATCGACGTCTTTGTGTAGAATTATGAGGATATGCCAGGTCTTGATCCAAAGGTGGCCACTCATAAACTCAACGTGCTGCCTGACTCAAAGCCAGTGAAATAGCACCAACGCCAGTTCCGTCTGGACATGATGGACGCCATTGAAGCTGAAGTCAAGAAGTTGATAGCCTGCGACTTCATCCATGAGGAACAACACCCCAACTGGGTCGCCAATGTTGTCCCAGTCATGAAGAAGAATAGGAAAGTACGTATCTGCATCGATTACCGAGATCTGAACGCAGCCTGCCCCAAGGACGAGTTTACTATTACCATCACAGATGTCATGATTGACAATACATGCGGTTTTGAATGCATGTCTTTCATGGACGGCTTTTTAGGATACAATCAGATCAAGATGCATCCCAAAGACGAAAAGCATACTGCCTTCCGAACACCACTGGGGGTATACTGCTATACGGTCATGCCCTTCGGATTAAAGAACGCCGGGGCTACATACCAACGGGCTATGAGTAACATATTCCACGAGCATTTACGCAAAATAGTAGAGTGTTACGTGGACGATGTAGCTGTCAAAAGCCGCCTCAGGGATGATCACATCCAAGACTTGAAGACAGTATTTGAATTGATGCGCCAACATCAACTCAAGATGAACCCTACAAAGTCCTTCCTGGGGGTATCCAGCGGCAAATTTTTGGGATTTGTCATCACCGCCAAAGGCATTCAAGTGGACCCTGATAAAGTCAAGGCCATCTTAGAAATGCGACCGCCCCACATTCTGAGGGAACTCAGGGGATTTCAAGGTCGTCTGGCTTATATCCGAAGATTCATATCCAACCTCTCCGGGAGATGCCAGCCCTTTTCTTGTCTCATGAAGAAAGGTGTATCCTTCGTATGGAACGAAGCCTGTCAGCAAGCGTTCGGAGACATCAAGTGCTACCTCACTAGCCCGCCAGTTCTGATACCTCCCGTCATAGGAAGACCATTCGTGCTGTATGTTCGAGCAATGGACCATTCTCTGGGAGCTCTTCTCGCACATAAGAACGATATGGGCCACGAGCAGGCTATCTACTACCTCAGCAGAATGATGGTTGGAGCCGAACACCGGTACAACCTTGAGGAGAAAGAATGCTTGGCTCTAATGTTCGCTATTCAGAAAATGCGACACTATGTCACGGGCCAAACCATTCATATTATCTCCAGGATCAACCCTCTTCGGGTACTGATGAGCAAGCCAAGTATTCTCAATTCCCGACTCGCAACTTGGGCGATGTTATTAACGCCATATGACATGGTGTACGTCTCTCAGAAGTCCATCAAAGGCCAAGCATTGGCTGACTTTCTAGCTGCTCATCCGATTCCGGAGGCTTCCAAACTATACGAGGACATTCCCGACGAAATCGCAGAATATAATTCCACAATGGAAGGTAGTATATGGCAACTGTTCTTTGATAGCGCCTCAAGGACTGGTCCCAGGGGAAATATGGTTTCAGGAGTAGGAATCATCCTGGTTACTCCCGATAAACTCATCATCTATCGAGCATACTCTCTTAGCGAGCCCTGTTCCAACAATGTGGCAGAATACAATGGTCTACTAATAGGGCTACAAGTCGCCTAAGAGCTGGGGGTCGAATCTCTGGAAGTCTTCGGTGATTCTCTACTGATCGTCAATCAAGTCAGAGGAATATATGAAGTCCGGAATCCAGACCTCATCCCCTATCACCAAGCAACGGTCGAGATAGCCGTGACGTTCAAAGGATTCTTCCTTGAGCATGTACCTCGATCTCAGAATCTGGAAGCTGATGCCCTAGCCAGTCTAGCTGCAGATTTAGCTACTCCTAGAAGAAGGAAGAATTGGGTAATCCTTCTTAACAGAGATATGTTTTGTGTGAAGAACAACTTCCACATCGAACGCAGCCACGCTGTGAACATCGATCCTCCTACGAGGGATTGGAGAAGTCCCTTTATAGATTTTGTGGCATACGGAATCTTACCAGAGGAACCTAAAGAAGCGGTATCCGTCAAAAGACCATCATTGCGCTTCTACTTCGATGCATCCTCAGAGTGCCTATATCGCCGGACCTACGACGGGCTGCTATTGAGATGTCTCTCCAATGATGAAGCACAGCAGATTATCCGTAAAGCTCACGACGGCGTATGCGGAGCACATCAACCCGGAGCTGCAGAATCGCATCAGGAGAATGGGCTATTACTGGCCCACTATGATCGCGGACGCAATCAAGTATGCCCGACAGTGCAGAGCCTGTCAGGTTCACGCAGACTTTATACATCAACCGTCCGAACATCTACATCCTACGGTTGCGTCCTGGCCTTTCGAAGCATGGGGTATGGATATCATTGGTCCGATTCACCCGTCTTTTTCCAGAGGTCACCAATTCATACTGGCCATCACGGATTACTTCTCCAAATGGGCAGAGGCGATCCCTCTGGCTGAGGTAAAGATATCTAATGTGATCAGCTTCATCAAGTATCACGTCATTTATCGCTTTGGGATTCCCCCAAGGATAATCTACGACAATGGACCTCAATTCATCAGCCAGGCGTTTCATCAATTTTGCGATAAAAATTGAATACAAAATGTCGCCTCTACGGCGTATTATCCGGCTACTAATAGTTTGGCGGAAGCCTTCAACAAAACCATTATCAAGCTCTTAAAGAAGTTTGTCTCTTCGAACAAGAGAGATTGGAACGAGAAGCTGGAAGAATGTCTCTGGTTGTACACCATTCTTATTGGTCTACGGGAGTGAAGCAGTACTTCCCATCGAAATTCAAATTTCGTCACTCAGAATAGCCGTGACTAATGAGTTGACTCAAGAAAAGAACGACCTATTAAGGCTTCAAGAGCTAGAAGGATTAGACGAGAAACGCCTCCAAGCTCAACAGCGCATAGCGCTCTACCAAGCACGTATTTCCAGAGCTTTTAATCAAAAAGTAAAGGAAAGAGTGTTCAAAATTGGCGAGTTAGTCCTAGCTGTAAGAAGGCCCATGATTCTTACTCACAGGAGTAAAGGAAAATTCCAGCCTAAATGGGAAGGCCCTTACGTGATCGAGACATCGTTCTCAAACGACGCTTACAGGTTAGCCCAGCCTAATGGAGACCTCATAATGGCTCCTATCAATGGCAAATTCCTGAAAAGGTACTATGCTTAAACCCCTATGCTCAAGTGGAATAAGGCGATCTCATTTCGATAAACTACTTCCAAAAACAAACTTTAGTCCAAGCATGTCCTATCATAGATATGCCCTGCTAAAGTTTATCGAGAATATATCACGTCCATATTACCTCTGATATCACTTTTCAACCAAACCTGTCATTTATATTCCAAAATGATGGGTCCACAAAGTCAAAATGAAAAGCCTCTTTATTATTCCCAAAAGAGAGCAGGAGTACATTTGAAAAAGCAAAAGTACATCACTTAGGGGGAGCGGTCAGATCGCGAAGCTGCCGCGCCAGTGCGGCCATCTTCTCAGCCTTGGAATCCAAGACATCAGCACGGACCCGTTCCAGCCGTGCCTCATCATCAATCAGGAGGGACAGTTCGGCCCTAGCCCGAAGGAAACCAGCACGGGCGACTCCTGCACTTGCCAAGTTCCATTGTGCTGTTACCAGTCGGCCATTCACCACATCTAAACCGGCCAGCGACTGGGAAGCCCACTCCTTTGCTTGGACAAGCTTCGTCTCCAGCTTACGGACCCTCGCTACATTTCCGTCATGCTCGGCCTGGCATTTCGCTTGAAGAGCGACGGTCTCCTCCAAGACGACTTTCTCTTCGTCCATCTTCTGCTGGTTCGTCTGGAGGATTTTATTCAGATCTTCCACCTTTTCAGCAAGACCCACAGTCAAGGAATCATATTTGGCCTGAACCAGAGCTTCAACGTTGCCTTGAGCCAGTTGTAAGTATTTCTTAATCGGTTGCTCCAAACTATTAACCCTTGCCTCCAGCGCATCAGCTACCCCGGGGTCCTCGAATTCCCTGATCGCCTTTATCGAGAACCGAGAGGACCTCTTCAGCTGCGCAAAGTCCAGCTTCTTTGCCAACACCATTGACATTAGCGTTCTCAGAGTGGAGTAGAAGATGCCGGTGTATTGCTCGGTCAGCGCAACTAGGTCCGCATGAACGCGGGGAGTGTCCACAATGATGGCGCCATCCCCACCAGGAGTAACCGCAGATGACGCCGCCACGGCCGTCGCCTCAATAGAAGGCGTGATGAAAGCTTCTCCGCCGACACCGGAACAAACAACCGGCATGCTCAAAAGAGGCGTTGTCGCAATGACAGGCTCGTCCTCCTCTTGAGATATCGGAGTCTCCTCGACAGGCGAACCAACCCCCGAAGATGTCTCCTCCTTAAAATCGGGTACCTCCGTGTCACCACTAGGACCTGGCACAGAGCCGAAGGGCGCGTCTACATTACCCTCTCCGAAGAGGTCTTCCCCTAAAAAGAAGACAGAAGGAAGTTAATATCAACACAATATTCATTTTCCTAAAGAAAAAGTGAGCTGTCATACCTGGAGAAAGGGGTCTACGAACTGACACTGGCAAATAGTCTTCCAGGTCCTCCTCAAATTCAAACCGAGGTTCATCGGCTCGAATCTCGCTAGGTGCGCTCGCAGGCGCGACAGGAGTCCCTCACGATGTCACGACCCGCATCCGGAAATTGGGCATGAGTCGTGGGTACGTCCAGCCTACGCCGCAGCATCGACGGTAGAAAGCTGTCTAGGTCTAAACATAATATATCCTGTCAATAATCTCAACTCCGTACGGAGGACAATGATAATAATCCACAGTTCTATAATATACTCAATCACAAGCTATAAGAAATAATGGCACGATGGGAAAAGAAAAGAGTTCTAATAAAATAACCATAATAATCCAACTCAAATCCTGGGTCTAAATGACCTCACAAAGTCACAAAATAATAAATACAACTCAGTCTCAGTCTAAAACAATAAATGCAGAAAAAGTAATCTAAGAACAGCCAGGTAAATTCTCCTCTAGGCTAGGCAACTCCTCTGGGATTTTCGGGGTGAAATCTCCCTCTAATCCTGGGCCATAATGAGTGGGGCACAAGCTCTTCAGATCCTCTAAAAAATGTTATCCTGTCAGGATTGGAGCGAAGCACAAGCACTAACAGCAGTTTCATTAAATTGACAAAATCTATAAACAGTGTAAGAAATACAAGATGGAAAATAAATGCTGGAAATGTAAAGTACTGGAGAAAAATGGAAATAGGCAATAGGGCATCTAGCAATGAACAATAAATAGTGAATGCTAGACAATAAGTAGTGAATGCTGGAACAGGTGAATCTGAATAAAATAGACATCTAGCTAAGTGTTTGAATTATTAGTTTATTATGTGATCGGCTTGGGACTTGATCAGGCTGGTTATATATGATTAACTATGATTCTTGTAGGTCAGGCTAACCATATGGTTAGCTATGATGCATGTAGTGGTCAGGTTAATTATATATAACAGCTATGATGCATGAAAGATGGTCAGGCCGCACCCAACGTGAGAAGTGGGGTGAGCTATGATGCATGTAAAGGATTTGGATATGATCACATAATCTACTAATAGTTCTCCATCCCCCAGCTAGCACGATGAATTCCAATCACGACTCCTCATGATGGGGATCTAGGGTGCTAACCCGTGTATCCATAGTGTCGGAATCAAGTATGTAATACACTACAATTTATAGAAGTAATCAACAATAAAAACTGTCAGAGAATGTACTCGCCTGTGGTCCTGAGCAAGGTGTGAGGATCAATGTCCAAAGTGGGATCACAATGACCTATTTATGGAATATTAATGTCAGATACTGTATTAAAGAAATAAACATGCTTAACTAATTAAATATGAGGCCTCTAGGTCAATTCTGAGGTTTACTGGTCCAATTTAGGTTAACTAGTTAATACTAGTCCATATACGTCATAATAGTCCATATTGGACAAAACCTAACCAAACTAGTCATTTCTAGCTATACTAGACATTAGTACATAGCTATCTATAAGATATTACATAATACTAGGTTAACCCTATCATGCAAAGTCTTTTAGGATACCACTGGTCCTAATATAGCTATATTAAATACTAGCAGTTTATATACTCCTATTCATAAGTATAAAAGTACTACCTTAGTTATAGCCAGAAATACATGAACCATGACCCTTACCCATACTAACTTAATCTCTTCACTCAAGTACCCTACTGAAATTGCCTCTTACTGATGCTGCTGTGATCCTCTTGCAGAAGCCCTAACCAAATCTCTAGGCTGAACTTTCACCTGGCATTTAACTGTGCACTGATACAGTCACACATTAACTACACACCACTGACCTCACTGCTATACTTACTGTGCACTGATACACAGTTAACACATTTACTATGCACTAATACAGTCACAGTTTATATACTCCTATACATACTGGTACTCCTAGGCAGACACACTACACTCACTCACAGGCAACATAAGCTACACACACAGACACAACTACACCCACACACTAATTCCTAACCCCAAATTGCACACAGGTATAAATCTAACTGTGAACTCAGGAATATAGCACCCAACTCACATTGATACACTTACACACACTGACACAGTTCAAATACTGAACACACTCAGTGCTAGTACACACACATAGGCACACATAGATAGGAACACACAGCACAGCACAGCACATACCCCTCACTGAACCTAACAACTACACACACACAGTGCACTAGGTTCTAGGATACACAATATACAGATTTCCTCCCCTCTCTCAGAGTTACACACAGGAAGCCTAACTGAAAACCCTCAACTGCTGATACACTAATAAATGCTGATACACAGACATTGGGACACAGGTTACCACAAGCTACACTAGGCCATTAGGACTAATACACAGACACAATACATAAACACTGAGCCACACCCTATATCCTAACCCAATACACACATACAAGGATACACAGAGAATTCACATATAACTGAGAACACTCACTATACTGATACTCAGAAACTCCTGCACCTTAGTTCCAATAGGATATTTACCCATATTCATTCACTCTTGAATATCACTCAAGGACCAACACATAACATATACACTTATCTCTCCCATGAATACACACTCGAGCACTAGTCCTCACCCCTCACAACACACTATTATGTATCAGTAAATGATACACCCTTATCTATACTAAACTCCTACAACCTCCATCTCACACTGTGAACACAGCACACTAGTTTCACATTGCTCACACACTCAGGAAAGTCACACTAGTTACGCTCTGCCCAAATCTCTCATTCTCTGAATTACACACACAGCACAAGTTCCTATTTCCCTACTCTGCTACTCAGCCACAGAACAGTCCCAAACCCGACTGCATACATGCTGATTCACACAGGAAAAACCCAGTTTTACTCTCCAAATACACAGCCACACACTGCCCGACTGTGCACAGTTCTGATACTCGATCAACAATAGAATTTAGGATGCTCACTGAACTGAGAAGAACGCCCCCTGCTCTCCTACAGTCAACTAAACTCCAATTCTGATACACCCAAGAACCAAACCCGACTGCATAACCTATTTACAACACAATATATATATACATATAGATTCATATATCAACTATGCAGAAATTTAATAAGTTAGATAGGTAAGTTCCTAATAATATTTCATCATACATATGTAGGGCATAAACGAATTCACATACAACCCCTAAGTTCCCGATCAAAACCCTAAGAATCGAGTTCAACCTACACATATGTGATAAAATCAGTCTACATACCAATACCTAGGGTTAGGGTTCCTGATAATTGGGGAAAATCCCATGTTGGTCACCAAAACCCAAATCCAAAACCCTAAAAAAAAATCAAACTACACAACAAGGGTTCCCTAATGGCCAACAATCGACAGAAAAACAGAAATTAAAGGATAAAAATTCGAATTTACCTATAGAGATGGGTTCTCAAATGGGAGTTCTTCTTCCCCAAGGTTCCTTGGCCCACGTTCCTTGCTTTCCTTGCTTTGGAGGAGGAAGATGGAAGCCCTAGGGTTAAATCTCGAAAATTGGGTGAGGAGATGGTTTCTCTTGATGGAGGCTAGGGTTTCTCTTTTCTACATGAAGGAAGAGAGGGTTCCCTTTTATATTAAGCTAGTTTTAGGGTTTCCATGCGTAGCTTTAGGTTAAACCCCCTATGTTAGGTCATGCAGAACCTAATTTACTCAGGTTTAGGCCTGCTAGGGTTTGAGGGTTCATCCTAAAATTTAAATTCTAGGGTTTCACTAGAACTGGGTTTACAATTAGGGTTGACTCACTAGGGTCTGTCCTAATGAGTTCTAGGATTTTTACCTTAAACCAAATATCACCAACAATATGTAAATAGTTTAAAAACTCAGCAGATTAATTAAATTCATAATTATTCAAAATGGTGAATTTACACAAATGCCCTTGCTTGGAAAAGTGGTAGTGACACTCGATGCCGATCCGACTAAAGGTACACAGAACTTTATTAGACTCAGCCCCGAAGGTGACCCCGTTCCACTACCTGAAGCAGTAGCAGCGACGGCAGCATCCAGCTGAGATCCTCTGGCACCACCAGCCGGAACTGTAGAAGGTCCCTCTATAAAAGGCGAGGAACCTCCAATCAAAGGGTCGTCCCTAACACGGGGAGATGCAAGCTCATGTCCAGGAAATTCAATACCAGGAATCCGGAGAGGACGGTTTACCATCTTCTTCTTCCTCTTACGAGGAGAAGCCTCCCTGGGAGTAGGAGCCCTCCGCTTCCCAGAAACTACCAAAGCCCCTGCAGGAGGGGGTACCTCACCTCTAGATACCGACACCAGAGGCTCATCCGGAGTGACGGATTCTTCACCCTCGTAAGAAGAAACCGAGGGGACTTTGACTCTTCCCCCAGGCTTGGGAGATGGCACCCTAAAACTTCCATGAATATCAAAATCGCGATGGAAGGTGTTCGTTGCCACATAGAACTGGGCATACGAATGCAGGATGTGCAGCTCCGTGGAGGGTGTGACGACCGGCACAATAAAAATTGTCTAAGTGCAGCCCATGATAAAATATCGCCATCCCCTCGCTCCATCAATGAGTCCACCTCTGGACCTGAAGCTGGTGACGGCGTTGCCCATATGCAACTGATCATACCCGAACTGCCTGGCAAATCGGCTGGGCAAGTAGGGTTCCAAGAAGCAATAATCTTTGCTTCTGTACAGCAGATAGGATGGTCTGATACAGACCAACCAATTAAAAGCTTCGGAAGAAAGAATGGTCCTCTCTCTACCCGAGTCCTCGAGCCTAATCCCCGATTGATTGCGGTGTACGGGAGGGACCGTGCAAAAGAGCTTCCAACTGTGACTGAAGCCCAGCGCCCGCCGATAGTCTATACCTGTATTCATATTCCAGGAAGACTTCTGGTAGTTCAACAAGAAACTACCCCCCGAACTACTGCCAGAACCGGGAGACATCACCCGGGGGTTATGGAGAACTAACCATCCCATCAAGTACATGTATGGTAATTCTACCCTGGGAAGCTTTTATGCAAAATTTTATCGACGAGCAGCCCGTTAGTCATGACCCTCAGGCCAGCTTGTATGCGGCACACCATGGCAGGGAGCATGCCCAGTCTTGCCCCAAATACCAGACGCACTGCAGGCCATAGCGTGTTGCGATAGATACGGTCCACAGATGCGACGCCAGGTACCACTACTCGGCGCAGCCATATGGAGAGAAAGCCGGCTAGTTGAGCTTCCCTGGATAGAGGCTTACGGCAGTGCCTCAAATAACTATAGGCCTTGGTGCCTTCAGGATACTTTCCCGTCCCTTCGTCCAGGAGCCGGTCCGGAGCGCCAACATCCACTATGAGATCGTCAACTACCTGAGCAATAAGCACACTCAGGGGATTCACAGGCAGATCCTTGCCCTCCAGTACCTTCTCCGGTTTAGCGGTTCTGGGCCGG
The DNA here is from genome assembly GCA_036927795.1 of Iris macrosiphon. Classification (NCBI taxonomy): domain Eukaryota; kingdom Viridiplantae; phylum Streptophyta; class Magnoliopsida; order Asparagales; family Iridaceae; genus Iris; species Iris macrosiphon. Next base: position 110,320,069 of record JAYESA010000010.1, on the reverse strand, counting down.
TGAAAGAAGAGATAGGACGTCCACTTACTAGTGTGAGCCAAATCGGAAGGCTCAACGTAAAAAGTAGTGCAAGCGAGGTAGTGGCACATCAACTCCTGGTACACTTCCACTACCCGAGGGTCTGAATCCCCCAGCTCCCGGTTCGTGGGAACATACTCTTCATATGGAGTATCCTCCACTAGCAGTCTTGAGATCTCTGCCATCTCATGCAGGGCCAATCCTAACTCCCCCTGTGGAGTAGCGAAAGTCCCGGTAAACGAAATATATCGCTCCATCAGTGCCAGAAACAGGTTAGGGTTAGGAGGTAACCCAACACGGGTAGCACTCACAGCGGAAAACAGGCCAATACACTCCAACTCGATCTGGAAATGCTTCAGGGCCCAATCAACTAGGCGAGCCCATCGAAGATTTGCGGGGGTGATCCACCCACCGCACCGAGGATTCACCTTAGGGTATACTCCCCCGTGCCCCATAAAATCATTGCAAAAAGTCGCCAGTTGGACCGGCTGGATCACCAAACTGTCTTCACTCAGGATACTGCCCGGGTACAGCCCCCTGAACAACGTCAGAGAACCGAAAGGACGGCTGACGAACGACCCCTGGTCAGCTCCTATCAGATGAAAGATCTTCCCCGGCTTGCCGTGAAGATCGGGGGTCAGCGTCCACGACATCCTCCTGGGATGCGTAGCATGGAAGAAGGCCGAGATGAGATAATCTCTCAGCATAGTGGGTAGGTACATGACCAAACCCTCGGCAGGGAAAACTTAGAGTTCTCTCTTGGGCTTCGTCTGGGACTGCTTGTCAATATGTGCCCAAAGAGGAAAGCCGGCTTCAGATATTGTTCCTCGTCCACGTATATTAGGGGCTCCCCGTTGAACAAATTCAGCAGCGTCCGCTCGCCCTGAGCCAATATCAGAAATTCCCTTCCTTCGGGATACTGGGGCCCGGAGATAGGAAATGTCACGTGCGATAAATCCTCCAGATAGTTGGAGTACAGCATCCCGGCGGCAGAGCCCATCACATCAGCAAGCGGAGACTCACACAAGTCAACTACAAAAGTTTAAGAGAAACACGTCATTTCCTATAACTAGACATTACAGGACTTGCAGCGTCCGCCAAAAATCAACGGTCTGTGCTCTACGCCAGACTGATTAAATTGAGTTGTTACGCCGAAACTTTCATCCACAAGCGTAAAACTCAAATTTTAATAGTATTTACCAAGTTTTCGGCAGTCAAAGCTTTTACGCTCGACGGCAGAAAAAATAGAGTTTTACGCTAACACATTAGAAATGTGGGCGTAAAAGATGAAACGTCCCCGTGCATCATCTTCCTCAAAGAGGCTATCAGCACAGGAGATGACCTAGCGCGGTCACGTTCAACGTGTGCGAAAGATTTTTAGTCGTTCTTATTCATCCCAAAAGCTCTACCTTTCAGGCCGGGTGCACTGCTCGTCGGCGGGATGCTCCGCTCAGAATAGGGTTCGCCCTGTCCAACCAGAGGCACTCTCGCTTGAGCCGAAGGACGAGAAGAAGAATCAACCTTCTTTCCCTTAGAGGAGGAGGATTGTTTCGAGGCCATTACTGGATACTTTGAAGACTCAGAGAAGACTCGGAGAAGAACTCGAACAGTTGGAGGCTCTCTTTCGCAGAAGACGGATGGAAAGCTTTCCCTCAGAAAACTTGGGATATATAGAGTTCGGATGGACTCCTTGGACCCCGAACCAAATCTCCTAATTAAATATTCGATTATGATTGGGTCCTACGTCAGCCTATTATTCGGAGAAGGCGGACAGTCAGCGAATTCAAAAAAATTTCCGCGCAAAGCAAGTCATTGGTTCCTACGCTAAGGAGCTTTCTACGCTCGACAGCAATAGATCTACGATTTTACGCTCGCAAGCTATAAGTCTATTATTTTATGCCCGGATGCCTTTGTGCTCGGTAGCTTTTATGCTCGAGAGGCTACAAACCTACGACTTCACGCTCAGCAGATACCAAATCGATGATCTCACGCTCGGTGGCGCTTAGTTTACGCTCGGAAGAAACAGATCCACGACTTCACGCTCAAATTTTTTTCTTTTCAGAAGCTACAAATCTACAGTTCTACGCTAAGGAACTTTCTACGCCCGACAGCTACGAATCTACGGCTTTACGTTCGACGGCTACAAGTCGGGTTTTACGCCCAGATGCCTTTGTGCTCAGTAGCTTTTATGCTCGAGAGGCTACAAACCTACGACTTCACGCTCAGGAACTACAAGTCTATGATTTCACGCTCGATGGTGTTTAGTTTATGCTCAGAGGCTGCCAACTTATGATTTTATGCTCCACGACTTTCCGCACATATGAAGGATACGCCAGCCAGATTACGCGTACATCTGAAACGATCCTCAAAGCGGTCAATTGCAAAGAGTTCACACAGAAGATACTCGTTCTTGACCTCAAGATATCCCAAGTACCCGGAGCGTAAAGAGTTCAACATTAAAAAATTACTCTTCTTTATGGGTCGATTCGAAGTTCATCCAGACTCCAGTCTGAATATCTCGTCTATCAAGATGGTAACTCAGTTTGACAGCCATTTCTCGCCCTATTCAGAGGGATTTTTGGGAAATCATTCTTGAAGATGATGTCTGAACAAAGAAATTCTGTTTGTCAGAAGTAACAGTTCAGAATTCTACGCGGTTCCTCACTCCTAAAATAGCAGGACAGTTCAAACACTCGAATGCTAAAGCGGCTTGCTACGCATCTCAAGTTATGCATAAAAGACAGGACAGGACATAGCACTCTTTCTAAACAGAGTCGGCGTAAAGAATCAGATATGTCAAAGCTACACATATTCAGACTTCACAGCAACAAAGTATGGCAAGATGATCATTTGTACGAAAGAAAGACGATTTTATTAAAAAGATAAATCATGATTACATATGAGGGAAATCCAATCTACAAGAGTTTTTCTCCATTTTCATGATTACATATGAGGGAAGTACAGTCTACCAAAGACTTCCCCATCGTCGACTGAAGATCGCTCCCGGAATCTGTTTTGACAAGTTCTCGCATTGGTGGAGATCTTCCTCTTCTTCGAAGATAGTTCATCGACTTCCACAGTCATGAACAAGAAGATGATCAGTGGCAGAAGGATACAAAAAATGGGCATAGACCCATCCTCCAACATAAGAAAAGTAGAGTAAATCTGCTTTCCTACAGACCAACGCCATTCGAGCCGGGTCAGAGCTAGTTGCTGCTCTCATCCCCGGAGGTAACGGGAGAAGGCGCCACTTGCAAGCGCCATAGTAGAAAATGATTCTTCCCCTCTTCCGAAGAACCACCATACAAAGTTGCTGATTATCCCGAGCAAAGGAGGCTATGATATCCTTCCATGATCCATCATTGCAGAGGACATTTGCTCGAAGATGCCGTCTTTTTTGGCCCCTTACATGCTAGAAGAACATGGTCTTCTTCTTTCTCAGATCGACCCGTCGGACTCCGGCGATCATCCTTGTGTGGCGAAAGGAATGCGAGAAGAACAGGTTAAACTCCTCAGCCTTTTATAGGCGAGAGAGGTCACACCGGTCCCCAATAAATCTGCCATAAAGTCAGCATCGACCGTTTCAATGCTCCATTTAGAAACGTTTCGAGTTACGAGGAGCGGTTCATGCTTCGTTCAAAGCATTCCAAATTACGAGGAATTTAAAAGCTTTGAAGGGGGTCTTGTAGAAGCATAAAAAATACGCTGGAAAACTCTACGCAGTATATTGATGCAAAGCAGCGTAAACATAGGCCTTCAGAGCCACCAAGCGTACAAACAGTGCTTTTTTCGCTAAACATAGCGCGAGATATAAGCTCAAAGGGCCATCCGCGTAAGACAGTATGTCCGAGCCGCTTCAGCGTAAACAGGGTGCTTCATCGCCTTTATTCGCAGCATTGAAGTGTACGAGGGAAGCTTCGTGTTCTCCAAAGTAAACCTGTCAAAAGCCTGCGATGAACCTATCAGATCCTGCAATAAACCTGACATCTAGACTTCTGACAAAGGGATACTGCTCGACTACCCAGGCGACGGCTATAATGATGGCGTGACACTGCAACCCAGGCTGTCATTTACCGCTATTTCCTTTGCGTAAAATGCTTTTACGTATACAGAGGAATGTGCTGCCTAGTTTTACACAGGCAGATAAGAGCTCCTTACGCTCCGTAGAAGACAAAACTGCCAGCCACGTCAAAAGCTGCACGTCCCTGTATTTTAGGCACAGAGCGGTGACAGGCTCTCAAGGCACGTCTCTGCAATTAATGTGCCGAATACTGATAGATACCCAAGGCACGTCTCTGCGTTCGATGCACAGAAGGGCAACAGACAGTCGAAAACATGCCTCTGTATTTAATGCGCAGGATAAGGGCAGATCTTTGCATTTAATGCAAGAGATTTGATTATATCTCCAAAGCCGTAATTTCGGCTAAGACGTCCACATCACCTCGGCTTCTATGCCTGCTCGGCCTCTAGGCCTCTATGACCACTCGGCTTCTACGCCTGTTCGGCTTTTATGCCAATTTGATAACTATTTGGCTTTTATGCCATGGTGACATACATTTGGCTTCTACGCCAACCTTTTCTATACGAGGGATACCTATCTACGTGGCTTCTACGCCATGATCTCCGTAGCGATTATACGTGTTTTGTCCCTTAGTTCGACCCGCGTCACACGCTCATTCAAAAGATCATCTATACACAGGCATTGGTTATTTTAACCATTGTGTAAAAGGGTGCTGTACTTTCCACTACTCGGTTTTTATACCGATTGTGTGATCACTGTCACCAAAACCCTATCAATAGAGACCTCTATCAACAGACGAAAAGGTCAAACTTTAAAAAGAAGGATCGAAAGAGGTCAAACTTTAAAAAGAAGATCGAACAAGGTCGAAAATTGGTCAAGGAAACCAATATCAGATCCAGGGTCGAGAAGTCAGAGATTGAGGAGAGGTCGCAGAATCCTTGAGAGAGAAGAATCCAGAGCTAAGGCAAAGAGTGGGGATCAACGACGTTGGCATCGTACATCCATCCCCCTTTGCAACCTTCAGAGCTGTTCTCCGTCTTCCACGGCACTTCTTCGCCATCGTGTGGTCCAAGGGCTAAAGTGATCGGCTACAGATCAGACACCTATAGCAATATTTACCCAAATTAAATAAATTGTACTCCTACATCCTCGTGTAGGATTAATGTTGTACAAGCTTATTTGTAAACAAAAAAAAGGAAAGGGTTTTCTTTCGCAATAAAGGACCCATCCGCTTTCTTCCACGTTTATCGATTACATATAGAAATCTCTCTTTTTCTATCCGAAACACCTACTCCCTTTCTAGGTGTGGATGATCAGGATTATCTGCAGGAGTATAGACAAAGACCTGACTCATCATTCACTATCGAGGAGGTCTTATACTTCGAGCTCATCTGATATCTTCTAGTTGATGGATCCTTAGTTGATATATTTCTTTATTATTATATTATTTTAGTTGGAGATCGGACTCCATTATTTTTTTAGTTTGGCATAATCGTTGGCAGTGGATTTGTCTCTACCCGACTATTTATTCTTGGAATACTTTTTACTTTATTATTTGATCTTTTGATTAGTAATTTTTATGACTTTTGTGGATGAGATTTAGTTATGCTCGTGACTTGTGACAACTATATACCACGTATGAGCTAGAGTTTATATTACAGCGTACGTGTGTATTCATACTAGCTGGCATGGTTGCGTATCCTAGTCCTACGTATTTGGGACTGGGACGTGACATAAGACCTCAAACTTTGACGGGTATGCTGAAATACGCCTTCAGTAGGAACATCTACTTGACAGTTCGAGGGCGTCCTTAATGTTGGGGCTGATACTCTGGGCTGGTTTTTAGGTGCACTGAACGGAGCAGATAGGTTAGAGGAACCCCCTTTTGAAGTCTTCTTCTTTTGAGTAGGTTTCTCAGAAGGTGACCTCTAGGATGATTATAACGAGGCGATGGGCAGCTCCTCTTCATCATTATTACTTTGTATTTTTCCTGAATCGCTATCGGGTTGGTAAAGTAGGACACAGTCGCTGGAACACGGGATGCCTAGATGTAGTTTCTGTAACTTTAGCACATCAGTAGTTGATATTGATACTAGAACAATGGTACCCTGAAGGAGGCACTTCATATTTAGCAGTAGTCTTCCTCGTCTTGAGTTTCTGATATAATACATCACGCAAGTCAGTTGAGGAAAAGTTTTCCTTTGAACCCATTGCATGCGCATGAACCAAATCCGCCCATGAATTGAAAGACTTTTAAAAAAAACCTATTTCAAATGCATGAGTGTAGAAGCATAAAAACACTACCAGGCCTACATCCTATGCCAGTGGAAGAATAACTCCAAGAAGTCCCCGCGGAAGAGTCCAAGACCAAGAGACTTCTGCGAAAGACTTAGTCCCTTAGTACCCGTGGAAGATATAATCCATATCATCTCCGCGGAAGAACCCAGTCAACACCCTCTAGCGAAAGAAAGGAAGGACTCAGCTTGTCACATCCACATGACCAGACACACGCTGCAGGCGACTTGTTACCTCAAGGATACAAACTGTCATTTCGGCCATGTCATCCACTTCAGCCATAAATATTGAGGATTTCTATCCTTCCAACACAGTACAATTCTACGGGTCTCCATCCATGGAACGAAGCCTAGCAGCTCCCATGTGTCCCTGCAGAATATCTAAAGTGGAGTCCCTCTATCCATGACTCCTACGATGCCACATCATCCTTGTTCAAATGGCATCCAGTCTTCCACGACTCTGCGAAGCCCGCACTTATGGTAGTTCCAAAGAGTCCATATCCTCCGCGACTCTATGAGCTCCACATCTTCCATGGCTCCTCAACTCTAATGACCCAAACAGCTAATGACATGTAGGTAGTTTTGCCCATTTCCCTATAATTTATACTTTTTTTATCTAGAGCTTCAGCCCAACCGTATACATAGGTAACCGTTCACCAACCGTCGGCCATTATCCGTTATCCACAACCCCAATATGGGTCATAACTGAACCAACTGCAAGCCACCTGTCATCTCAAGAAGGAAGCGCTCCTTCCTAGGGCCACGAACCATGTCGGACATATTGGAACGTGTGATACCCATTATCCGTTATAGGCTACAATCACGCGTCAGGAGCTCCGCTACTCAACGGCAATGACCGAACGATCATCCCTCTATAAATTCTTGGTACTTCACAACATTTTAAAGGACGACCAACGCGACAACAGAACGACAACCTCAACACCAAGGTCCTGCTCTTCACCCCTGCTACACTCTCCCACTTAGCTGTGTTCGATAATCAATGGAGCAAAAGGATCACTCTGATCCGACCTCCACCGTCACACTACCCCATAATCTCGGGCTTGTTCGCATGCCGTTGTACTTAAATTCTACTTATAATCCAGTCTGACAATGAGTTTAATAAAATTTATTTCCAATATCAGATCTTGCCAAGCAGGGATGCACAATTCACTCCTCTAAAGAAGATACTGGGCATGTCATGGCCCTCGGTATCCGAAATCTGTGGAGCATATCCTGAGTAGAGCCAAATTTGAACCCCATGCCATCAATGGTTTACGACAGAGCGATTATCAGGATAAATTTGTCGGAGTTATTACCCCGGGGACATCTTCCCATAAGACAAAGGCAATGTCATCATCGGTTGTTGATACCAACAGTTGGTGGTATCTATCAAGCCTTGCACCTGAAAGTGAATCAGGTACTCCATTTGAATCTAAAGCATTGTATGAAACTAGTGTTGGGGGTCGACACTTCCCCGTAGAGGACTTATCCATCATAAGTAGTCGATATGTCATGTACGACGCTTATGAGACAGCTACTGGCAAAGCTAAATCGGCTACCTAACTTTAGCATACCGGGGGTAGACGATCTATGTCACACTAGAAGAATTCAAGCTGAGTATCGAAGAGGACAAATTCTGGATTTCAAGAAGGATCATGTTTGATTGAGACTCCTATAACCATGACACCCCACAAGTATGAAGAACAGACCTGCATGGGTCACCATTAAAATATTGTTACGCCCAATACCGAAATACGGAGAGGGACATGGCCAGCTACCCCGTACAAGTTACTATACGTCGTACGGCGATCATGGTTGTATTAGACAAGGGGGTGCATGCTATAATCAAGTCTCCTATGGTCAAAAACTTCTATGTCTCAATCTTTCAAACAAGAAACAGTAAGCATAGAGCATATATGATAAAGCAATAAGGCATCCCAAATGCTTTCTCAAAATATTCTGGAGTCCAGCTATGCAAAGTAAGAAGTTGGAAAAGTAACAAAAGTATATGACAGTGGTTAGCTGTAGTTTGATTTAATACAATAATGTAAGGAAACTAATCTCCAGACGAGCCGACTAACAAGTGCCGGTGGCTAAACGCCCTAATTTTGAGGTTATTTTTATAAGTTTGGTAGATTATAAACCCCCTAATTATTTTTAAATTTTAAAATTATTATTTTTATTGAAATTATGTAATTATTTGTGATTAAGAAAAAAATTATTATTCTTAGCTAATTTAAAAAATTATAAAATTCATGGACTTGTATAGATAATTATGTATATTTATTAATTATAATTATTTCATAGAAAATATATTTTTGGTGTACAAATATTATTAAAGTATTACAGATTTTTTTGGAAATTATTTGAGGTACAAAACTATTTATAAATGGTTATATATATATATATATATATATATATATATGGGATAATATAAAAGATTAATAATAATAATCAAACCCAAACCCAAACCCAAACCCGAAATCAAACCATACCCAACCCAAACCCGAAACCCCTATATTCCTAACCCGCTACCCTCCCTGTGACCCTCCGAATCCCGTAACCCCCCTTCTTTAAAATCTACCACCACCATCACCATCCGACTGCCACCATCACCATCAAACCACCACCACCATCACCTCCAATCCCTGTGCCACCACAAGTGCCGGTCGCCTCCCGCACGGTTACCACCCGCGCGCCTGAGCCACCCACTCTAATGCATCAGTAACAGCAGCGACAATCCCAACGCCGCATTGATAACGTAGAAGAGTAGCATCTTTGACCCTCATGTCCCCGCACGAGTCCCTGAAGCACCGTCGTCCTCCACGATGCCCACCGCGGACGATTTCTGCGTTTGGTAGTCAATTTTGTCGTGATGCGCGTGATCATAAAGTCAGAATATTACGTTTGTTGCACCATCTTTACACGTAGTTTTCGAGCAATCCAACCATTGATCAATGATCCAAAACCTCCAACGCAATCTTGGTATATAGATATTCACTCATCTCCATTTTTAGTTATTAATTCGATTGTTTGATAGATTAAAACTTGTCGCAAAGTTGTGTGTTTAAACTGAAATTATATTTCCCATGGCGCTAACTTCGCGTACTTGTTTCTCCCTCATCGTAACTCTGTTTCAGGAACTGTTTTCTTTGATTCACAAAAGGTATAACCACCTTCATGCTTGTATAAATAGTTGAGAGTAATTCATAATTTTTATTGACCAAACCATTATTCCAAAAACCTAGAAAAAGTTAATATTTTCTAAATTTAGATTTTTTCGATACGGGGTAAGTCCCACCAAATGAGGCAACTTCGTCGCATGAGGATTAAACAAAAAGGCAAGTATTATCAACGCGGACGTGTGTGTGATATCACAGAACTTGATTTGGATATGCGTGCACACCGGAACCAACGCGTATCCGTTAAAAAATACCATATTGGCCTATTTTGATACCTTGTTATAACTTTGTGTGTACTTGTCATTTCGTAACGGAACTTGCGCCATTGGATTTGTAGTGTTACGCTGGTCCCGTGACCCAAGTTTGGTTTGATTCTGAGAACGTTGACGAAATATTGTTTCGCGGGTCCCACGGTTCCACTTGACTGATGATTTCGTGACCGGCTCACCGGAATCCAACTTTGGACACTGCATTTAGTTTGTGCCATCGTTCTGAACTCATAGACACTAATTTTTCTAAATTTGGATAACTTTGTCTCCGATACACTTTTTGGTGCAAAGTGGGCCACTTATGGACCCCGCTTTGACCCAAAATTGTCATTTTCGTTCCTGTATTCAAATTGGACTTATGGGTAGTCAATCCTAGATATTTCAAGTATTCTGAGAATATTGGTGATGTTTGTTTCAGCATCTGGAGGTGTACGTGCATATTTTACTTTCCCAGGAGTTGTTGGCAGAGTTCAGAACCCAGACAAGTGTACCTTGCCAAACCTGCAGAGATTGTGTTATATTATTTGCTTGTGTTCTTTCTATATATATACTTCTGTGATGTACCTATTCAAACTAGGACCGTGAGACGTTGCTTAGCATCCAAACAAGATTCGGGTGTCGACGTCGTACGCAGAGTCGAGCAACGTCACTTAGAGAATTGATACTACGATCCTATTTTTACGTGCTTGCTTTACCAAGTACGACATACCGTAGGACACTTGACATTATTTCATATGACAGAATCTTTCTTGAGTTATTCATGGTGATTCTATATAGGCTTACAGGATTCATGTTATAAGACTTGCAAATTATATAGATATCATTATGACTCGTTGCACTAGCTAGAGGTCATGATCATGCGTGTTATAGACATGAGACGTCATGGACATGAGATGTGAGGTTACATTGGGTGGGGAGAGACACACCATACTATAGGCTGATTATATATATATATATATATTATACTACTAGAGGTGCCTTAGACTCTGTCTCCGATCTTTGGCACATATACTGGCCCTACGTGATATTACTTGCTGTTGTGGGCTCCCGGACACAGAGCCTGTAGTGGTTTCAGCTTGAGTATGAGTGATGTCCTCACGTGCATATCACTTAGATGGTTACAGTAGTTTATCCTTGAGTATGTGGCATTATACTGTTTTACTTTGGCATGTTATTTCTTGTACCTTGTTACGTCCCTCTGAGGACCTTGTCCCTTGCCAGTTTTGCAGCATAGACCATTGTGGAGCCTACCTAGAGTTGCTGATGTGTGTTGCTTTATCATGCGGGCATTGGTGCTAGGTACTTATATCATTTCTACCGGAGTTAAGGTTATTTATTCATATTTTTTTATCTACTAATGTAACCTAATTTTATAGAATCATATTCATTTCTCGAGTCTATTCGAGCTTATATGTTACTAGGCGGCCGACTTTAGCACATGTAGTTCATTCTTGATATTTTTTTTCTTTATGTGGATTGAGACATAGATATTTTGTCACTACAATATTTTTAGGAAAGGGTATTGTAAACCCCCTGATTTTCAAGAATTTTTTAAAATAATTTTTTCATAATTTTCTGGAATTTTTTTGGATTTTTTTATTAACTAAACTAAGGTGTTTTAATTATTAAATAATTTTTAAATGATGTTAAATAATATTAAAATATTATGAAAATAATATTTTCTAGTGTAAAATAAAAATTAGACATAGGGTAATTTTTCGAAAATTTATTGGACCCCGAAAATATTTTTATAGACCTAAAAATCAAGTTTTAATTAAACCAATTAAACCCTGAATAAATTCGGTTTATTTTAAATAAACCAAACCAACCCGAACCAAACCGGACCGGTTTAGACCAACCCCAAACCCTGCGGGTCGGATTCGGGTCTAACCCGCCGACCCGAAACCCGCTAACCCGACCCACACTTATGCTTATTGGATCGGGCCAGAACCGCTGCCCGACCCACTGACCCGACCCAACCTGTGCTACAGTGCCTAACCCCTAACCCGACCCCGACATTTCCTCTCCCCGGCGCCGCTTCGCCTCCGGCCGCCGCGTAACCGTCCACCGCTCCGTTTCCCCTCCCCCGCAACGCCCGCCGGCTGCTCCGCTCCCCCAACCGCTCCGTCTCCCGCACCGGCCGCCCGTCCACCTCCCGTATCGACCGCCCGTCCGCCTCCCTATTCACCCTATAAAACCCAAGCCGCCCACCGCCTTCCTTCTCCCTCCTCTGCCCTAGCTCCGTCCCGCAGCCGCCCGACGAGCCTCCATCTCCGGCTGCCCCATCTCGCAGCTCCTCGACGACCCTGTTCCGCCATCTTCCCCAGCGCCGCTTCCACCATCACCCTCCAATACTGCTGCTTCGCCATTCTCCCTCCTGTAGCAGCTTCGGTGTCACTACCACGTTCTGAAAACAGGAATATTTTTGACTTTTTAATAATTAATATTATTGTAGTTATAATTAATTAATTGCATAATAGTATTTAATTTAAATAAATATGTGTGATGTGTAATTAAATATAATATTGTATACAGTGTTAATTTATTTTTAAGCTAGTAGACTTGACCTAGAAGCCTAGTAAATGAACACCTGTCTGAATTATGAAATTCTGGATTTTATTATTTTATCTAGAATTTAAATTCTTGGAGTTTGTAATTAATTACCGTAATTTTATTAATTACTTGCGCATTGCCTTTGCTTCGATAATTGGAGCACTATCCTGACTTTTGTCTTCCAATAAATTTCATAATCTTACCCTAGACATGCTCGCCTCCCATTCTGCTATTTTTGCAACTCATAATTATGCTCTCTGTGCATTATTTCTAGCCGCACAAAAATCATCGCGGACGTTATTTAATAAACTCCTATTTTTGTATCGTTGTGCGTTCCAATCGAAAATTGGAGGCAATCTTGACCTATTTTTCGTGCGACCCAAATTAGGATAATATTCTGTTCTGAGTCTTCTTCACTATTGGTATTGATGACCTGACCTGATTTTGGCTCCATGTACTCCTAATTAATTATTGAACACAACTTGCATTTATTTCTATTTAAATTGAGGATACTATTTTATCTGATTCTGAAATTCCAATTTAATTCCAGTGCCCTGTTATTTTAGCCCACACCAAATCTTACAGCGCCCCTGGCCCTACAAAATACCGGACCCCGAATCGCCCACCAAATTTTTGTCATTTCATGCGTCTGTGCAAATACCCAAATTTAAGGGGGTTAATTTGCAAATATGCATTTTTGGTGTCAACACCCTTTGATTTAACAATGAGGGAACCTAATATTTTAATTAAACTCTCACCCTCATTTCCTACATGAATTATTTTCCCATGTCCAATCTGGACCACTCATTCTAGGGGTTCAATCACCACCCTCCATCACACCCTCTCTCTCCCTATTTAATATCTTGTACCCTCAAACCCTAATCCCAAGAAACCTAGGATTCCCCACCTTCACAAGCCCCCCACATCCCCTCTCTCATACGTATGTAATTTCTTTTTCTCCTTCTTCCTTTCTTCTTCTCTTTTCTTCTTTCCTTCTCCTTCTTCCTTCCTCCTTCTTCTTTAATATTTTCCTTCATTTGAAATTCAAATAGTAAAAGGGGGGGATACTGTTCATTCCCCATCACCATTGAACAGTTTTCCGGCGGTCAGCACCAACTGCTCCCGGCGGCTCCTCGCGGCGACTTCCCGACCGAGCGGATCACCTCCGGCGGCCGACTCCTCCAGACTCCCCGCTCTGGCCATTGGCCCGGCGCTGCATCTGCTCCCGGCATCTCCTCCTCCTACTGCCGATCCTCCAGCGGCCCCTTCAGTCTCCGGTGGGCCAGCCTAGCTCCGGTTCCGAGCTCCTCCAGCCCGGCCATCTCCCCGCTGGAACTCCCGCTGCTCGGCCATCCCCCTCACGAGCTTCCCCGCGCTCGAGTCCCCAGCCGAGTCCCCCTCGCCGCTGCTGTTTAACTCCGGCGGCCACCCCGAGAGCCGTTGCACCCTGCAGCCGACCACCTCTGCACAACCTTCGTCGGTCAGCCCCACTGCTCCTCTGTGCAACCCCGGCGGCCCCATTAACTCCGGCGCTGCCCATCTCCTCCCTCTGCCGATCAATACCACCACCATCACCAACTATTACCACCACCATCAGTCGACTCCGACAGGCCAGCGGCTTCCCCCTCCGTCCGGCCGGCCAAGCCCCCAACTCACAGTGAGTTCTTCTCTTCTCTCCCTCCTTCTTTTATATATATATATATATATATATATATATATACATATATATATGTAGCTAATTTATGTAAGTATGTATTTGTGTAGGTAGAAATGTGTAAGAGTATATGTATTAGCATATATTAATTAATGCGTAGATAGATGTACGTATATACGTATACGTATATTGGTGTGAGTATGTGTATACATGTATTATATATATATTTAGCATATTTTCAATATAAAATTGATTGGCAATGTATGTATTTTAGAATATGTATACGTATATTATTTATTTTATTATTAATTGTATAATTATAGTATGTATAATTAATTTTATAATATGTAATTATTGTATACCTATATGTACACTATTTTTTCATAAATTGTACTTTATAAAATATACACTATATTATTAGTGTAATTAATGTATATGTATTTATATGTATTTAATTAATGTGAATGTAAGTGTTATATATATATTTAATTGGTATAATTACCTGAATATAGTATAAATATTATTTTGGTATAAATATTATTTTGGTAAATATATATAGTATATATATAAAACTGTATTGATATATATGTAATAAAATACATATTTTGGTATAAATGTATAAATATATATATTCTTATAATGGGACTTATGTACATTTTTTCATAAACAAATAATATATACTTCCACTATGTACATACAGTTATACCTATTTTGTATACTTTGGAATAACAATATATATGTATTATGTTTAATTATTAACAGTATGTTTAATTGGTATATATATATGGTAGGTATTATTGATTAAAAATAGGTAATGTATTTTATCCCTACTAGATAACCATAGTTGACTAGTGCCCTGCCTGGCATGGCCCTAAGGCCAGTATATTTCTTCTGTGTGTTAGGGTAGCATCTGATACAAGTGTTATAATTGTGATATGTTTATAGGACTGTTGGTTCACCAAGGAATACTCTGGAACAGGACATCGATAAGTACCAGCTAAGGACCCAAGGCAAGTACATTCTCTGATAATTTCCAATTCTTGATAATTTCTATAAGTTCAACAATCATGAAATGTTACAACTGAATCTTTGACACTGTGCTACACGGACTAGTATAGCTTGGATCTGCAGTCATGAGATGTTACCTTGATTATCGTATTGACATTGTACACGACATGTATATTAGACATCGTACATGATAGACTTGCCTTGCTCGTGTATCGTGACGTGTCATGGTTGGATCCACAGTACTAGTTGGGGGCGGGGAAGTAGTTAGTAAGAAATATGATTATAACCCTTATTGTAGTATAGAACAATTATAAGTGTTAATCATGCTCTTCACCCATGATTAGCCAGGCCTTGTAGCTATCGTACATGTTCCCAAGCCGATCACATTTTGAAACTACTATTTCAAACACTTAGAATAGATTACAGTTCCCTATTTTAAATCATATACTACATCACCCGTATAGGATACTGTTCCTTGTTCTTTTTATTTCCATACATGCACTGACTGTATCATATTGCCTATTGCCTGTCTCTTTACATTGCCTGTCTCTCGTTAATTGCCATTACATTTATTTTACTGTCTTCTCAGTAGCTAGCATGACATATTTTATTGTATTATAGACATTATCAATTAATGGAACTGTTATTTGAGAGTGTTGCTTTGCTCCTTCCTGACTGGAAACATTTTTCCAGACTATGCCTTAGAGGATCGCTGTCCGACACTGTATGGACCATATGGTGAGTAGCTGCAGACTTGGTAGTCTAGTTGTGATTCCGGGAGGACTAGCCAGAAATTCCTATTTTTTAGTTTGTTCTTTAAGTAGACTATTTGGTACCGGATTTGTCTCCGGCATTTTTGATGAGACTTGGTTATTTGTTGAGTTAGATTATTACTTTGACTTGTGTTGTATTTAATTAAATTTCTGTTCGTTATCTTATCGTGCTGTAATCCTGTGATTGAGTATGTGCTCGTTTATTTGTGTCATCCGTGCCTCCTTATGGAGAGTGGATGTTGTGTGACATTAGCTAGATAGTATCAAGACCTTGACAGTGTTCTACCGCCAATGCTGCGGCGTAGGCTGGACGTACCCACGCACTCGTGCCCCTAAACCGGGTGCGGGTCGTGACACGTTTTTAGTGGTGGCCCATGCAGGTCAGACTTCGCGAGTTGTGCGATGTCGTAGTAGTGTGACATCCTTGTTATACTACTGCGTGCCTGCTATAGGACATAGGATACTAGGACGAGAGCAAATACTCAATCACAATTCCTTGAGAGATTCCTGGGATGACCCCTGAGAATCTTGTTAAAATTTCCAATTTAAATCATTCCCTTGTTCTGTCCATTCTCACTGGTTGATATTGATTTGATTGTTGTTAATTAGGTATTTAAATTAGGATTTTGGGTTTCGTTATAGAGTTTGATTTCATATCAAGATGAGTTTACAGACTAATTTATGGTATTATCTGATGACGCATGTCGATGAGGACAGTGAGAAAAGATAACACTAGGGCTATTGGACTACTAGATATGGATTTAAAGTTTTTAATTTAAGATTGAAAATGAATTTCAAATTTTTGAATTCTGAGAAGATTGAGATTGTTATAAAAATTTTATTTTGAAGATTTCAATGAATTACAAAATTTTGAAATTGAGGAGTTGAAATATGGTTATTAAATTTTTTTTTTGAGGAATTCAGATTCAATTTGATGAACATAGACAAGTCTGTAAGGATCTTTTAAGGTGATTAAGTTTTCATTTCAGTATTTAAATAATTAACCTTGAGGAAAGTGTATGCATTTTACAATAAAATTTATTCGAGGAGTTATTTTGAGGAATTTTAATTGAGGATAGGATTTTATAGTGGGAGAGATATATTAGTATAAGTAGATGAGATGCATGTGTAAGGATCTGTTGGTTTGAGCATAATTGAGATCTCACTGCCAACTAGCTTAGGTGTTCATCTAGGATTTTATTGGAGAGAGAGCAGTACTTAGTATGGTGTGTTGCATTTGATATGCACTTGAGTAACAAGGATAATTAGTATCAATGATTGCAGTAGGAAAGGAAGCTAGCAGTGAGTGTGTTTCAAGTAGAACTGTGGTACCTAGGGGATAGAGGTATCAACCTTGGATGCACCTTTGACCTGTGCAATCACAACTAGGGTTTATTCCAATCCTTTATCTTAAATGTTGCTTCTTTAGAACTGTACTGTCCTTCCTTGATGATATCGCATTTTTGCCTAAATTGATTCTTTGGGGATCTGTCTTCAGGATATCGCCGCAGACACGGTCTATGAGAGCGGGAACATCAGCTTTAAAGGGGCCTGCCACCTCTCTACCTGAGGGACAGACAGCCGTAGTTCCTCCTACATCTCCGATGCACGTAGGTGATCCTCCTTCCCCACCTGTTCAGAAGATTGCCGCAGATGTGACGGACAACCTTCCTCCTCCGCCGACTCCGATTCCCAGAGGTTTGTCCATTGACGGAACGCAGGTGTTTACCTTAATCCAAGGCATGGTAGATGCCCAGAGAGTGACGGCAGATGCTCAGCGAGTTCAAGCTGAGGCTCAGAGGGTGCAAGCAGAAGCGCACCAGGCACAAACTGAGCTGATGAAAGAAAACATGGAGAATGCTCATCAGGTGACTCTCCAAGCTTTGGAGAAAGTAGCACAGTACTAGCAGTTTCCTGGCCAGCAACAGCAGAGATCAGGCACTATAGTGGATTTCAAGAGGATGATGCCTCGAGAGTTTAAAGGTACCGAAGGGATACTCTACGCTGACGACTGGCTAGAGGATATAGAGAGAAGCCTGCGATTGACCCAGATTCCAGAGAACTTGCAGATAGAAGCCGCTGGCAGTCAGATGTTCGATATCGCACTCACGTGGTATCGCACGGAGCCGAGAATTACTGCGCAAGGACTTACTTGGGAGACCTTCAAGGAACTCTTCAAGGAGAAGTTCTTTCCCGACGTGGCATTGGGAACCTTGGAAAGTCAGTTTCATGACTTAGTTCAAGGAAACATGTCGGTCGACGACTACACTGCAGAATTCTGTAGATTGAGCCATTTTGCATCGTCTATGATTCGGGACCCAGGAGATCGAGCCCGGAAATTTAGAAAGGGACTGACAAGAGAGATTAGGTCGCGCACTTCTGGTCGTCATACCGCTACCTATGAGGCTATCTTGATGGATGCTCAGATCGCAGAAGAGGATCTGGATCTCAGGCCTAAGAGGAGTCACAATACTTTTGGAGATACGAATGGTAGTACAGAACCAGCCAAGCATCCCCGTATTCAGCACCAACAGCAGTACCAAGTACCATTTCATATTCAGCAACAACCATGGACAATTCAGCATCCACCACAGTACCTAGCCCCAGTTCCTATCCAACAACATCCATGGGCGTATCAGTATCAACAACAGTACCAGGCACCAGTCCGCGTTCAGCAAGATCAGCAACAGCCTCCAAGAGAGACACAGCAGACTTATCATTTCTGTAAGAAGCCAGGTCACCTTTGGGAGAGCTGTAGAACGAGGCTAGGACTTTGTTTGCACTGCGGTGCTGCAGGACATCGAGTAAGGGATTGTCTTCTAGCCCCTTATCTTCCCGGCCAGCGCACAGCTTCAGATTATAGAGATCCAGTTAGGCTACCTGTGGAATCGTATATTGCTCAGCACCCGCGAAGGGAACCACCCCAGTAGGGTGGGGCATTTGCGATGACGGTCGAGGA
The DNA here is from genome assembly GCA_036927795.1 of Iris macrosiphon. Lineage (NCBI taxonomy): Eukaryota > Viridiplantae > Streptophyta > Magnoliopsida > Asparagales > Iridaceae > Iris > Iris macrosiphon. The sequence continues at coordinate 110,301,338 of JAYESA010000010.1, read as the reverse complement.
GACCGATACTGCAGGTAATGTGTTAGCAGGTTTTGTTCTTTCCTTCCTTCTGTTCCTATCTATTTGATTGATTGACTGATTCCTTAGTACCGTAGCTTGTATGCATGATTTCTTGTTAGAATGTAGTTAATGGTACCCCTGATATAGAGACTGTAATACCATGACAAGACACCATATATATTCCCTTAGGCTGCATGTTGTATGATTGTAGGAAGTTTTTGGCCATGATTATCGAGGTTTGACCATGACAAGGATTCAGAAAGGGGTTGTGACTTGACAAGATGATTAACAAGATGAAAAAAAAAAAATTTGAGGATAAACATCGATTTAAATAAAGGGCCAAGAATTTAACATGGCAAGATTTATGATCTATTAATTCCAGGAAGATTATGGCATATTTAAATTGGTTATTAGAAATTTGGAAATTCTGGGAGATTATCTTTATTTAATTGCGAGTTATGAATTTTAGAATTTTATATGAGATGTTGCAATTTGAGAATCTTTAAGTATCGCATTGGTGGGTATTTTAAGGAAGAGGAAATCGAAAAATAAAATTTTTGATGAATAAATGTTTAAATTCAAACTTGTGGAACAAGATTACATTTTTATATCTGTTCATTGAAAAAAAAAAAATCAAATTTGAGGAGTAGATATTAAATTTCGAGTATTGAATCGTTAACTAAAAACTCTCAGGAAAATTTTTGATAAAAATGGACTTTGATGTTATTTCGAGGATTTTTCAGGGATGTAATAATTTTATAATTTTTGAAAAATCGTGAAAGGACATTGTAGATTATAACCTAATTTCATGGATGATGAATTTAAACCTTGAGGAAAAATAATAATGTGTATGAGTAAATGCTACTATGAGGATTTTGAATTTCTAGGACGAAATTCTTTTAAGGTGGGTAGACTTGTCACTACCATGTTCCGAAAACAGGGGTATTTTTGACTTTTTAATAATTAATATTATTGTAGTTATAATTAATTAATTGCATGATAGTATTTAATTTAAATAAATATGTGTGATGTGTAATTAAATATAATATTGTATACAGTGTTAATTTATTTTTAAGCTAGTAGACTTGACCTAGAAGCCTAGTAAATGAACACCTGTCTGAATTATGAAATTCTGGATTTTATTATTTTATCTAGAATTTAAATTCTTGGAGTTTGTAATTAATTACCGTAATTTTATTAATTACTTGGGCATTGCCTTTGCTTCGATAATTGGAGCACTATCCTGACTTTTGTCTTCCAACAAATTTTACAATCTTGCCCTAGACATGCCCGCCTCCCATTCTGCTATTTTTGCAACTCATAATTATGCTCTCTGTGCATTATTTCTAGCCGCACAAAAATCGTCGCGGACGTTATTTAATAAACTCCTATTTTTGTATCGTTGTGCGTTCCAATCAAAAATTGGAGGCAATCTTAACCTATTTTTCGTGCGACCCAAATTAGGGTAATATTCTGTTCTGAGTCTTCTTCACTATTGGTATTGATGACCTGACCTGATTTTGGCTCCATGTACTCCTAATTAATTGTTGAACACAACTTGCATTTATTTCTATTTAAATTGAGGATACTATTTTATCTGATTCTGAAATTCCAATTTAATTCCAGTGCCCTGTTATTTTAGCCCACACCAAATCTTACAGCGCCCCTGGCCCTACAAAACATCGGACCCCGAATCGCCTACCAAATTTTCGTCATTTCATGCGTCTGTGCAAATACCCAAATTTAAGGGGGTTAATTTGCAAATATGTATTTTTGGTGTCAACACCCTTTGATTTAACAATGAGGGAACCTAATATTTTAATTAAACTCTCACCCTCATTTCCCACATGAATTATTTTTCCATGTCCAATCTGGACCACTCATTCTAGGGGTTCAATCACCACCCTCCATCACACCCTCTCTCTCCCTATTTAATATCTTGTACCCTCAAACCCTAATCCCAAGAAACCTAGGATTCCCCACCTTCACAAGCCCCCCACATCCCCTCTCTCATACGTATGTAATTTCTTTTTCTCCTTCTTTCTTTCTTCTTCTCTTTTCTTCTTTCCTTCTCCTTCTTCCTTCCTCCTTCTTCTTTAATATTTTCCTTCATTTGAAATTCAAATAGTAAAAGGGGGGATACTGTTCATTCCCCATCACCATTGAACAGTTTTCCAGCGGTCAGCACCAACTGCTCCCGGCGGCTCCCCGCGGCGACTGCCCGACCGAGCGGATCACCTCCGGCGGCCGACTCCTCCAGACTCCCCGCTCTGGCCATTGGCCCGGCGCTGCATCTGCTCCCGGCATCTCCTCCTCCTACTGTCGATCCTCCAGCGGCCCCTTCAGTCTCCGGTGGGCCAGCCTAGCTCCGGTTCCGAGCTCCTCCAGCCCGGCCATCTCCCCGCTGGAACTCCCGCTGCTCGGCCATCCCCCTCACGAGCTTCCCCGCGCTCGAGTCACCAGCCGAGTCCCCCTCGCCGCTGCTGTTTAACTCCGGCGGCTACCCCGAGAGCCGTTGCACCCTGCAGCCGACCACCTCTGCACAACCTCCGGCGGTCAGCCCCACTGCTCCTCTGTGCAACCCCGGCGGCCCCATTAACTCCGGCGCTGCCCATCTCCTCCCTCTGCCGATCAATACCACCACCATCACCAACTATTACCACCACCATCAGTCGACTCCGACAGGCCAGCGGCTTCCCCCTCCGTCCGGCCGGCCAAGCCCCCAACTCACAGTGAGTTCTTCTCCTCTCTCCCTCCTTCTTTTATATATATATATATATATATATATATATATATATATATACATATATATATGTAGCTAATGTATGTAAGTATGTATTTGTGTAGGTAGAAATGTGTAAGAGTATATGTATTAGCATATATTAATTAATGCGTAGATAGATGTACGTATATACGTATACGTATATTGGTGTGAGTATGTGTATACATGTATTATATATATATTTAGCATATTTTTAATATAAAATTGATTGGCAATGTATGTATTTTAGAATATGTATACGTATATTATTTATTTTATTATTAATTGTATAATTATAGTATGTATAATTAATTTTATAATGTGTAATTATTGTATACCTATATGTACACTGTTTTTTCATAAATTGTACTTTATAAAATATACACTATATTATTAGTGTAATTAATGTATATGTATGTATATGTATTTAATTAATGTGAATGTAAGTGTTATATATATATTTAATTGGTATAATTACCTGAATATAGTATAAATATTATTTTGGTATAAATATTATTTCCATACATGCACTGACTGTATCATATTGCCTATTGCCTGTCTCTTTACATTGCCTGTCTCTCGTTAATTGCCATTGCATTTATTTCACTGTCTTCTCAGTAGCTAGCATGACATGTTTTATTGTATTATAGACATTATCAATTAATGGAACTGTTATTTGAGAGTGTTGCTTTGCTCCTTCCTGACTGGAAACATTTTTCCAGACTATGCCTTAGAGGACCGCTGTCCGACACTGTATGGACCATATGGTGAGTAGCTGCAGACTTGGTAGTCTAGTTGTGATTCCGGGAGGACTAGCCGGAAATTCCTATTTTTTTAGTTTGTTCTTTAAGTAGACTATTTGGTACTGGATTTGTCTCCGGCATTTTTGATGATACTTGGTTATTTGTTGAGTTAGATTATTACTTTGACTTGTGTTGTATTTAATTAAATTTCTGTTCGTTATCTTATCGTGCTGTAATCCTGTGATTGAGTATGTGCTCGTTTATTTGTGTCATCCGTGCCTCCTTATGGAGAGTGGATGTTGTATGACATTAGCTAGATAGTATCAAGACCTTGACAGCGTTCTACCGCCGATGCTGCGGTGTAGGCTGGACGTACCCACGCACTCGTGCCCCTAAACCGGGTGCGGGTCGTGACATTCGGCGAGCTTTCCCCGACCCGGCAAGCAGCAACAGTAGCAGCCCGATTAGTGCCGCCCCTCCTCCGCCAGCGCAGCCCGGCGCCGTCCCCAAGCCACCTTCGTCGAAGTCGCATCCGCCATAACATTGCCCTCCTCCGGCCGTCTCCACCCCCGGCCAACTCCGGCAGCCTCCGGCAGCAGAACCCTAACCCTAGCTACAGTATCCAGCGCCGTGTCGCAGTGTCGTATCGACACACGGACACGAGAAACCCCGTTCCACGGAGCCCTGTTCAGGTAACCCGTTCTCTCTCCTTGTTGCTCCATTTTTTGTTCTGTCAGTTGTGACGTAAACCCTGCGTGACCCTCTCGATGCCCGTGCAACCCGCTCGGTGTGTCGCGTCCTGTGGTGATCGCAAACCGCGATCCAAAAACAGAAAAAATAATACCCCATTTTCCCCCGGAAATGATTACGCCCCGCCAAACGGGACGACTTGGTCGCGTACGATTTTCACTGAAAGGTGCACGCCGTTGATACGAACGTGCGAAATTTTGTAGAAGTTGATTTGGATGTGCATGCACACCGGAATCAACGCGTATCCGCCGACAACGCCCCGTATTCGTCTGTTCTGGATCTTGCTGTAACTTGGTGTACGCATGTCGGATCGAAACCAAACTTGCTCCATCGGACTCGTAGCAATACGCTGGTCCTGTGACCCAAGTTTGGTTCGATTCTGAGAACGTTGACAAAATTACGTATTGTGGGCCCCACGGCTCCACTTGACAGACAATTTTGTGATCGGCTCATCGGAATCCAATTTTGGAAGTTCCGTTGGGTTCGTATCAACGTTCTGGACTTGTTAACACTAAGTTGGACGAATTTGGAGAACTTTGTTCCTGACACATTTTTCGGTGCAAGGCGGCCGACATGTGGACCCCGCTTTGACCAGAAACTGTCATTTTTGCCCCTGTGTCCAAATTGGACTCAAGGACAGGCATTTCTTGCTATTTGATAATTTTTGAATCTGATGATGATGTTTATTTAAGCAACCGGAGTAGTACCTGTAATTTCCACTGAGGTCAGAGCTACAGTTGGAGCCAGAACCCCAGGCAAGTGTACCTTGCCAACATTGCAGTTCTTGTTACATATTTCCTTGCCTTATTTATATCTTGTACATGCTTGACCTAGGACTGTGTGAATTTACTTAGCGTCCGATTAATAGTCGGGTGCCAATACTGTACGCAGAGTTGTGTAACGTCACCTAGACATGGATACCGAGATCCCATACTTCTCGTGCTTGCATTATCAAGTACGTCATAACCCAGGATACCTGACACTATTCATGAGACAGTATCTTCCTGAAATATTTATGGTGATTCTGTATAGGTTACAGGTTTTATGACATATTCTTTTGCTTAGATATTATACGATTGGATGCATTAGTTATGATCCTGCGTGGCATGGACATGAGACGTTGTGGACATGAGACATATGATTACATTGGGTGGGGAGAGACACACAAACTACAGGTTGATTATATATTATGCCGGCATCTTAGTCTCTCTCCGAGCTAGACAATCACATGATATTATTGCTACCGGCTCCCCGACACAGAGCTTGTAGTAGTCTCAGCCTGAGTTCTAGTAATGCTCTCATTTGCATATCACTTAGCTGGTTATATATGTACCCTATTATTTCATTTATTGCTGCACTGCATTATTTATGGCTTAAGTTATTTTGTACCTTGCTATGTCCCCTGAGGACCTGGATCAGAATTATGTCCCCAGGATTAGCAGATTAGATCGACCCCGAGGTACATAGGACAGAAGCAATAGCAGAAGCAGGAACAGGAGCAGGCACTAGAGCAGTACCAGATCCAGTAGACGAGTGATCTCTGCGGGTATCTTCTGAGTATATACTGTTTCCATACTCAATATTTGTTGTGGTTATCTTTATTCTTGTATCTTGACAGTTGTATCAGACTTATATCGGGTTTGTTCTCCGATTTATTTACTTGTGACTGGATGATGATTATATTTCACTCTATTGATAATGTTGTATTTATTTCTGTGGATGAGATTAGTAGACCCTGATTGTTGTATTACAGCTTAAGTACACCCCGATGGATACATTAAATTGGGATTGCCCATCGGTGTGTGCTGCTGGCCATTGTCACGTGTCTAGTCCCTCGATATTTTGGGACTGGGGCATGACATAGTTTTTGTGGTAGCCCATGCAGGTCTACGACTAAATTGCTTCGATTTTAACTTAGGGACCGAGCAAGCCTGCAATAAGAATATGATAAGTTTTTAGGATCTCATCCACTTGCTCGAAACGTTCTTGATATCTATATCGGATTCGAATCAATTTCTTGAATTGCATCCTACCTTGATTCCTGTACGCCTCTTATTATTTATTTTGGTTGCAGAGTTATGGATTCACGAGCAAACGATGAGACTCCTGCAACATCACCACAGGATATTTTGGTAACCAATGAAGAGGAAGTAACACCAGTAGAAGAAGGTCAATCCGTTCAACAGCACAGTCAAGCGAATCAGCATACCTCGAGAATCCAGCAAGATGACATTCCACCATCGACACAATTTACTCCACCAATGCCTGTAATTCCATAAGGGCAGGCCATGGACGGGCAACAGATGTTTCAAATGATCTATGCAATAATGCAAGCTCAACAAGAGACTTTGAGTCACAGCCTAGTAACCGCACTAGAGCAGGCAGATCTACCAGCACGACGACCAACGACGGGCTCTATCACCAATTTCTGCCAGCTGAAGCCCCGTACCTTCTCAGGCAAGGAGGAACCCACTGAAGTTCATGAATGGATCACCAACACTCAACATCAATTAGAAGCAGCTGAGCTTCCAAGGGAACGTTGGATGACTGCTGTCAGAATGCAGTTGACGGATAATGCACATCACTGGTGGCTATCTGAGGAGACACGGCTCGGACCAGACCGAGTCACTTGGGAAGAGTTCTCTAGACTCTTTCAGGAGATGTACATTCCATCTATCGCTCGATCAGAACTTCGGGACAAGTTCAATAGCCTCACTCAAGACAATCTGACAGTGGAAGAGTACAATGCGGAGTTCATTCATCTGAGTCATTTCGCCCCTACCTTGATTCAGACAGAAGAAGAGAAGGCCGAGAAGTTCTTCAACGGACTAAACTTCGAGCTACAGAAACTAAGTAGTTCCGTTGTACCTACTTCTTACTCGGACGTCCTTGCTGTAGCCCGACGCATGGAGATCATCATCATGAGAGAGACCAGTCTAAAGCGGCCGTCCCATCATCACCAGCCGGAGCACCACAGGAAGAAGTTGCAAAGTGACCTCACAAGCACCAGCCAGCAGGTGCATCTCCACAGGCACTACCTGTCTGTCAATATTGTCGCAAGCGAGGCCATATTGTGAACGAGTGCAGACGAAAAAGGAGATTATGTTTAGCTTGCGGATCCAGTCAGCATTAAGTGAAGGAATGTCCTGAGCGTCGAGAAGGAGCACCAATGGTTAACCAACAAGCGTTACCAGTACCGAGGCCAGCCTATCCAGCATTGGGAGCACCGCAAACGGGAGTTGAAGGATCCTACCACCAGCTCCAGGAGGGTATCAGCCGAGGCCACCTTTGATACCCAGGCACTACTCTTCCAGCAGGCTCAGCAGCAGCAGAGGAATCGACTACGAGGACGCGGACAAGCCCTGGCGATGACCTTGGAGAACGCACAGACTCGTGGAGTAGTTAATGCGCGTAAGTTTTATAGTTATCTGTTTCTAGATTTGCTATAGTTCGTGCCTGCTGGTTCGTGACCTTAGAGTTAACCTGACAAGTTTTAACTTGCTAATAATTAAAAACCTAGTGATAACCTAGTATATTTTATAAATGTTAACCTGATATGTTTTTAAAGGATAACCTAATTTTCTAAAAAACTGTAATTTTCTAGATTTCCTTCCTTCGGAAAATTTTATAACTTCCATGCTTAGGGAAATGATTTTCCCTATGTGTTTTAAACCCTCAACCTTGACTTTTCTTAATCGTAATGTGCTTCAAATAATATTTCCAACTGTGTCATCTCTGTTGACCGGTTATTATTTGATTGCAAGGACGCAATCCTCTTAAGGGGGGTAGATTGTAACCCCCCTGATTTTCAAGAATTTTTTTAAAATAGTTTTTTCATAATTTTCTGGAATTTAACTAGATTTTTTATTAATTAAACTAAGATGTTTTAATTATTAAATAATTTTAAATGATGTTAAACAATATTAAAATATTATAAAAATAATATTTTCTGGTGTAAAATAAAATTAGACATAGGATAATTTTCCAGAAATTTATTGGACCCCGAAAATATTTTTAAAGACCTAAAAACTAAGTTTTAATTAAACCAATTAAACCCTGAATAAAACCGGTTTATTTCAAATAAACCAAACCAACCCGAACCAAACTGGACCGGTTTAGACCAACCCCAAACCCTGCGGGTCGGATCCGGGTCTAACCCGCCGACCCGAAACCCGCTAACCCGACCCGCACTTATGCTATTTGGATCGGGCCGGATCTGCTGCCCGACCCACTAACCCGACCCGACCCGACCCGTGCTATAGTGCCTAACCCCTAACCCGACCTCGACCTTTTCTTTCCCCGGTGTCGCTTCGCCTACGGCCGCCGCATAACCGCCCGCCGCTCCGTTTTGCCTCCCCCGCAACGCCCGCCGGCTGCTCCGCTCCTACAGCCGCTCCGCCTCCCGCACCGGCCGCCCGTCCGCCTCCCTCTTTACCCTATAAAACCCCACCCGCCCACCGCCTTCCTCCTCCCTCCTCTGCCCTAGCTCCATCCCGCAGCCGCCCGACGAGCCTCCATCTCCGGCTGCCCCGCCTCGCAGCTCCTCGACAACCCCGCTCCGCCATCTTCCCCAGCGCCGCTGCCACCATCACCCTCCAGCGCTGCCGCCTCGCCATTCTCCCTCCCGCAGCAGCTCCGGCGAGCTTTTCCCGACCCGCCAAGCAGCAGCAGCAGCAGCCCGACGAGCTCCGCCCCGCCTCCGCCAGCGCAGCCCGGCGCCGTCCCTGAGCCACCTCCGCCGAAGTCGCATCCGCCAGCAAGTCGCCCTCCTCCGGCCGTCTCTAGCCCAGGCCAACTCCGGCAGCCTCCGGCAGCAGAACCCTAACCCTAGCTACAGTACCCAGCATCGTGTCGCAGTGTCGTGTCGACACACGGATATGAGAAACCCCGTTCCACGGAGCCCTGTTCAGGTAACCCGTTCTCTCTCCTTGTTGCTCCGTATTTTATTTCGTAAGTTGTGACACGAACCCTGCGTGACCCTCTCGATGCCCGTGCAACCCGCTCGGTGTGTCGCATCCTGTGGTGATCACGAACCACGATCCAAAAATAGGAAAAATAACACCCTGATTTCTCCCGGAACTGAGTATGCCCCGCCAAATGGGACGACTTGGTTGCGTGCGGTTTTCATCGAAAGGTGCGCGCCGTTGATACGGACGTGCAGGATTTCGTAGAAGTTGATTTGGATGTGCATGCACACCGGAATCAACACGTATCCACCGACAACGCCCCGTATCTGTCTGTTCTGGATCTCGTTGTAACTTGGTGTATACACTTCGGATCGAAACGAAACTTATGCCATCGGACTCGTAGCAATACACTGGTCCTGTGACCCAAGTTTGGTTTGATTCTGAGAACGTTGACAAAATCGCGTATCGTGGGCCCCACGGCTCCATTTGACGGGCGATTTTGTGATCGGCTCATCGAAATCCAATTCTGGAAGTTTTGTTGGGTTCGTGTTAACGTTCTGGACTTGTTGAAACAAAGTTGGACAAATTTGGAGAACTTTATTCCTGATACATTTTTCGGTGCAAGGCGGTCCACATGTGGACCCCGCTTTGACCAAAAACTGTCATTTTTGCCACTGTGTCCAAATTGGACTCAAGGATAGGCGTTTTTAGCTATTTGATATTTTCTGAATCTGATGATGATATTTATTTCAGCAACCAGAGTAGTACCTGTAATTCCCACTGAGGTCAGAGCTACAGTTGGAGCCAGAACCCTAGGCAAGTGTACCTTGCCAACATTGCAGTTTTTGTTATATTTTTTTGCCTTATTTATATCTTGTACATGCTTAACCTAGGACCGTGTGACTTTACTTAGCGTCCGATTAATAGTCGGGTGCCAACACTATACGCAGAGTTGTGTAACGTCAACTAGACATGGATACCGAGACCCCATACTTCTCGTGCTTGCATTATCAAGTACGTCATAACCCAGGACACCTGACCCTATTCATGAGACAGAATCTTCCTGAAATATTTATAGTGATTCTGTATAGGTTACAAGTTTCATGACATATTCTTTTGCTTAGATATTATACGATTGGATGCATTAGTTATGATCCTGCGTGGCATGGACATGAGACATTGTGGACATGAGACGTATGATTACATTGGGTGGGGAGAGACACACAAACTACAGGTTGATTATATATTATGCCGACGTCTTAGTCTCTCTCCGAGCTAGACAACCACATGATATCACTGCTACCGGCTCTCCGACACAGAGCTTGTAGTAGTCTCAGCCTGAGTTCTAGTGATGCTCTCATTTGCATATCACTTAGCTGGTTATATATGTACCCTATTGTTTCATTTATTGCTGCACTGTATTATTTATGGCTTGAGTTATTTTGTACCTTGCTATGTCTCCTGAGGACCTGGATCCGGATTATGTCCCCAGGATTAGCAGACGAGATCGACCCCGAGGTACACAGGACAGGAGCAATAGCAGGAGCAGGAACATGAGCAGGCACTGGAGCAGTACCAGATCCAGTAGACGAGTGATCTCTGTGGGTATCTTCTGAGTATATACTGTTTCCATACTCAGCATTTGTTGTGGTTATCTTTATTCTTGTATCTTGACAGTTGTATCAGACTTATATCGGGTTTGTTCCTCGATTTATTTACTTGTGACTGGATGATGATTATATTTCACTCTATTAATAATGTTGTATTCATTTCTGTGGATGAGATTAGTAGACCCTGATTATTGTATTACAGCTTAAGTATGCCCCATTGGATCCATTAAATTGGAATTGCCCATCGGTGTGTGCTGCTGGCCATTGCCTCGTGTCTAGTCCCTCGATATTTTGGGACTGGGGCATGACAGGTATTTTAATAATTTTATAATTAATTAAATATTTGTGCATGTTAAATAATTAATTATTGTACTATTTAATTATTGTTAGATGTTATTTATTTATTTTGGACTTGTGTTAGTGGACCTAACTAGTTTAGTTAGACTCATGGACCAATATGTATTAATTGTTAGATTTGAGTCCAATTAGAAAGCCCATTGATTAGGAGGGTGATTAATTTAATTAAACTATTAGACTAGAAGCTTCCCTCCTTAATTATTTCTTCATAAGAGGCCCCAAGGGGTATAATGGACATTACATAGTGGCTTGAGGAAGGAGTAGAGGGGGCCGGCCTATTTAAAAGAAGGGGAAAAGTTTTTCTCTCCTCTTTTCATTTGAAAACTAGATCTAGAATTTCTCTCAACCAAATTCTTTCATTCCATATCATTTCCCTACCAAAATTTTATCCTAATTCTTTCCCAAATCACCATTGGAGGCTAGTGGAGCAAGGATCTAAAAGGAGAAAATAAGGATCTACAAAGAGGAGCAAGGATCTACAAGTTGGAGGCCAATTTTATCATATTTGGATGTTGCATTTAGAATCCATCTCATAGGTACAATTCAATTTTTTCTTTTAATTTAGGTTATAAATCTGAGAATTAACCATGAGAAATCAATCTATATGCATAGGCTACCCATAGGATTTGGTTTTGTGTTCATAAGAGGCCTATTGAGAATGTTATGTTACTTTTTATGTCAATTTTGGAGGAATTTTGAGATTGACAATTGTTGTGTGTGTCAATTGGTCCTATAGATCAATTTGGCATGTGCTTGTGTGTTTGGGGCTAGTGTCGTATCCACAACTTGGTACGTGTAGGTCGTATCCCAATAATTTGGTGATATGTGTTGATTTGAGAATTTTTTCTCTGACACGGGACTTTGTGCATGTCACATTTTGACACAGACACATAGATTTGTGTTTGACTCTTCGTATTATTCATAAATAATATTTTAGACTTGTTCGTGTCCTTCGGAGTACGTTTGGATGTGTGGTGGACTCGTGTCTCAAGCGTATCCTAGATCTAGTGGGATACGGGTGTGAAATGCTCCATGTGTTGTACAATTTATTTCTAGATCTACTTTCCCATTGTTCTTAGTCATTGTGATATATAATTATATGTGTATATTTATATATATTGCTATGTATATGTATATTTATATGTTAGTGTATCATGTATCTATTTTTCTTATGTGTGTGTGTGTATATATATATATATATATATATATATATATATATATATATATATATATATATATATATATATATATGTGTGTGTGTGTGTGTGTGTGTGTAGTTATTCTCCTACTTATGTAATAGCTATTAATTATAGTAGTATATATATATAGTAGTGTATGTATATAATGTGATGTGTATATATATGTTATCTATATATTTGTATGATATGTATATATATATATATATATATATATATATATATATATACTTGCATGATTATATATATATACGTATACGTATATATGAGGTTATATATATATATATATGTTACTATATGTGTATGCTATGCTATAGGTATTATTGGGGATAAGTTTATATGTATATAGAGAAGTGTATACATATTTATATAAGTTGTAGTTATATATATAAGTGTGTGTATATATATTTATGTGATATATATATATATATATAAGAGAGAGAGAGGGCAGCAAAGTTTTAGCGACAACAGCAGCCATTTAGCAACAGCAACAACAACTATAACTACAACAGCAGCGGATTTCAGGAACTGCAGCAGCAACGCATTAGCAACAGCAGCAGTAGTCGCAACAGCAGCAGCGGCTTTAGCGACAACAGCAGCGGCAGCATTAGCGACAACAACAGTGCCGCAACAGCAACATCAGTAATAGCAACAGTAGCAGTGGCCTTTAGCGACGACAACAGGGGTTTTGGCGACAGTTTTGCGGTATAGAGTATATATATATATATATATATATATATATATATATATATATATATATATATATATTCCTAATTGGTATTTTTGTTTTAGTATACTTGTAATAGTTAGTTGTTAGCATATAGTTATTATTAGGTAGTTAGTATAAATAAGGTTTTGGATATTACCTTGAGATACCAAGGTAAGTATCAAGGTATTTTAGGACAACCAAGGTATTAGTTTGGGTATCAAGATGGAGATTTAGTGTGGCGATACTAAGTTGGTTCAAAACCAAGGTATCCATTTAATGTTTATAATTAGGATTTTATATATTTAATATTGTTTGATATATGTATGTGTGATATTTTATCTCTCTTTTGTTTGCATGTCCTGAGATATGGTATCATAGTATCCTAAGATTTAGCTTGTATGATCCATATTCTTAGTGTATGAACCCAATATCTTTGAGATAGACTCATGCAACCTAGAAATAGGTAGTTTGACATAGTTTGACATAATTTGACCGATTTGACTTAGAGTTGACCTAGTTTGACTTTTTGACTTAAAAATAGCTTGTTGACCTAGAAGTTGACTAGTTTAACTTAATTCTCTCCGAAATCTTATATTGATATTATATTCCATATCTAGGTCTTTGAGGCACCGTATTAGACATTTGTGAGACTATTAATTGGACTTCAGACGAGTACATTTTCTGATAATTTCTCATTTATGATATCCTCTATGTTCATTGTATCTAATATAGATATCCTTGTTCTCTTGACATGATGGTTACACGGATTGGTATATCTGGATCTCGTCATGAGATATTATTCCTTGGTATATGGTGTATCTTGTGCTAGCCTTGTTTCATTGATTATCTTGTACATGTACAGACACTGATTCTCGGGAAGACTAACTATCTTCTTAGGAAATCTCGTGCCATAGTGTACCATGGTTGGATCTACTATACCAGTCGAGGGTGGAGAGTATTTTAGTGTAGATATGTGATCATAACCATCATGTATCTTATTCCTGTACAGTGTTAATCATACACTACACGTATGATTAGTCAGGCCATAAATCTTGTATCATGTTCCCAAGCCGATTATATGTTAAAGCTAGTACTCACACACTTAGTCATTAGCATTCTTGTTTATTGTCATATTGCTCATTATTATATCTATTCTAGTATTTTTTTATTGTATATCTCTCATTGTATCTATTGTGTATCTTGTATATTCACATCTATTTACTGTTACATAGTCTTTATCATTGATTAGAACTGCTGTTAGAGATGTACTCTGCTCCTTTTCTGACTAGATATATTTTTTCCAAATGACACTGAGGAGTGGTACCCTACATATTATGGACCTTAGGATATTATAGGATTAGAGTCAGAGACCCTGGCTCAGGAGGGACTTATCCCGATTGAGACAGATAACCCGGGACTTGTAGCTTCATAGTATTCTTTTGTACTGGATTTATTTCCAGCTTATTTGTTAGTATTCTTCCAGATTCATTGATGTTATTATTTTAGACTCATGAGTTGTATGTGAATATTCTATTCTTTATCATATTCGTGCTCGTTCTATCTTAGATCTGTGATTGAGTATATTGTTATTGTTGGTGGTTTATTATATTGCTAGATAGATTACCCAGACAGTGTTCTACGCGCATGTTCCCGACTTGCATCCCTACATCGGTTTATTATATTGCTAGAGACCCTGGCTCAGGAGGGACTTATCCCTTTCATTATATTGCTAGATTGAGTATATTGTTATTATTGGTGGTTCATTATATGGCGTAGGCTAGGCGTTGTTCCCGACTTGCATTCCTACATCGGGTGCGTGTCATGACACATTTTTAGTGATGGCCCATGCAGGTATCTGAGGTTCTCTTCTTCGAGGTCGCAATTAGTATGATTCGTAATGGTGCTCTGAATTGAGTGCTATGACAAGCATGTTTCAGGATATAGGATATAGACTATAGGCTGGGAATACTCGATCACATCTAAAAAAAATTCTTTTGATTCATTCAACTATTCTCCTTTGATTTTGACATTTAATATTTAAACTGTCCTTTCCTTGAGTGTCTTACATCACGTGTCATAGTGATTCTTCTTTTGCCTTGTCTCAGGAGAGTAGCTTCTGAGAGGTCTGCGATGTCTCGAGGGCCTACACCAGTCACTTCTCTGGTGATTAGAGTGTCAACTGCTTTTGGAGGTCCACCACCTACTCAGAGGACTGTACCAGCTGTACTGAGGGGCTTCCACCTCCACCTTCCGTGCCAACAAAGGTGACACAGATGTTTACACTATTTTGTGAGATGCTCGAGGCATAGAAGGCTCAGTCTGAGGTACATCAGAGGTATACCGACATTTTATGGTAGGGCATCGAGAGTGCTCATCAGCTTGCTCGTGCCATAGTAGAGAGTTTCGGTCCAGCAGCAGATTGCTCCTCAGGTTGCTCAACTTCAGCCAGGCTACATTCAAGACTTCAAGAAGCTGTAGCTTAGGGTGTTCAAGGGGCCGGAGGGCATCGTCTATGCTGGTGATTGGCTCGAGGAAATTGAGAGTCTTATGAGGGTGTCCCGTCTTTCTGAGGATCTGAAGGTTGAGGTGGTAGGACTTCAACTATTCGACGTTGCCAGCACTTGGTTCATGAATGAGCCAATTCTTGCTAGTTCGGGACAATCTTGGGAGGTATTCAAGGACCTCTTCAAAAGAAGTTCTTCGCTCGGGCAAACTGGCTAGACTTGGGGAGGCAGTTTGAGAGCCTCATTCAGGGGATCATGTCTATAGAGGAGTACACTGCAGAGTTCGACATGTTGTGCCAATTTGTAGAGTATTTGGTAAGAGAGCTAGAGGTTCGGGTTATTCGTTTTCCTGAGGGTCTAAACTGGGAAGTGAAGATCCTTATTTTGTCTTTTTATGAGACATACTCGGAGATACTTGCAGAGGCACGCAAGGTTGAGCGAAAGTTAGGTTTGAAGCCCAAGAGAGATCGTAACTCTTTTCTGGGGAGTATATTATCTACCAGATGTTCTTATTTCTAGTCCAGGCCTTTCCAACAGCCATAGCAGCACCAGACTCTAGCTAGGGCACCATTTTATATGGCATCACAGCAGTAGAGACAGCTACAGCAATCTTCCTGCCACTTTTGCAAGAAACTCGGCCATAACTAGGAAGTTTGCAGGAAGAGGTTGGGAGTTTGTTTGTATTATGGTACTGAAGGGCATCAGATAAGATAGTGTCCTCGTCGTGCAGTTCAGGAAGCAGCTCCAGCTCCGTGGGCACAAACGAGACCACCTACAGTACAGCCGAAGGGACCACTTTCGACATAGCAACAACGTTATGTCCAGCATCAGCAGCAGGGAGGTGCACGTCAGGGACGAGCTTTTGCTATTACTGTCGAGGAGGATGAGCCCATCGGAGATGTCATCGTAGGTTCTATTCTTCTTGATTCCATTCCAGCTTTAGCTTTGTTTGATAGTGGTGTTTTTTATAGTTTTATATCTGTTTCTTTTGCTCTGAAGCATAGTTTGGTAGCTGAGTCTTTGCTTAGGACTTACAAGATCATAACCGGGGGAGGCATTATCCTGGTTAATGATATTTGCAAGGATCAAAGAGTTACTCTAGGAAGCCGGGAGTTGAGTGTGTATCTACTTGTAATGCCACTTCCGAGCTACGATATTGTACTCGGGATGGATTGGTTGAGTAGGCACCATGCTAGTATAGATTATAGAGGAGGTAGAGTTTTGTTTGGTCTGCCAGGAGAGCCAGAGTTCGAGTTTGCTAGAGGAGCTGCAGAGCAGGGAGAAGGCATTATTTGTGGAGTTATGGTGGAAGACAATGAGTTGCCACATCCATTGATAACAGAGTTCTTGGATGTGTTTCCTGAGGAATTGCTAGGATTGCTGCTAGTTTTGAATTCTCTATAGACTTGGTGCCAGGTGCAGAACCAATTTTGTAACATGTCTATAGAGTAAACAACAGCAGGCTGGTCAAGCTGAAGAAGCATGTGGATGAATTACAGGATAAGAGGTTTATCAGATCGAGTTCTTTACCGTGGGGAGCCCAGGTATTGTTTGTATCGAAGAAGGATGGATCAGTGCACATGTACATTGATTATAGGGCATTAAATAATCTCACTATCAAGAATAAGTACCCTTTGCCATGGATTAATGATCTGTTCGATCAGTTGAGTGGTGCCAAGGTATTTTCTAAGATAGATTTGAGATCAGGCTACCACCAGGTAAAAGTGAAGCCGAAGGACATACCGAAGACTGATTTTCGAACTCTGTATGGTCAATATGAGTTTATGGTGATGCCGTTTGGGTTGACTAATGCACCAACGACATTTATGAACTTGATGAACAAGGTGTTCCATCAGTACCTTGACAAATTTGTGGTGGTGTTCATCAATGACATACTCATATACTCGAAAACACTGGAGGAGTACGAGGAGCATTTACGGATTGTATTGGATGTGCTGAGGAAGGAGAAGCTGTATGAAAATTTGTCCAAGTGTGAGTTCTTTCTGGACAAGGTAAATTTCTTGGGGCATGTTGTGACTGGTGATAGTAATTCAGTGGATCTGAAGAAGATCGCAGCAGTGGAATCTTGGAAGACCCCGAGTTCGGTAGCAGAGATTAGGAGTTTCTTGGGATTGGCAGGCTACTACAGGAAGTTTGTGCAAGCTTTTTTAAAGATTGTCGATCCGATGACCAGACTCACCAGGAAGGATGTAGAGTTTGTTTGGACAGAGGATTGCCAGGTTGCTTTTGAGGAATTGAAGAAGTGGTTGATGTCTGCTCCTATTTTGACGTTGCCATCAGGGTCTGGAGGTTTCACTATGTATAGTGATGCATCGGGGAAAGGTTTGGGTTATGTTCTTCAGCAGAATGGGAAAGTGATTGCTTATGTATCTAGGCAATTGTGTCCTCATAAGAAGAACTATCCTACCCATGATTTAGAGTTGGCAGCAGTCATCTTCGCCCTGAAGTTATGGAAATACTATTTGTATAGAGAGCATGTGGAGATCTTCACAGATCATAAGAGCTAAAAGTATATTTTCACGCAGAAGGAGTTGAACATGAGGCAGCATCGGTGGTTGGAATTGATGAAGGATTTTGATATATCTTTGTAGTATCATCCTGGGAAAGCTAATGTAGTTGTCGATGCCTTGAGCAGGTATCCGATAGTTATGTTCTTGATACAGGATTAATATTTGTTAGAGGACTTGGAGTGCTTGGGCATTAAGGTGGTACTTCCTGGTTGTGCTATGCAGATGTAGGGATTGCAGATACATTCAGATTTGATGGATAAGATCAAGGCAGCATAGTATAAGGATGTATCTCTAAGGAGCATCAGAGCTCAGATGAGAACTTGTAAACCCCCTCGTTGAAGGTAGAAATTATTTGATTATTTTGATTTGAGATCAACCACAACCCAAACCCCAAGTACCCAAATTAGGGTATCCGCCTACACCAAACCTGTTATGCCACGACTCCTGTGTACCACCCAAAAAACTAGTTCCTTATGTTTTCAATACATTAGGAATTACCTAGTTAAGTTGTTAATTTAATTTCTATTTAAGGCTAATTTTACCTCAAGCAACACTTAACTCAGCCCACCTATACCCCTTCTCATTAGACCAGCCCATCTCAATGCAACCAGACAGGCCCAAGCCAAGGTCAGCCCACAACTTCACCACATATATATATATATATATATGATGTCCCTCCTTTGAAACCCTAAGAAAACCCTCACCACCCTTTCCAAACCCTAGCCGACCCCGATCTAAACCAAATCTCCCTGCCGGCCGGACCCCCTATCCCGACCGACCTTCTACAGCCGCCCCGTCGACTGCTCCAGCCCACTCTTGCTTCCCTGACCGGATGCTCCAGCCCGCTCTCGCTTTCCCGACCGGCTGCACACCCCCAGCCGCTTCCCCAACCGGCTGTACACCCCCAGCTACTTCCCCGACCGCCTGCACACCGCCAGCCGCTCCCCGATCGGTACACTCCACAGCCCGACCGCTCCCCGACTGGAGTACTACCCGATTTTGACCGCCCCTTCATCGTTAGACGGATTCGTTCACTCTGCCGGAGTCACCCTCGTCGATGGAGCAGACACCCCTCGTCCCATTGATCAGGTACTCATCCTCCAACAGTTCCTTTCTTGTGTCCCAATCATCCCTCCTCGTATCGTATCCATGTATAATGGTCGTGTCTTAGTGTTGAGAATCATAGTTGGAAAATAACCCTTCTAACCTTAATTAATTAGATAATGGTTTAATGATTAACCAGATTAAAAAATTGTTAAATAGGAAATTCCTTAACTACGATACCTGTTGTCAAGGACCTTAGTTATTTGAATGCCTGGACATAAACTACGTACAATAAGCATAGAAACCAAAGACAGGTGTTCGTATAGAACAGAAATCATGGATAACCGTAATTGGATAATTATTGCCTCGAGACGCCTGTTAACCGAAGACAACACTCATGTACACCCTAGATAAGTACGCACGGGATGCTGTACTCAAGCAACAGGGAACTCACGATAGTATTCAAGGATAGTGTCTTAGTCGTATGTAGTTATTGCGTAATGTCTGATGCCTGTATTATTGTGTTATATTGTTTATCTAGGGTCCTTGGATCAGCCAGGAGATGCTACCGAAATAGGCTATTGGCATTCATCTCTTGAAGACTCAGGCAAGATACCTTGCTATATTTACAGTCTAATTTAAATTATGCAAATGCTGTATTGTATGCTTGTTGTTTTTCTTTATACAACTGTGCGCGTCCGAGATTGTCTTGGGTGCATTCGACGGATACGTCGATGATTAGTATACATGGACTTAGTCATTAGCAGACTTACCTTATTGGATGATATCCTGTTATTTTCTAAGACCTGACACTTTCACACGTATTCATAGTGATAAATCTCATGTTAGGATGCGTGTTCGCGTGATCGACTAGCTATCGTCGTGTGTGACGTGCAACACGGTTAGAAATTGCATCAGGACTATTTCAGTTTAGAGACTTGGCATTTAGCTAAGGAGGTATGCGCGTCGATCATTTGACTTGTATATCTATATTTGGGCGGGGAGGACGACCACACTCCTTTACACTGATACCGCACTCGACGGAGTGATACGGACGTATATATATATTACTGATACCACATTCTGTAGAGTGTGGGACGTTACTTGATGACATTGCAGATACCACACTCTATAGAATATTGGACGTTACTGTATTCCTGCGTCCGTGTTATAGGGGGCATGTGTGGCATATACTAGCCTGTTGTCACGACTGGTGAATTACGTCAGCATATGTCTAGCCTACACCCTTTCATATACTCATAGTTGTCATCACATTGCATTCACTTAGATAGCTAGCACACCGTATATTGTATTTATTTTATTCAGTATTTATATGTAGCATGCTTCTATGTATCTTGTTACGTCCCTCTGAGGACCTGGTACCTTTCCAGATTTAGACGAGGCTTTCTACCCCACAGTATACGGCCGCAGACAGGAGACATGATTTGCTACAACTGAGGAGTTAGAGGTACAGCCGTCAGAGTTTCCGTGATCAGTTAGTAGGCCTTCAGCCTAGATTGGGTGCATCATTATCTAGTCCGACGATGCCCTAGTCATTATCTTTTATATCTCATTTCAGTACTTTATTTCGTCATAGTAGTGGGTTTGTTCCCACCAGACGTTATTGGTTGTACTATGATATTTTAGACTGGTGTTTATCTTCCAACAGTTTATACAGTACTTCTTGCTCTTTATATTGTGGATGAGATTAGATTACCTGTTATTGACTGATATTGGACATGTTAGTATTATAGGACAGCTTAACACTCTTCGTGGATCCATTAAATTGGGATATCCTCGGAGATGTGTCAGCTGGCTATTGCCATGTGGCCTGGTCTTGTGTATTTTTGTGACTGGGGCATGACATGGTTTTAGTGGTGGTCCATGCAGGTCCTCTCTTTTTTGCTTGTGGTATGATAATATGCCCAGCGAGCCTGTAATAGGATAGAAATTACTAGGTCTCATCCACTTTTTGATTCGCCTTTGAACCTCCTTCATATTGCTTCTAAATTGGCATCCTATTTGTTTGTTTCATACTCCTTTAATGAAGTCCTATTTCTTACAGCAAGATGAATTTGTGCAGTGGACGAGGAGCACCCCATGCCACAATGCCAGATAATACCACTCAAGGAGAGGAGGTACCCCAAGGGCAACCCCCGCTACAGACCCCGCTAATATATTGGCACGAGACATCGTAGGGCGATCCTATACCGCAGCCTGAGGGACAGACTTCCCAGACGATCCCTACACAACATTGTGAGGGCTAGACTTCAGGAGCTATACCGATGCCGCAGACTGTGAGGCCGACATCTGAGGAGACGCCTACTGCACAGCCAGAGATTCTACTACCATCGCCTCCACCTTATCCACCCAGATGCCACAGCCAGATGGACAACCACAGATGCTTCAGTTCTTCCAGGCGATGATGCAAGCACAATGGCATCAGACAGAGACATTGAGACAGAGTTTGATGGCAGTACTAGAGAGGACACCTGTCCCAGCACCAGTACCGGCACCTCCACCAGCCCAGACAGGTGGCACTGTTAGATGGTTCCGACAGATGGGACCAGATACTTTCTCAGGCAATGAGACTGTAGAACAGATCTCCGATTGGGTCGCCAATACGGAGATGCTATTAGAGGCTTCACAACTGCACCCCGACCTTTGGATGACCGCAGTGAGGGCCCAACTGAAAGGCAACGCCCATCACTGGTGGGATTCGATTGAGCGTAGTGTAGGGAAGAACCAGACATGGGAACAGTTCCTAGAATACTTCAATGCAAAGTATTTCCCAGCTACAGTCAGAAATGCCCTGTACTCCCAGTTTCTATATCTAGAACAGGAAAATATGACTGTTGACGCCTATGACGCGGAGTTCAGCCACCTTAGCAGATTTGGTGCAGTCCTGATACCCACCGATCTTGAGAAAGCCTAGAGATTTCATCACGGCCTCAATTTCGAGCTACAAAGGTATACCACTACACAGGCAAGGATTTCTTATGAAGAGGTTCTTGCAGAGGCAAGAATCTAGGAGGCCATCGTCAGAGGAGCTAGATGTACCAGCACGACTACACCAGCCAGAGCACAGCCCGGAGCAGGAGGACCGCTTCGTCGTTCTGGAGCACAGGCGCAGCAGAGAGCAGTGCCATACCCACAGTAGGAGCTTCCGACTTGTCACCATTGTGGCAAGAAGGGACACGTCGTTAAGGATTGTCAGAAGAAGTTGGGATTATGCATGATATGCGGGTCCAGTCAGCACCTTGTCCGAGATTGCCTACAGCGCAGAGAGGCAGCACTACAGACAGGACCGAGGCCAGCAATACCAGTACTGAGGATACTACCCCCACCAGGAGGACAGCGTCCACCAGCCCCCGGAGGATTTCAAAGGGGACCACCCTTGGCCCCACAGCAGGCACAGTTTGAGCGAGCTCGTCAACAGATCGGAAGACAGAGGCGGGGACAAGCCTTTGCATTAGCAGCTACTGAAGAAGAAACAGAAGGAGAAGCTATCACATGTACCATTTTAGTTGCATCATTACATGAAACTGCATTATTTGATTCTAGAGCTACATTGTCATTTATATCTAGTAGATTTGTAGCAATTCATAGAGTAGAGACTTCCCCTTACCTAAGAGTTGGAAGATTCTTACTGGAGGAGGTATCGTGCCGGTTACCAGCACTATCAGAACGTGCTCGGTAGTTGTATGTGGTAGAGAGATGAGAGCGCGATTCTTGGTATTGCCTATGCCGTACTTTAATATTGTGTTAGGCATAGACTGGTTAAGCCAGTATAATGCTGTACTGAACTGCCGGAAGGGTAGCGTCACCTTTAGACCGCCAGGCCAACCCGAGTTCGAGTACATGTGAGGGACCGTCGAACAAGGGGTAAGACAGATAGCGGGAACTTGTATGGTTATGGAGATTGCACCCCCGCCAATAGTTGCAAAATTTGAAGATGTATTCCCCGAAGAACTGCCAGGCTTACCTCCAGATAGAGACGTGGAGTTCACCATCGAGCTAGTACCCGGAGTAGCACCGGTGTCTTCTAATGTATACCGATTGGCAAAGAAGGAGTTAGATGAGCTGAAGCTATAATTAGAGGAGTTGCAGAGCAAGAGATTTATTCGCCCTAGTGCATCACCATGGGGAGCACCAGTGTTTTTCGTACCTAAGAAGGATGGAACAATACGCATGTGCATTGATTACAGAGCCCTTAATACTTTGACTATCAAGAACAAGTACCCCCTGCCTCGAATCGATGATTTATTCGACCAGTTGACAGGAGCAGTAGTGTTCACCAAGATTGACTTGAGATCGGGTTATCATCAAGTGAAGGTGCAAGGAGAAGACATTCAAAAGACAGCATTCAGGACTCGTTATGGTCACTACGAGTTCTTAGTAATGCCGTTTGGACTGACAAATGCGCCAGCTGTATTTATGAACTTGATGAACAGAGTATTCCACCAATACTTAGACCGGTTCGTGGTAGTCTTCATCGACGACATCTTGGTGTATTCGAAGAGCCACGAGAAGCACGAAGAGCACTTGAGACTAGTGTTAGAGACGCTGAGGAAAGAGAGACTTTATGCCAAGCTGAGCAAATATGAGTTTCTTCTGGATCGTGTCACCTTTCTTGGACACGTTATCTCAGGAGAGGGCATTTCAGTAGATCCGACAAAGATTTCATCAATAGAGACATGGCCAACCCCTACCAATGTTTCAGAAGTAAGAAGTTTCCTAGGACTTGCCGGATATTACCGGAGGTTCGTGGAGAACTTTGTAAAGATTGCAGAGCCGATGACCCGCTTGACCCATAAGGAGCAGGAGTTCACCTGGACAGAGGAGTATCAGAAGGCATTCGATGAACTGAAGAAGCGTTTGACTACAGCACCTATCTTGACCATACCTTCTGGACCCGGAGGATACGTAATCTATAGCGATACGTCCGAAAAAGGATTAGGATGTGTCTTGATGCAACATGGAAAGGTTGTAGCTTATGCTTCTAGACAGTTGAGGACACATGAGAAGAACTATCCCACCCACGACTTAGAGTTTACCGCGGTGATATTTGCCTTGAAGCTTTGGAGGCACTATCTATATGGAGAGAGAGTGGAGATATTTAAAGATCATAAGAGCCTAAAGTACATCTACACTCAGAAGGATTTAATCAAAGGCAGAGACGTTGGCTCGAGGTGATGACCGACTTCGAGATCGAGCTAAAGTACCATCCGGGAAAGACCAACGTAGTAGCTGACGCGTTGAGCAGAAAACCCATGGCATTCTTCATGACCACCCAACAACATCTGTTGAGAGAGCTAGAGCAGATAGGTATAGAGGTCGTTATGCCCAGAGTGGATGGACGATTGTCGAGTCTCCAATTGCAATCGACATTAGTAGAGAGAATCAAGGCCGCTTTGCCGACAGACACCAGATTTCAGAGGCTTAGACAGAGGACAGAGGCTGGAATGTAGACATGACTGAGAATACATGAAGATGGGACTTTGAGATGCGGAGATCGTCTCTATGTTCCAAATAGAGAACTTCGTCAGGAGTTAATGGCAGAAGCACACAGTTCAACCTATTCTATTCATCCAGGAGGCACAAAAATGTACTGGGCTTGAGACAGTACTACTGGTGGCACAGAATGAAGAGGAAGATAGCACGCTTTGTGACCAAGTGCCTAGTGTGTCAGCAAGTCAAGGCTGAGCATCAGAGATCTGCAGGATTGCTTCAATCACTTCCTATACCGGAGTGGAAATAGGAGCATATCACTATGGACTTTGTTATGGGCTTTCCAATGAGTCCTAGTAGGCACAATACAGTATGGGTAATCGTGGATAGACTCACCAAGTCCGCACACTTTTTACCCTTTAGAGTTGGGCAATCGACGGAGGCCTTAGCAGACATGTACATGAGAGAGATTGTACGCCTGTATGGAGTGCCAGTTAGCATCGTGTCTGACAGGGATACGAGGTTCACGTCCTACTTTTGGCAGAGTATACAGGAGAGTCTTAGTACTTGCCTAAAGTTTAGCACAGCATATCACCCACAGACAGATGGCCAGTCGGAGCGCACCATTCAGACGCTAGAAGACATGTTGAAAGCATGCATGCTTGATTTTGGAGGATCATAGGAGGACCATTTGCATTTGGTCGAGTTTTTCTACAACAACAGCTATCAAGCGAGCATCCAGATGGCTCCCTATGAAGCCTTGTATGGAAGAAAATATCATTCTCCAGTATGCTGGAGTGATATAGGCGAGCGACAGATTCTCAGACCAGAGTTGGTTATTAGTACAGTAGAAAAGGTGAAGAAGATCCAAGGGCACCTTCGAGCAGCACAAGACAGATAAAAGCATTGGGCGAATGCGCATCGGCCACCCTTAGAGTTTCAGGTTGGAGATCACGTATTTCTAAAGATCTCGCCTACTCGAGGGACTATCAGATTTGGAGGCAGAGGGAAGCTGAGTCCGAGGTACATCGGACCATTCGACATATTAGAACGCGTCGGAGAGGTTGGTTACAGATTAGCCTTGCCATAGACCTTGGAAGGAGTTCACGACATCTTCCATGTATCTCAGCTGAGGAGGTACATACCGGATCCGAGTCACATACTTGACCACTCAGAGATCACAGTCGGCCCGAGTCTATCACATGAAGAAGGGCCTGTGGAGATTCTAGACAGAAGTGAGAAGGCATTGCGAGGGCAGACCATCCCCCTAGTTCGTGTCGTATGGAGGCATCATGCACTAGGAGAGTCGACCTGGGAACACGAGAAGGATATTAGACAACGTTATCCCCACCTCTTCGAAGGACTAGGTACGTTTCAGTATTTTCTTTAGTCTTTAGTTCTTACCCATACGTATGTTTAATTTCGAGGACGAAATGCTCTAAGGAGGGTAGATTGTAAACCCCCTCGTCGAAGGTAGAAATTATTTGATTATTTTGATTTGAGATCAACCACAACCCAAACCCCAAGTACCCAAATTAGGGTATCCGCCTACACCAAACCTGTTATGCCACGACTCCTGTGTACCACCCAAAAAACTAGTTTCTTATATTTTTAATACATTAGGAATTACCTAGTTAAGTTGTTAATTTAATTTCTATTTAAGGCTAATTTTACCTCAAGCAACACTTAACTCAGCCCACCTATACCCCTTCTCATTAGACCAGCCCATCTCAATGCAACCAGACAAGCCCAAGCCAAGGTCAGCCCACAACTTCACCACATATATATATATATATATGAAGTCCCTCCTTTGAAACCCTAAGAAAACCCTCACCACCCTTTCCAAACCCTAGCCGACCCCCATCTAAACCAAATCTCCCTGCCGGCCGGACCCCCTATCCCGACCGACCCTCTACAGCCGTCCCACCGACTGCTCCAGCCCGCTCTCGCTTCCCTGACCGGCTGCTCCAGCCCGCTCTCGCTTTCTCGACCGGCTTCACACCCCCAACCGCTTCCCCGACCGGCTGCACACCCCAGCCGCTCTCCGATCGGTGTACCCCATAGCCCGACTGCTCCCCGACCGGAGTACTGCCCGATTCCGACCGCCCCTTCATCGTTAGACGGATCCGTCCATTCTGTCGGAGTCACCCTCGTCGAAGGAGCAGACGCCCCTCGTCCCATTGATCAGGTACTCGTCCTCCAACAGTTCCTTTCTTGTGTCCCAATCATCCCTCCTCGTACCGTGTCCATGCATGATGGTCATGTCTTAGTGTTGAGAATCATAGTTGGAAAACAACCCTTCTAACCTTAATTAATTAGATGATGGCTTAATGATTAACTAGATTAAGAAATTGTTAAATAGGAAATTCCTTAACCACGATACCTGTCGTCAAGGACCTTAGTTATTTGAACGTCTGGACATAAACCACGTGCAATAAGCATAGAAACCAAAGACAGGTGTTCGTATAGAACAGAAATCATGGATAACCGTAACTGGATAATTATTGCCTCGAGATGCCTGTTAACCGAAGACAACACTCGTATACACCCTAGCTAAGTGTGTACGGGATGCGGTACTCAAGCAACAGGGAACTCGCGATAGTATTCAAGGATAGCGTCTTAGTCGTATGTAGTTATTGCGTAATATCTGATGCCTATATTATTGTGTTATATTGTTTGTCTAGGGTATTTGGATCAGCCAGGAGACGCTACCGGAATAGGCTATTGGCATTCATCTCTTGAAGACTCAGGCAAGATATCTTGCTATATTTACAGTCTTATTTAAATTATGCAAATGCTGTATTGTATGCTTGTTGTTTTGCTTTATACAACTGTGCGCGTCCGAGATTGTCTCGGGTGTATTTGACGGATACATCGATGATTAGTATACATAGACTTAGTCATTAGCAGACTCACCTCATTGGATGATACCCTATTATTTTCCAAGACCTGACACTTTCACACGTATTTATAGTGATAAATCTCAAGTTAGGATACGTGTTCGCGTGATCGACTAGCTATCGCCGTGTGTGACGTGCATCACGGTTAGAAATTGCATCAGGACTATTTCAGTTTAGACACTTGGCATTTAGCTAAGGAGGTAGGCGCGTCGATCATTTGACTTGTATATCTACATTTGGGCGGGGAGGACGACTGGTAGGCATATGGGATACCCCACTCCTTTAAACTGATACCGCACTCGACGGAGTGATACAGACGTATATATATATATTACTGATACCACGTTTTGTAGAGTGTGGGACGTTACTTAATGAAATGCAGATACCATACTCTATAGAATTTTGAACGTTACTGTATTCCTGCGCCCGTGTTATAGGGGGCATGTGTGGCATATACTATCCTGTTGTCACGACTGGTGAATTACGTCAGCATATGTCTAGCCTACACCCTTCCATATACTCACAATTGTCCTCACATTGCATTCACTTAGATGGCTAGCACACCCTGTATTGTATTTATTTTATTCAGTATTTATATGTAGCATGCTTCTATGTATTTTGTTACGTCCCTCTGAGGACCTGGTACCTTTCCAGATTTAGACGAGGCTTTCTACTACACAATATAAGGCCCCGATCGGAGACGAGATTTGCTACAGCTGAGGAGTTAGAGGTGCAGTCGTCAGAGTTTCCGTGATCAGTTGGTAGGCCTTCAGCCTAGATTGGGTATATCATTATCTAGTCCGACGATGCCCTAGTCATTATCTTTTATATCTCATTTCAGTACTTTATTTCGTCATAGTAGTGGGTTTGTTCCCACCAGACGTTATTGGTTGTACTATGATATTTCAGACTGGTATTTATCTTCCAGTAGTTTATATTGTACTTCTTGCTCTTTATATTGTGGATGAGATTAGATTACCTGTTACTGACTGATATTGGACATGTTAGTATTATAGGACAGCGTAGCACTCTTCGTGGATCCATTAAATTAGGATATCCTAGGAGACGTGTCAGCTGGCTATTGCTACGTGGCCTGGTCCCGTGTATTTTTGGGACTGGGGCATGACAGAACTAGATTGGAGGATGATTTCACCATTACCGAGGATGGTTCTTTGTGGCATGGAGTTAGGTTGTGTGTACCTAGTGGGGAGCTACGTGAGGAGGTATTATAGGAAGCGCATCGCTCTCAATATTCCATGCATCCAGTTGCCAACAAGATGTATCGGGATATACGAGAGCGTGTGTGGTGGTATGGCATGAAGAGAGAAGTTGCACAGTTTGTATCCAGATGCTTAGTGTGCCAGCAGATGAAAACCGAGAGGCAGAGGCCAGGAGGTTTACTTCAGCCATTACCCATTTCAGAGTAGAAATGGGAGCACATTACTATGGATTTTGTGTCCGGACTTCGATGATCTCCAGGAGGGAAATATGCGATTTGGGTCATCGTTGATAGGTTGACCAAGTCGGCCTACTTTTTGCCTTTCAAGGTGGGGTTGTCTACGGAGAAGCTGGCAGAGATGTATGTGAGGCAGATCGTCAGGATACATGGAGTTCTTGTCAGCATAGTCTTGGATCGGGATAGTCGTTTCACTTCTTATTTCTGGAGGAGTTTGCAGGCGAGTTTGGGCACTCAGCTCAAGTTCAGTACTGTATATCAACCCCAGACAGATGGGCAGTCGGAGAGGACTATTCAGACTCTTGAGGATATATTCTGCACTTATGTACTAGATTTTGGGGGTTCTTGGGAGGACCATCTCCATTTGGTAGAGTTTGGTTACAACAACAGCTACCAGGCTAGTATAGAGATGTCACCTTTTGAAGCTTTGTACGGTCGGGGATGTCGTACTCCCTTGTCATGGAACAATTTTGGAGAGAGAGTTTTGTTTGGGCCAGAGATGGTTGTGGATACAACGGAGAAGGTTCAGTTGATCAGAGATAGACTTCGAGTGGCTCAGGACAGACAACGGCATTGGACCGATAGCCACCGGAGACATTTGGAGTTTGAGGTATAGTTTTAGATTTTCTTTATTTTGTGCTTGTTATTGGTTATTTGTTAGAGATTAAGTTCTTAAGGTTGTGTTTGGTTCTAGGTGGGTAATTTGGTGTTTCTGAGAATTTCTCTGATACGAGGCACGATTCGCTTCGGTGGAGGCGAAAAGCTTAGTCCGTGATTCATTGGACCTTTTACTATTCTAGAGAGGGTCGGTGCAGTTGCATATAGACTTGACTTGCCACCTACATTGGAGGGAGTGCACAACGTGTTTTATGTATTATAGTTGAGACGATACGTGGCAGATCCTAGTCATGTATTGTATCACTCGAAGATAGAGGTAGGACTTACTATTTGCTATCCAGAGCAGTCAGTTAAGATTCTGAATCAGAGAGAGAAGGTGCTGAGGAACCAGACTATTTCTTTGGTAAGTGTCGCATGGAGGCATCACTCTCCGAGGGAGTCTACCTGGGAGAGAGAGGATGAAATACGAGAGCGTTATCCATATTTGTTTGTGCCTTGAGGTATGTTCTTTTATAGTTATGTTCTGTTTTATTATTTTATAGGGGTAGTTTTCGTCTTTGAATTTCAACGACAAAATTGTTTTAAGGAGGGTAGAATTATCACTACTACATTTTCTAGGAAAGGGTATTTTAGTAATTTTATAATTAATTAAATATTGTGCATGTTAAATAATTAATTATTGTATTATTTAATTGTTGTTAGATGTTAGTTATTTATTTTGGACTTGTGTTAGTGGACCTAACTAGTTTAGTTAGACTCATGGACCAATATGTATTTTTTGTTAGATTTGAGCCCAATTAAAAAGCCCATTGATTAGGAGGAGGATTAATTTAATTAAACCATTAGACTAGAAGCTTTCCTCCTTAATTATTTCTTTATGAGAGGCCCCAAGGGGTATAATGGATATTACATAGTGGCTTGAGGAAGGGGTAGAGGGGACCGGCCTATTTAAAAGAGGGGGAAAAGTTTCTCTCTCATCTTTTCATTTAAAAACTAGATCTAGAATTTCTCTCAACCAAATTCCTTCATTCCACATCATTTTTCTACCAAAATTTTATCCCAATTCCTTCCCAAATCACCATTGGAGGCTAGTGGAGAAATGATCTAGAATGAGAAAGCAAGAATCTACAAAGAGGAGCAATGATCTATAAGTTGGAGGCCAATTTTATCATATTTGAAGGTTGTATTAGGAATCCATCTCCTAATAGGTATAATTCAGTTTTTTTCCTTAATTTAGGTTCTAAATCTGAGAATTAACCATGAGAAATAAACCCATAGCATAGGCTAACCATAGGATTTGGTTTTGTGTTCATATGAGGCCTATTGGAAAAGTTATGGTACTTTTTGTGTCAATTTTGGGGGAATTCCGAGATTGACAATTGTTGTGTGTATCAATTAATCCTATAGATCAATTTGGCATATGCTTGTGTGTTTGGAGCTAGTGTCGTATCCACAATTGGGTACGTGTAGGTCGTATCCTAATAATTTGGTGATACGTGTTAATTTGGGAGTTCTTTCTCTGACACGGGACTTTGTGCATGTCATATTTTGACATGGACACATAGGTTTGTGTTTGACTCTTCGTATTGTTCGTAAATAATATTTTAGACTTGCTCGTGTCCTTCGAAGTACGTTTGGATGTGTGGTGGACTCGTGTCGCAAGCGCATCCTAGATATAGTGGGATACGGGTGTGATACGCTCCATGTGTTGTGCAATTTATTTCTAGATCTACTTTCCCATTGTTCTTAGTCATTGTGATATGTAATTATATGTGCATGTATATATATACATTGCTATGTATATATATTTATATGTTAGTGTGTCATGTATCTATTTTTCTTATGTGTGTGTGTGTATATATATATATATATATATATATATATATATATATGTGTAGTTATTCTCCTACTTATGTAATAGCTATTAATTATAGTAGTATATATATATAGTAGTGTATATATATAATGTGATGTGTATATATATGTTATCTATATATTTGTATGATATGTATATATATAAACTTGCATGATTATATATATATATATATATATATATATATATATATATAACCTTATATATATATAATATATATATATATATAAGGTTATATATATATATAAGGTTATATATATATATATATATATATATATATATATATGTTACTATATGTGTATGCTATGCTATAGGTATTATTGTGGATACGTATATATGTATCTAGAGGAGTGTATACGTATTTATATAAGTTGTATTTATATATATAAGTGTATATATATATATATTTATGTGATATATATAAGAGAGAGAGGGCATTAGAGTTTTAGCGACATGAGCAGCCATTTAGCAACAGCAACTATAACTACAGTAGCAGCAACAACATTGGCGACAAACACGAATTTCAGTGACAGCACCAGCAGCGCATTAGCAACAACAATAGTAGTCGCAACAGCAGCAGCGGCTTCAGCGATAGCAGCAACAATATTAGTGACAGCAACAGTGCCACAACAGCAGTAGCAGTAATAGCAACAGCAACAGTGGCCTTTAGCGACGACAATAGGGGTTTTGGCGACAGTTTTGCGGTATAGAGTATATATATATATATATATATAGTATTAGTGTATATATATATATATATATTCCTAATTGGTATTTATGTTTTAGTATACATGTAATAGTTAGTTGTTAGCATATAGTTATCATTGGGTAGTTAGCATAAATAAGGTTTTGGATATTACCTTGAGATACCAAGGTAAGTATCAAGGTATTTTAGGATAACCAAGGTATCGGGTTTGGGTATCAAGATGGAGGTTTAGTGTGGCGATACCAAGTTGGTTCAAAACCAAGGTATCCATTTAATATTTATAATTAGGATTTTATATATTTAATATTGTTTGATATATGTATGTGTGATATTTTAAATCTCTTTTGTTTGTGTATCCTGAGATACAATATCCTAGTATCCTAAGATTTAGCTTGTATGACCCAAATTCTTAGTTTATGAACCCAACATCTTTGAGATAGACTCATGCAACCTAGAAATATGTAGTTTGACATAGTTTGACTTAGAGTTGACCTAGTTTGACTTTTTGACTTAGAAATGGCTTGTTGATCTAGAAGTTGACTAGTTTAACTTAATTCTTTCTGAAATCTTGTATTGATGTTATATTTCATATCTAGGTCTTCGAGGCACCATATCAGACATCTGTGAGACTATTTATTGGACTTCAGGTGAGTACAGTCTCTGATAGTTTCTCATTTATGATATCCTCTATGTTTATTGTATCTAGTGTAGATATCCCTGTTTTCTTGACACGATGGTTACACGGATTAGTATATCCGGATCTCGTCATGAGATATTATTCCTTGATATATGGTGTATCTTGTGCAAGCCTTGTTTCACTGATTGTCTTGTACGTGTACAGACACTGATTCTTGGGAAGACTAGCTATCTTCTTGGGGAATCTCGTGCCATAGCGTTCCATGGTTGGATCTACTATACCAGTCGAGGGTGGCAAGTATGTTAGTGTAG